>BOPP01000303.1:480859-554917 GCA_017312745.1 Gryllus bimaculatus | reverse complement strand
TATTTATTTATTTATTTATTTATTTATTTATTTATTTATTTATTTATTTATTTATTTATTTAAACTTACTGATACACATATAATATAATTAGATACATGTTTGTTCAACAGATGATAATCTATTTCCATTCATGGAAAGCAAAACATAATATTATTTACTATTTTGAATAATATTTTTGATTTCACAACACTTATATCAGATAATAAAAACTGTTCATATTGACTCTATAAATAAACAATAATATAACTTTCATATGATTCTCTTGGACTTTTTACATTCACGGGATGTTATCCGTTCGAAAGTTCCTTTGCAAATTACAAAATTTGTTTTTTTCATGGCTCATGAGCTTATGGTTTTTGAGCGTTATCAATTTGCGAATAGAGTGTTGTTGTTTGTATCAACGGTCGTGAACAACTCGTAATGTAGGCGAATCATACTGGTCATTCTCACTTGCTTCAATGTGCTTATCCTTCTAAATGATTATCACGTCTTCTTGGATAGTGTTCCGGGAAGTAAGGTTGGTACTGAAGGGTCTAAGGGGAAAAATCTGTCGAACCGCTGGGGAAAACCCCGCTAGCCGACGGTAGGTCGGCGCCGGATCTTGCCACCCAGAGCGGTAAGATATCCGCCACCTCCAAAGGAAAAGCATACACTATGCGTAAGGGACTCACGAACGTAGCAGTTGGCGCACCCGGAATCACAATCAATCAATATGGCGAATCGTTGCATCGGCAGCGTGAGGAACTCTACCAGAATCTTCGTGAAACAACCTGAACGTAGTATTAGTATTAATGCAATCATTGCACCTTTATGTAAACACGATTGCAAAATCAAGATACTTTCGATTCAAACGTATTTTCTTGACCCAGCGAGAATGGCTCGGAGATTCGACGAGAAATAAGGGAGATTAAACAATTTTGTGCATGTGAAACTGCGCCCGCCCTTGTTACTTGCTCTCCAGGAAAGCCTGGCGCGCCGAAGAGCACAGGCACTTCCTCTGACACCGCTCTTATTAATTTCCCCTGCAAATCCAGGAAGAGGTGGAAACACGCACGCTGAAGCGGTGCTAAGCGGGAACTAGGGGTTTCATACGAAAATACGTTTGCCAGATTTGTTCTCCCAAACTACCAAGATTTGAATTATAATAATATTTTTACTAGTTATTATTATTATTATTATTATTTAATGTTTATTTTATTTTTAAATTCTGCCTTGTATAAAGATTTTTGCCAAGGGGCAAGAATATGTTTGAATTCTTTCCTTTCTTTCGTTTTGTGTTATATTTTATTATCCATTCAATTTTTTGTTGTACATTGTAATAACGTATAATAAATTAAAAGCTATTTTTAATTTAATAATTTTCGCTGACGTGCGAACATACCTTTAACAGAAAATATTTGTTAACATTCCTACTAGGGTTTTCTGGGTGGTTATGCAAAAAATTTTATGAACTCTAAATTGAGTTTAAAGAAATGGAACATCGTTATATAGTATCGCAATGCCCAACCATACCATTCAGAAAGGCCATCTGGAATTTTGCATATTTAAAAACAGATTCATATAATCAGCGAGCTCAATATCGTTTTCAAACCCAAATTTAAATGATGTGTTGCGTTTTTGTAGATGTTCGCCGTATGAATTCGCGACGTTTTTTCCATATTCATTCTTAATCAAGGATACCGAAAACCTTGAAACCCATCTAATTTATAGCATGTGTAATTGTAAATTTGAATTTGTGGATTTGACATAACTTACAATGACCGATTACAATCCATATTTTAAAAATTTTTAGTTCGTGAAATAATAGGTTTTCTGGTAAGAGTGCTTACAGTCTGTCTTACAATGTTGGACACTATACAGAAAAAAATTTCGGGTGAATAGACGGTGGTAGGACCGAGACTTCTGCTTAGCAGCGTTCTCCGCACTCGAAGGTAAAGTTTCTAAGGGTACAAAGACTAATGAAATTGGAAATGACTCTCTGTAGGCTTTCAACCGAAACTTGAGAAACAAGTACATATTTATAAAAGATAAGTTCTTTATAAAGGATAACATCTTTAGAAAGGTGAATATTGAAGTGATTTATTTGGCACAATAAGTACCGTTGTTTACGAGAACACAAAGAGAGCATTAATCTGTGCGTGTACAGAATCATCATTCTCAAAGCCGATAAGTAATAATCCCAGTATTCAAAAGCATAAATGAATATCGAGTTGGCGTTGAAATGCGTAGGAAACTACAGTCTGCATGTTGAAAGGAAAACAGAGTAAAATAAAAAATCACATAGTAGAAAAGTTCATCTCATATTCTCTCAAAATAAAAATTTTAAAAACCGGATTCGCGTTGTCACAATGAAATCAATAACAAGGGCACATTTCTACAACTCACATTCATTAATTATATTACAAATAATATTATTAATTCTGATAATTATTATAATAAGAATAAAAATTATATATTCTTTATTTGTGGTGATAAGAAACCAGATCAGAAAGACCAGAAAGAATAAACAAAATATTAATATATTTTTTGGTAAGAAACTCCCTTTTCTTTCAACGTCTCTCTCAATCATTGAACTTTTCCAAGGGCTCACCATGCTCTAAGAAATGAATTCTTGTCACAAATTACGAAGCTACTAGTCTTACGAGCCTAGAACTGCTTTTAGACTCATCTGTGTCCATGACAGCACTTGCCACCTTACTGGTTGAAACATTACTGAAGATTTGCAGCTGTGAATTTCTCTCTGCATTTTTGAAGACTTTAAGTGACTTCTTTAGGGAGTCCTTGAGTTCTATATAGTTAGAATTACATTTTAACTCCACAATTTCGAACTAAACGAAAGATTTTAGATTGCGAAATGTATTCTATTTCTGTCACTAGTTCTTTTACATCTTACTATGATGCAATTAAATTAAAATATAACATCACTCGAAAACTGGCAATATGAGATGAGGGAACACGCCGTTCGATGAACACATAATTCCAACATTTCCCCTTTGTAAGTGAATTGTAACATTTCGGAGACCAAAAACTCAGAAGAACTTACGAGACAAATTCTCCTGAACAGACAATGACAGAAAGTATTTATTGTAAGTCTATCACTCGTCTGGAAGAGCAAATAAGCAATAAATAATAGATTTTCATACTTATATTGATAATAATAATAATAATAATAATAATAATAATAATAATAATAAACAAGAACAAAAAAAATCATTTGTAACATATTTCCGAAGTTTGAAGTTTTGAAGTCGCAGAACAAACATATGAATACTCAATAACCTCTATCTCACAAGTCTCATGCTTGAAAGACAAGGGTAACATTTAGTCAGAAACCAGGGATATGCTCCATGGGTACTAAAATAGCTTTCCACCCACCGGGTTGAGCATGTCCCAAGTGCGAAGTACGCAGCATGACTACCAGTTCTGCAAGCAGCTTATATGCTCTAATCCGTCTTATGAGTCCTCCGCCCAACAGCTCGATAGACACCCTAATTATACCTTGGGCTTTGCGCAGTTGGAAGCGTCCCAATTTTTACCAGTTCTGTGACTCCGGCAGGTCGGCACTTCCTGCTACATAAATTTCCTACAGAGATGCAACCAAAACAATCCAGCACATTTTTAACGAATAAGTATTCTTATTCATAGAAAATGCACAAGGTAGCCTCAAAACCAATATTTTTATGGAAACTGATAATTTCCATTTTTTCTTTACGAATACAATTGGAGAGTTCATCTGTAATTTGTAAAATATGCCTTTTTGTACTCTCATATTGTAACATGGTTTAAAATAATTTCAATTGCTTATACGATTTTGTCTGTTTGTTGGGGTTAATCTCCCTGACTGCTACATTGATTTGGATGTGGTTTTCACTCACAGGTAAAGTGTGTTCTCGAATATAACTTGTATTACGTTTTCAAATTATTATTTCCTTATACAAAGCACAGTTTTTAATTTCTTGGTTTGTTTTTTTCATACAAATATAGAGTTATATTCCGATCTTAATAAAATTTTGTACACAAGAACTCCAAACAAGCAAAAAGTTAGTTAATGTGAGATTTCGTAGAAATTACACATATTCCACTTTCCCAACACTTAAGAGCAAAATTTAAGGGTGAGCTCTTTCTGTTTCCAGCAAATACCTCGATACCAGATTGAATTCAACACTGAGTGAATTCCATATTTTTTAAAGCCCATAACATTTCCTACCACGTGCATTTTGATTCACGCCAACAGAGCAATTAGGCTCAGAATAATTGAATTTGATTCTGCAAATTTGCCGGGAGGATGCAACATTGCATCTGATTATAGATGCCCATCACAACGATGGTGATAGCAAGGATGATCGTAGCACACACAACAGAATGGGCCAGGTAAGACAAGGAGGAGAGGGTAGGCTGGGGATAGAGGGAGAAAATGGAGAGAGCGTAGGCTTCCGCGGCCGGAGACAGTATTTACTAGGCTGTCCGGGTGACGCCGCGTCCATGGCGAAGGTGCCGACGTTTCGGTCGCCATTCTGCGACCGAAACGTCGGCACCTTCGCCATGGAAGCAGCGTCACCTGAACAGCCTAGTAAATATGGAGAAAATGGAGCTGACAGGGTAAGACGGGACAGGAGGGGACGGGACGATAAGAGACGAGACGGGACGAGACCAAACGGGATGGAACAGGACGGGACGGGACGGGACGGGACGGGACGGGACGGGACGGGACGGGACGGGACGGGACGGGACGAAACGAGGCTAGACGAGGGAAGGCGAGACAAACACGAATCGGGATGGGGAGGGCGGGGCATGGATACACCATAAATATAATTCTGTCCTGCTTAGAGGTGAGATTCCCCTTCTAATAAATTATTATGATTAATAAAAAAATGGTACTGCAACGAGTGAATAACAAAATGTTTTATTATTGTTTTGCATTGCATTTAGCATTGCATTGGGATGGGATGGAATAGCATACGAATTCATCTTCCGAAAAAGACATATTTTATGATTATTTTCGGAATCTATGCCAATTGATTTCGAATTCTCGCAAAATAGAATTTTAGCGACAGTCCTTCACATGATAAATTTTCTTCAGTCAGAAAAAGAAGGATGTTCATTGGAACTAGTGCTGGTAAAACAGCACATACGTTTGCGCGTTATTTCCAAATTTGCTACTTTCGAAAATTCGCGGTTCAACGAAAAACAGATGTGCGCCATTACTTTAAGCGACCTTTGGTTTGTCCTTGAAAAAACTAAAGCAAAAATATGGAGTGTTTTTTTAGAAAATATGGAGTGTTTTTTTAGAATTCTTTAAAATATGAATATTTAATAAAAGACATATCATAAAACGAATGTACTCGAATTGTGATAAACAAGAGTGGACTTTCCTTCCATACTGTCCAACAGACTTTTTTTGGTAGTAGGTAAAGTTAATATATCTATAGAAGACGAAAATAAACTACTATTACACAAAAAAAAAAAAACATCTTAACATTGGCGATGGCCAACTTTTACCAAAGAGTAAGTAGCTTGAGAGTTCAATTGAAAAAGTTCTTGACCTTCCACGCTTCACGACTACCTTCCTTGGAGGAGAGTTCATTTCTCGGGCTCTTTCGTCCCGTCGACGTCTTTCCGCCACCGCCACCGCCACCGCCACCGCCACCGCCACCGCCTGCACCCTCCTTCGTGCTGAGTGGATCAATTCGAGGCTCTCTCGCTCGCGACGTTGAGGGACACCGTCACCATCCGCCCCTTTTGCCCCACCCGTTTCCCTCCCCCTGCCTCCTCACGGAGCTTCCATGTTGCAAATTTGTTGGACAAAAGGCCGCGGCTCCTACCCTCCCTCCGCCCCGCTTCGCCCCGCGCCGCCAGGCAGATGGCCGCACTTCTATAGCTGCTGCCCCGCTTTCCGGCACTACGCTACGAAATGGACTTCCGATGTCACTTTGACGGATGGGGAAAATCTTTTGAAGGAAATTGTGAAATAGCATCCAATTATGCAATTCTGCTCTCAACAACTTATTTCTATCGGATGACGTTTTGTTAAAGACGTTAAAAAGAAAAGTAGAACGACCAATTGGGTCGCCTCCACGTGGTTC
The DNA here is from genome assembly GCA_017312745.1 of Gryllus bimaculatus. NCBI lineage: Eukaryota > Metazoa > Arthropoda > Insecta > Orthoptera > Gryllidae > Gryllus > Gryllus bimaculatus. The sequence continues at coordinate 548,833 of BOPP01000303.1, read as the reverse complement.
AGTTTTTACTGTCGTGGTAGCTGCAATAAAAGTGGATTGTGTAATTATATGTAGTTCTAAATCCGCGTATGAAATATTACTTAACTGTCACAAATAAAACAAAAAGGTGTTGGGAATTTCACCACACATTTACTAAGTGGTTGTATTTTCATCGTAGCTAAGTCTAAGCCAGGGACGATATCTGAATAAGGAGGGATTAGTTGAATTTTTGTTTTGCATTGCATAAAGAGGAGACCATTTGAAAACGATGTTTAGCTATGGAATGAACATTGATAGTACATGTTTTAAATACGTATTCATGTTTCACAAAAGAAAATTTCTTTTCTTGCATTTTGCCTGTTTTTAAAAGCATTATTCATGAATTGGCGGCATTTCTCTCTGTTGGTGAATCCAAAGTGCGGAAGCATGAAAATTATGTACAATTGGGATTTTGTCAACACATTCAGTTTTATAATTTCGATATTGCGAGTATTTTCTTGACATGTAAATGCCTGATGTTTGTTCAAATAGCGATGGGTAAAACTAATTTAAACTATACTACTTTCTACCTTGAATTGAAGTATTTGTTTTTTACTGTTTATTAGAATATTAGTTCTGAAAATTACAATATGGAGAAAGGATACCAGAGAGAGGAGTCAAAGACGGTCCTAGGAAGTTGGTATAAACAGGCTTAATGAGCAAATACAATGGGCTTTGTGGTCGGCGACTATCCCCCAACATCATGAAAGGTCCGAGTACTGCGGTATGATAGGTTTCCGCGAATTGATTGTTCTCTCGACTTTGTGATGGCAGTTATTAGCACAATAATTGCGGTAGTATGTATTATATTATCATAACTCGAGAAACCGAAAACGCGCCTTCACTGCTTTTCTGATGCGCAAATTGAAACTTATGTTACTACTGCTAGGCTTAGAGTTTGTGAATACATTGCACTCTAATCTTGAATACGTTGAATACTTGAATGTGTTTTTCGCAGGAAGGAACGTAGTTCAACAAATTTATCTCACGAAATTACCTCTATTATACTAGTTTTCTTTTTATCTTTTGAATTTGAAGTTCGATGCCCCAAGATGCAACACATTTTTGTTCATTTGAAAGACGTTGGTGGTCATTAAATTAACTTTGTAAGACATCTTAAAAGACGCAGTCGGTCCTCTCAAAACCATCGTACTATGATTCCAAAATGTTTTTTTTTATCTGGATAGGTCTGCTAATATTCCATTGTTTTCTTAAAATAACACACCAAGTTTGTGTGCAGCGTACATTGATTACAGTATGTACTGGAAGACGCATAGCACGGGATGCAAATACATTTATTTTGAATATTGACATTATAAAAAACGAACTGTCAATAATGGCTGGAAGCAGAAGATATTTCAAGCGAATATATGTTGATCCAGAAAAATATTAAATAAGAGTGGATATACGCGTGACTATGTGCATTGGTGGGAGCAAATTTAAAGTATATCCGTTCCTATCTATTTGGACTGCAACAAAAATGAATCTCATCGAAATTGAAGTACCTATAAAATTACAAAGTCACAGTGGACTCTCAATATTCTCGATTTAATTTTTCTGTCAATATTTGCATATATACAGTTAGCGAATGCGCTGCAATACTATAACTTATTTATTGAGCAGACTCGTGCACAATGTTTTCAAGTGAGGAAACTTATGTGATGGCATAGCATGCACACATGTACAACAGGGAAAACTGTGAAGGTAAAATATCCCTAAGTTAATTGACGATTAGTAGATTTTTTATGGTGTACAATAAAATGAAACGTAGCTTTTACATTTTCTCATACACTTATGATAGAGATATTTATGAAAAAACTGTGAAACATTGCGAGAGGGAAATTATGGAATAGCAGGCATAGAGTACCATGAAACAATAGAGATACTTCAGTTTTCTTTAATTATATTTCGGGAGATCAATGTATCTAAATAATTCACAGAACGTTACTTGTATAATTCTCGGGATCACGAAAGCGACAAGAACAGGTATGAAATCGAGTACTCTACTTGTGATGTTCCGTTTGCTGAGCTTAGCTTTTCTTTAGAATGGACGTCCGCACGTTAAATTTTTTTGTAGTCATCCCCTAAACAGCCTTATAACACGCCTTTCTTACCTACTCTAAACCTTTTCGGTTTTGTTCACAAGAGATGTCACACATAAATTAATTTCACACAAATTTCTATGGTTTCCAAGAAATGGTAAGGTTATTGAAAGTAAAATAAAGTTAATTAGATCGCTAGTGACTTAGATACCTTCTAACAATTAAATATGGTAAATTAAAGGTGTAAATTAAATCATCCAGACACCACCTTTAATTTACAATATTTAAATAAACTAAAGCTCTAAGTAACATTGTAGAACGCCAAACACTAATCAGAAAATGTTCCTAAACAGAGATACACCCTTGCGATATGCACACGAACCGTCGGTGATGGGATTACGCAAACCGCCAAATTCTTGTTGTAATTATCCATCCCTCCTTCATTTTCATGAACGCTCCGTTTCACGAATCTTTTAAAATGTTCCCATCAAAAATCATCAATGAAACAGAGTATACCAAAGGGGTAAAGTATTGTTTGTTTACATGAGTAATAGCAGAAACATGTGTGATGTTTATCTTGCTTTCTTCGAGTAAAGTCGTAGTTTCCTAGTTTTTATTGGAGTACGAAGATTTTAATCGCAGTGCAATAATTTGTAGGGCCACAAATTTTAAAAAAAAGCATTCAAAATCAATATATAAATACACATAATAAGCAAGTAAACTTACGAGTGGTATACTTACTGTTAAGAATAACAGAATACGAAGCAAGCTGACGTTTTAAGTGCTAGGGTTCAGGTAGACAACAAAGGGAAGAGCAATTATCCGGTAGGATTTTTCGTGTAATTTTTCTTCTCTCAAATGGTGCGTAACCAGCTACTAAAACACACATTTTTTAGCTCCAGTTCAAATAAACCATTCGCAGGAAACAGAGAGCGATGAAGCAAGCGGGGCGGCGAAGCGCGTCTTCTCGATTTGCTGCGGGAGCCCTTGCGGCTGCGTAAAGTAACTCCCGCACAACAGCCGTCAAGGCGTAGGAGCCACAGGAGGTTACGGAGGTGAAGGAGGAGGCACTTGGGAAGGTGGAGGAGAGAAAGAACGGAGATGGAGATGGAGGAGGAGAAGGTGAAAAGGCTGACGAAACAGAGAAGAAGGTGAAAGACAAGAGTAGGTGGAGGAGCGGAAGAAGGTGAATAAGGAATAAAATATGTCGGAGAAGGTGGGGGCAGAAGAATGTGAAGGAGGTGGAGATGGTGGAGAAGGGGATGGAGGAAGGAGGAGGCGAGAGAAGATGGAAGGTGTAGGAGGGGAAGGTGAAGGAAGAGGTGGGGAGGGAAAGAAGATGGAGGAGGGGGAAGAGGTAGAGGAGGCAGAGGGGAAGATGGAGGAGCGAGAGGGACGAGATTCAAGACCCGAAGGTAATGTCGGCAGAGGAAACAGAGAGGAAGGAGGAAGAGACAAGAGGAGAATGTAGAGAAGGAAAAGAAGGTAAGGGAAAAGATGAAGCAAAAGAAAGAGGAGAAGGTGCAGACGGCGGTGGATGAGGGCAAGGAGGAGAGAGCGGAGGAGAGTAAGGGTGGGGTGGTGGGGGAGGGAGAGGTGCAGGCGGAGGTGGTAAAGGGAAGTCGATGGGTGAGGGGGGTGGAGGAGATGGAGAAAGAGGAGGGGGACGCGGAGACGGGAGCGGTGGCGCGTCCCGCTCACTGCAACGCAAATAAACAGGCGCACCGCGCGGCGGGCGCCGGAGACACGAGCGCGCAAACTATTCGCAGAGCAGCTGTCGCGACTGCTTAACGCTCACGCCCTGGCTGCGCATACGGCAGCAGCACCCTAAAGTGCCGCCCTAGTTACCAGCAGTATTACCTAATGGCTCAGGAACAAATTAAAATTATTATAATTGCACATCGGTCTTCATCTTTTTTCACCTTTTCTCCTTCTCCTTCTTCTCCTTCTTCTTCTCCTTCTTCTTCTTCTCCTTCTTCTTCTTCTCCTTCTTCTTCTCCTTCTTCTTCTTCTTCTTCTCCTTCTCCTTCTTCTCCTTCTTCTCCTTCTTCTTCTTCTTCTCCTTCTTCTCCTTCTTCTCCTTCTTCTCCTTCTTCTCCTTCTTCTCCTTCTTCTCCTTGCGCTATTTTCATAGGTTGTAATAGTAATATCGTTGTAATTGGAAAAATTAATGTAACTATTTTCTAAAAAATGAACCAAAAATAAAAGTGATAATCACTGGGGGAAACTATTAAATAGAAGTCTCAAAAAGCATCAGAAAGACATTAAAAAATAAATAAAAGGAATACAAAAGACTAAAACACGATGGTTATGTAGACCTACAAATGAAAGAAGAGGTCGACCAAGCAATCGTAGAAAAAAGTTTCAAGTTGCAACTCAGAGCCAAATACTTGTCTTTCTTACCTACAATATGTAAGTTTTCCTATATTTCTAAAAGAAAATATTCAACATTTTTCAGTGGTTGTCATAATTGCAACTGCGTTTTTAATTTTTACGTAATTTGTGTAGAAATGCATTCAAATTACACAAATACTAATTTGAAAATGTGGAATTTTATTGTACGAAACTGAGTTTAATCAAATTATTTTTAGAAATTGATCTTCATATTTTTCTTGTAGATGTGCTACAATGTTAATAGTAGATTTATATTTCGATATTATATTTATTTTAGTTCTGAGTAAATGACTCGCCATGTTTTTTTTTGCAATAAGATAATAGTAACTGTGTATAATGAATATGGTATCTAATGTCCTGATGCCTTGGTGTTTATGAATATTTAAAGAGATCTCCGCTCTCTGCACTAAGCAGTTACAGATTATTTCATGTGATTCGAAACAATTCCATGAAATATATCCAGACTTATAATAGCGACATAGAAAAATCTAATAAAGGTGGAGACAAAAGAGCGTTTCAAATCCAAAAGAACACGAATAATATTGACATATGACTTAAATGTAAATTAAAGCTCTTGCCTGGTATCGAAACATATATTTTGCTGAAGAAAGCTCTGAGAATATTCGCTATGCGATCGAAACGATCTTTAGAAAAAAATATTTTTTGATTGGTATCAATTCCGTAAAATGTAGCTTCCGGGCCGAAAACAAAGTTCTGCCTAACCATACATCTTTAATTTACCGTATTTTAATTATTAGGTGGTATCTACACCACCAGCAGTCTAATTAAGGAATATAATTTGCTCAGATTCCATATCAAAGAAGGGTTTTCATATCTACTTTTCTCAACTCATACAAATGTTAAGTGGTTTCTTGTAGGTATAAATTGGCTTGTTCGCAGAAGGAAGATTGCATGCGACTTACTGTTTTTTTACGAGCAGAAGCGATCGTTAAAGCTTAAAAGCTCAGGCAAGCCGGTCTAGGAGGAAGCGTGATGCAGCTGCCGCAACGCTACATTAACGTCGGAAGGGGAAGCCTTCGTTCGAAATGAAACGTTTACGGCGAGTTCCTGCTCGTCCGAATTAACGTTGAGGAGATTTCGGGTGTGTGCGGGAGGAGAAAGGAGGTGTCCTATTTGCCTGTGCACAATGGCGGCAGTTTTGTACCGACGTCAGTGGTGGAAGAGGTGTATTTGCAGGTTATTATGGCGATGATGGTAGCCTAGATGGGTGACAACAGAGGTGATGACAGTTGTGGAGGTGGTGATGGTGATAAGAAGTGATTGTGGTAGCGGTGGCTGTGGTGGTGTTGGTTATAATGATGGAAGATAGCGATGGAGCTGCGATGGAGCGGCAGCAGCGACAGCGGAAGCGTTGGTGGTGAAGGAAAATGTGGCGGTGTTATAGCTCCACCGGTGAAACTCGGTGCCGACCTATACGTGTTTTCACATCCAGATATCTCTTACCAAAAGAGCACCACCCCAGGGACAAGACCTACGCTCCTGACTGGCTTCCAGCTCTGTGTAGTAGTGTACGTAAGGTTGCATATGTGAAAGTAAGGGGTGAAGATAGAACAACGAAAAAGAACGAAAGATCACGCGCAATCCGTGGCCCGTTTGTTAGGCTACTGCTCCGGCATTTCCCTGGTGTCGGAGACACCACGGAAACCTAGCTATACCAGCAGCCGGCGGCAAAGAATTCTCCCCCAGACACCGGATATCTGGTAAGCGTCGAAAATCCTGTCACTGTCAGGACTCGATCATCAGGACCTCTCGGTCAGAGGCACAGCTGTGACATCAGTTGATGCCCTGAGCCACGTGAACCGGTAGGGGGCTAGGGACGAGCAAGGGGATAAGTGTGGCGTGGCAGAGGCAACTCCAGCGGGGGAAACGGGCAAAGCGGCGAGCCGAGCGGGGGCAGTGGAAGTGGCGGTTGCGGCAGTGGCGCTAGCGGCGGCGGCGGCGGCGGCTGCGAAGTGCGCGGCGGCGTTCGCGGGAAATCGACGCCCCTCGGGCGGCAGCACTCGGGGCCTTTCAACACCTCGCTCTCAGCGCCCCGCGTTCGGCGCTCGCGCAGACGGGCTGTTGGCGGACGCGCGCCGCGTGGGTAGGGGCATTCGATTCCTATAAAAGAATCGGGTCTGGAATCGACACAGGAATCGAATCACAAAAAAGAATCGATTCCCAAAGAAATTTTCTATTTGCGTGGTGGAAAAGTCAAACGTATTCAATGGAAGTATCGATTCACGAGGCGAATTGCAAGAAAAGTGTCGATACCCAAAAGAATCGTATTTTCACCATACGAGAATAATAAAACTAGGAAGTAAAAACGTAGCAAACTAAAGTATCATTAGCAGACCCGAACACCTAAAATAGCTCATCTGCACTATTTTTCTTTGTACTAAGGATTGAATGTGTATGGTAAACTGCCGAAACATACGAGGATGATCAAAATACACGTGTTTCTGTGTTCATGTTATTTATGTCGACAGCAGATTGTGATATCATCAAGAACAATTAGCGTAACAGCACTCCCATAAAATTGTTGTGTACATTACACTCGCAATGAAGCCCAAACTTACATTCAGGTTAAAAATTGATATTTTTAAAATTTAAAAATGAAAAGCGCTTAAAATTTGTCAGTCAGCAGGGATTAAAAGATTTTGATATTTATATATTTGTGAAAAAATTGAAATGTATATGACCTAACATGGGAGAGAAACGTATTTTTATTTTTAATTAGGTTTGATTTCAAACTTTTGAAATCGATTTTAGCAAGAATCAGAAGCAAAATAATTGAATACCGTTTCCATAGAAATCGAAAGTTTTGAATACATTACCGAATCAAATGGGTAGAAACCGAACGTTCCCTTTACATCAGGAGGAAGGGACATTCTCACGTAGAGAAGCAGCCGACGCAATTACTATACACTTACAAAACATGGACATGGCCCAAATCCAGGCAATATTTGGTATTTTGTGTCGAGTGTCCGACTTCGCCTGCCAGCTAACAGTGTTCCCCACGCCTGATCCCATTTTTATTCCTAGGCTTCTGTTGTAGGGAACATTCTGTTGTAGGGTAGGTTCGTCATAAATAACAAACTCCGACTGACTAAACTTTTCTTCGTCACACAGATTGAGAAACTGAGACGATTTTAAAGGAAAGCTAAAACTCTATGTTTGATTCGATCGGGAATCGAACTCGGGATCGCAGCACTAGAAGCTAGTGTGACGTAGTGAAATGAGAATAAATTCAAATAACAAAATATAAATAGTATATTAAAAGGTTATAGACAAGTTACAATAAATTGCTAAATTTAAACACTACGGCAACCTTTCCCTTCCAGTACCCGGCTTTACCGCAGAAAAATAAAAGCCACGCGTGATGCGAGTTGTCGGACTTCCGTCCCGTGACAATTACCGTCACATGGCCTGACGCCAAAATTTAAACCGGTCGTGGCGAACCGTGTGCCTACAGCACGAGAGATCGTCTGGCCCTTACGCCATCTCGCCCACACTCCTACACTCCTTGTACCTACTTGTACAACGCTCTCCGATGTAAACTGAATGAGAACGCGGGCGCAGTTGGCGCCGCGTTAAATAGTTGAGGGCTACACCCCCACCACACAAGTTTCCGAGGTAGGCTCGCCTGCTGTCGGTAAGCGAGGGCTCGCTGGCTAACATCTTAGGAGGGGGCTACACCCCCACACACAAGATTCCCAGGTAGGCTCGCCTGCTGTCTCTAAGCGAGGGCTCGCTGGCTAGCATCCTAGGAGTTTACAGCCTAAGGTTATTTTTGGCTCTGCTACGCTGTCTGCGTCAACTGCCAGAGCGCAAAATCCCGGAAGTTCAGGATCAACCCCTTGCTCCCCCGCAGCGCACTTTCACCGACATAACGGTTCTGGCCCTCGTGTTAACAACGCCACACTAGTATGCTGCCCATGAGCCATCCTAGTTGGTTTGGGGAAAAATGTAGTTCACTCCCCCACGTGAAAATTAGTCAAAGAAATAGGTGACTTGTGGCGGGTTTTCAAATGTTAAGATGGCTCTGGATTTCGTATGTTTAAAAGTAGTAAGGGAAGTTTTTGAGATAAAAAAGGGCATCAAAGAAATATATTAACTACATATTGAAGTAACTATATCGATGGAATACAATTAATTAAATAAAATTAAATGCTGTATTTTAAATACTTAATTCTGAAACTACCCATGCTGATGTAGTTGTCACTGAAAGCCTGTTATGCAAAACAAAGCGATAATTAACTTGCTTCCAATTATTTGTGCAAATAAAACATTTAAAAATGGTTTTTGCATTAATTTATTACTCTACACGAATGTAGCTTGCCAACCCACCGCATGCTAGTATCAACATACTCCAAGGCGTGAGCCAGCCAACCCCACAACTGAGGAACGTGGGCACATCTTGTCTTGATGTGTTTTGATGTGATTCTAAATCTTCGACTGTCAAACATTCATGAATAAAATATCACAAGTTAACATAAATGTAAGGTTCATTGGCTCAATCAAACTTTTCGAAAATAAATAGGAGTTTCGCAAAAACTGAAAGTATTAACAAGCTTCGATCCGCCTTACATTTCTTTTAGTTATTTAAGGTCGCATCAACATCAAGGTCATTAGCGCCCACTATTGGATTTATCGATATGGATACTGTGAAGACGGAAGAACTCCTTCGGTCGGAGATCGCTACGGCACAACTATCTTAACTATCTCGGCCACCAGATTGACATCCCTTACATTGATGAACACCTTTGTGTGATTTGATTACTTTGCCACAAGTTGATAATTATATTTTTCCTTATATAACATTTATTAACTTAACATCCTAATTTTATTAACTTAACATCCTAATGTAACCCTTGTAATAATTAACGAGATTCTAATTTGTATCTCTACTGCTTGTAATTTTGACAGACTTTACACATATCATGGGATAGTGATGTACGTAACTCCCTCGAGAATGTAATTTACTGCTTTAGACTACGTCATTTACGTAAAGGCCCAGGCTGTTTCTTCCAAAGAGAACATTCACGCGGAAAAAAATTTGCACGCGACTCCAGTGCTTCATGTGCCTTCGGCCTTTTGTCTTTCCGAGGAGCGGTCGAGAAGAAAGAGTCAACGCTGATACCGCGTTCGAGTCACGCACGCCCATTCCGAAAGCGAGGGCGCCCTCTTCGATATTCTTGCGCCCTTTATTCTTCTCGTTTACCCTAAAAGGAATGTCAGTGGTCCCTCCGTTTTAGGCAACGACAACGTCAATCACAACGAACATTTGCTTTGCAGTATTGGAACTTCGCGGAGGGCAAGCCAATGTTACTTCAAAATACAAATTTTTCCCAGAAATGTTTTCTTCAGAAATGTACTGCCTTATGAAGCATAATGCTAAAGTTGAAATGAAATTGTTTTCCTTCGAAACGGTTTTCAGTGCGGGGAGTGGAAAGGGAACGTAGGTGTTGATGGTTCAAGAGATGCATTTTCTTTCTCAGGGATAACAAACATCCTCGACGTTAATAACTTTCGTTCGAACCATTATCACAGAAGTGAAGTTAGAAAAAGATGAAACAGCAAGCAATTTCAGAGATTGTTTTCTTGCAAATTGCACTTGCTATTTCTAAATACTTTTCAGCTCGAAAATCATCGCTGAAAAACGGTGAAAACAAATTAGTGGTTAGTAATAAAAACCACGCAAGTCCAATTGTAAAAAAAATATAAGAGAAGCAAAACTCTTTTCGCACCCACTTGAGTGTTGATATGAATTGTATACATTCTGACTCCATTTTTAGTGGAAATGAACAGTACTGGATGAAGTGTAACCCTAACGTTATATAAGACTCCTTAAACGTATCAAAAAGGCCACAAGGTGAATTTTGGTAAAAAGGGGAATGAGCAGGTTTTGGTCGAAAAGTCTTCATACACACACACACACACACATTGTATATATATATATATATATATATATATATATATATATATATATATATATGTGTGTGTGTGTGTGTGTGTGTGTGTGTGTGTGTGTGTGTGTGTGTGTGTGTCTCGAAATGAGACAAACTTCTACGGCATGTAGAGGGGTAAAAGATTGTTACCCCTGAACCTGTGAGAAATTTCATATAACGAAGTTACAGATGTGACATTTACTCCCTGATTGTTGGGCAACACCGCATATACTAGTGGTCGGCAGTTCCGTTCTGACACAGTCAAAGAATTTTCGTTTATCTGCCAAACATCCTTCGTTATATGAAATGTTCCATATGTCTATTGGCCAAAAGTGATCTTCGAGTCCTCTACATGCCAAAGAAGCTTGTAACATATTCTGAAATACTTGAATTCTCAGGAACGGAGATCTTCCTCCAATAGAGGCAACGTTCACTGTCACAATCTGCAGTTCCACGAGTTGAGTCCTGAGGCACCGCGTGCCCGGAGCGCATCTACGCCACCAGACATCGCAACTATCGCTAACCAATGTGAGCGCTGGAGGAGACAAGGCGCGCACAGCAAAACACGTAGCTAGCAGCTCCCGTGCGCGTCAGCATTCACACAAGCATTGCAATTACCAGGCGGTGCCACCAGACAGCGACACCTATCTGCACAATCAACTTGTCTTTGTATCTTGTTCGACGAGCAACACGTCACTCGCCACACTCCAATACACTCCGTTTCACGACAAAAGCAATTACAGTTAAGGCTGTCAACTGAGTTATTGGTGCTGTATCCAGGTAAAACACAAGCTATCAGCATCAAGTTTTCTTAAGCTCACAGGCAAATTGTTTACAAACAATAGAATATCCAGAAATGAAGCCAAAACCACGTTAAACCAGGAGATGCACAATGTGTAGCACAATCGACAGTTAATCCAGAATAATATTCAATGACAATGCCAAGTTACAACCAGTATCGGAAAACTTCAATGTCTCTCACAGAGACGCCAGACTTCTCCCACACACTGCCAACTGCTCCGACGGCGCTGCCCAGTTTTCCATCCGGCCCCCGCATAGCCTCGCTGCTCGGCTGCCGCTGCGACACTTCAGGGAAGCTGCTTCGGGCCGTTGACCCGGTGCGTCTTTTGAACTGCCGCACACAACGGCAACAATTGGTTTCCTTCCGATTCACTGCTGCCTGTCTAATTGGAGCCTCAGATTGACCTTCGATTCAATTTTGATAGCCAAACTCAAAAATAGAAAGGACTTGAATCTTCGTCCAAAATTCCACAAAAGTGTGAAATAGAAATCTAGTGGTGCTAACGATTGGCACAGACTTTCACGTATTAGTTTTCGATATCCTTTGATCTCGGTTCGGACTGGCAAGACCACAGCCGTCGTTTATGGTACTACGGTAGTCTTTTTTTGGATTCCATACAGCAGGAAGCTGTTGCTACTGATGGCTAAATCTGATGATAAACAATATCGTTAGCAATGACAACTCATTATTATTTCATTGTAAATGCCACCGAATAATCACCACAATACCAATATTTTTCACCAACATACCACAATACCAATATTTTTCGAGTAGTTGAGGAAGGTAGCGACTTGGTGTTCATATAAAACATAGCTGTACCCGTGCACAGCGACATGCACCATTCAATTGGAGGAACGCCAGAGTAATTGCCAGTGCTGGAGTTCGAAAGCACACCGAGAGACATTCGAAATGGCGGCATCATATACGTGACATGTTTTGCACGTCCACGCTTGAAAGAGCATAACCAGGAGAGTATTACCACGACAAAGTGTCGACGCCGGTATCGAATTACTCTGACCACATGCGACCATGCGCCAACACCTTCACGCTCGTCACACGTGTAAATGTATGAATGTATTTGGTACTTTTAGGGTTGGATGAATCCGACTTTTGCCTGATAGCGATGTTGCCAGGCTTGAGCCCTATCCTATAATGCCCTTTATACTTATATGAAACCGTATTTCTGGTTAACTTGCAACTTTTGAAGTAATTTTCGAATTTCATTTCAATAGACGGAGCATCTTAAATGAAATATATAAACTTTTTTTTTCATTCTTGATTACTAGATGTCGATTTGGCCAAGATCGCTACGGCATCGTGAACCTTAACTATCTCGAGCCTGGCCAGGGCTATTAATGACTTGCGTCGGTTCGAAGCTTCATCCAAATTTGTTCTTAGCTGCTATATGACTGTGATTGGGAGAGCCCGGTGTAAAACAAACGGTGGTTCGTTGGCCCCGAATTGAAGCTGACGGGGCATATGCAGCTAAGTTCCAACGGTTTTGCGACGTATTATAGAACAAATGCTCATTTAAGCACAGTTTGGTGTTCTGGAACGCTCTAGTATAATTTAGCAAAATAACAATGGATTCGCACTAAACATTGCAAATTCTTGCCACCAGAAAGCCCCAACAATGTCTGCGCGCACGGACGCGACAACAATGGTCGAGCGCACAAAATTGCGTTGGGCTTTACAGGTTGGAAATGCCCTGCACTTAAAATATCTATACAAAATCATCAATATTTCAAAATCCCATTGCAGATAGTCTCCTACTCACCTTGCGTTGCGGGCGGGGGCGGCGCGAGCACCGGCGGCACGCAGGAAGCGCTGAGGCCGCCGCGGCGCCGGCAGCCACCTACGGCAGACGAAAAAGAATCAACACACGCCCTTGCCGAGCAAAACGACGAAAAGCGAGTACGCCACTCACGCACGCTGCTCAAATATGCGTAAGCAAAATGTGGAAAATTACTCTATAAATATGAACAAGCTCGAAAAAAAAAACGTTTCGTAGCCGCAGGCGGGTGCGGGATAAGGTACAAGGCGAGTGAATGTACGTCGTACCTGGTACGGTACTAAAGGCCGTACCTGGTACGACTTAAGTGACTAGTGGCGTTAATGTTTGCATCCCTACCGTTCGGTTCCATTATTTCCAATACGAATGTTATTCAATGAAATCCTTCACGAACTCACGTTCAATTGGCTCCGTTTTATCACTACGTTTAGGCACATACATTTATGATTTAGGCACTTAAAATACGCAACATCATTATTAAATTTTGTTACCTAATGGCGGCGGCGGCAGATCCCTACTGCAGAAAAAAAAATTAACTAACACACGCACGCTTCCCTTTCCGGGAGAAATGAAGAAAAACGCGTACCACACTCACGCGCGTTGCTCAAATATGCGTATGCAAAATGCAGATGCTGGCTTTATTAATGTGAACACGCTCGAAAAAGCCTTCCATAGCCGCAGGCGGGTGAGGGACAAGGAATGGGGCGAGTGAATGTACGTCGTTCCTGGTATGGTACTAGAGGCCGTACCTGGTACTACCTAAGTGAATAGTGGCGCTAACGTTTGCTCCCTAAGCTTTTGATTCCTCTAGTTCTTAGACGTTGAATGTTATTCAATAAATTCCTGCACGAACTTAAATTGAATTGGCTTCGTTTTATTACAAACCTTCGGAATTTTTGGCACAAAAATTTATAAAGGCATCTAAAATAAGTAACACAATTATTAAATTTTGTTACTTATTTTAGATTTATTACATTTTGTTACGTTCTGCTCCGCGTCGGCAGACCACTAACCCCCCCCCCCGCAAAATGAACTAACACACCTCCTTTTCGGGGGAAAATGAAGAAAAGCGTGTGCAAACACTCGCACATATTGCTCAAATATGCAGATGCCAAATGCGAATGATGAATTTAATAAAATAAAATTGGTTCACAGATTTGTCATTTTGGTTAGAAAAACAATTGGTTGCGCCAACATTTCGAAATATTCAATTTATTCATCAGGGCTAGAGTATAAACGATTAACAGGGGATGAGGACAAAAATATTACAATAAATTTATTTATTAATTAATTAACATTACACACACAAAAACAAAAGAACAAAATTATAAACTAAGATAAATAAAACGCCAAAAATAGAGACTAATAATGATGACGGTAAAGTCTCATTTCAAGCCATTACAGCCACTCCATGCCACACCACTATGTGTTTCCAGTGAAGTTCAAGTTAAATTAGCAATACAACCGGACAATATTATAAGTAAAGTTTATGTAAAGGTATCTAGATGTATTGGTCAAAATTGTTATTATATTGTTATTATTATTACTATTACTATTATTATTATTATTATTATTATTATTATTATTATTAATCAAGGTTAAGAGAGAAAATAATCGAGACGATGGTGCAACTAATTGTTTCTCTAATCACATTGCCGAATCCCGTGAACCAATTTTATTTTATTATTCATCAATGGTCGTGATTCTACAATGGTCTATGCTGAATTTATTAATAAGAACATGCTCGAGAAACCTCCAACCGCCGCATGCGGGTAGGGGGGGAAGAAACGGGGCGAGTGAAGGTACGACCTCGCCGTTAGGGACTATAGGGTGAAAGCTGGGCGAGATGGAGGATGCTGAACAGATATGCCGGGGTCAGGAGAATGGCGTGGATTTTGACGAATTCTCACCCTTTTATTGAATACAATCGGCGGTTACCCCAGAAATATTGCGGAATTACGTTAGGAAGAAGGGGACCACGAAGTCTGTACAAAAAACATATTTTTCTCTTTTTTTTCTATTCATTGGTATCATAGTACATAAAGTACAAAAAATAACTACAGTTACTGCAAGTTCTAATAATCACATTTTCCATAAAAAGAACAATGAAGATAACTACTTTCCTCATATCAAACATCGCATCTTTATTACATCTCCAAACATCACGAGGTTTCGGATGGGGATGCATTCTAATTCTCCGATATCTCTACTATAATGATACAAATTTAAACTCATACTTATTATAATTTATGTTTGGCAACACATAGATAAAACTAATTAAATCTCATAGACTACATATGCGAATAACGTATGTATGTATGTACTTGGCGTGACAGCCCGTGAACGGACTCAGGCCAACCGGCGACGTCCATGCCTCGTGGCCATGGGTTAAGGAGGCACGTGTGGTTAGCATGTAGATATCGTCACGCCGTACTCTGGTCTTCTCAACCTGGGAAGTGAATTTTTGTCACAGAGCAACGTATACTGTGACATTGTAAGGAAAACGCACAGTATAGTCTTGACTCCAACGAGAGCTTAACACTCACACTTAAATATATAAATATAGCACAAAATAAAACTAAAACATCAGAAATGTGAATAACATTCAAGAGAGCAGATTGAACTACAAGAATAGTACAAAAATCACGGGTAGATAACCAATATGGGATGCTCCAACGAATGACCCTTTTCATATTTCGTCCATGCATCAGAGAATATCAAATGGAAACAAAACCCTATCCATGTTCCGTTGGCAATCGCAACCGTGAGGCAGTTTGATTTTGAATCGGAAACCGATAGGTTCCGTAGAAAATCCACTAAAACACGAGATGGGGATGGAAGGGATTATAAATTTAAAAAAAACAAAAAAACGAGAAAATAAGCTTCTGATAATAATAAAAGAATTGAATAATAAACAAATAAAATGTTTGGTCAACCTGTTTTTTTGACTAATTAATGGCGGGAACTTATTATATTTTTATGCAATTCAGATATTTATTATGATAACACACGTCTAGAAATCCCAGCCACTATGTATCGGTATGAACAGCTCACTACAAGATTGTATCCACATCCAATTGTATAATACATGTACGTCACTTTCACATTGCCACATAATATTAATTAAAGTTGATACACAAGTGCCAAAGAAACTATTTTGTGCTGCATAACGATGTCTAAAAATTAGAAAGTATGATGATTATAAAAAAAGAAGATAATTTTATATTTTTAAATAAATGGTTAAAAGATCATTTTAAAATTTTCTGAATTGTAGTTATCACAGGTTATAAACAATACGTCAGAGTCCAGAAAAAACAGGATATGTCAATTAATAATAGTTTTAAATAGTTACACAAAGAATCATATTTTGTAAAGTAAATCGTTTCGTAATCTAATAAATACAAATAAAAAATAAAGTATGTAAATGAGTGAACACATGTAAATACAAAGTAAAATGTAGTGAAGGAACAAACTCACTAATTTAAAATTTAAAATAATTGGGATTTTAAATTATGGGATGGCGAGTTTGCCGTTCTCGTCAGGTTTGCCTTCTTTTACATTATCCTATATTTTTAGCTATGATTCTGCTTCAATTAGAAGCAATGTAAAGTGAGTGCAAATCAATGAAGTTAAGAATCAACAGAGTAATGAAAGCTATAATTGAAATGCCAACGATCAATCTCAAACCATCCATAAATAAAATATTGTGAATCAAGTTTTACACAGAATTGAGCTTAAGTCAAACGTAAATTATATATATTTTTTTGTTAACCATCATCTGCAAAAGATTGGGCATCTATTGAAGTTGGGAAAAGTTTTCGTAGTATGAATGTTGAGGAGAACATTTGAAAGGGTAGAAGCAGTATAGGATTGATCAATTTATATACTTATGCTAAAAATCACTGGGTGACATTTCGTTTGTATCTCTAATAGAGGTTTTTACGAATATTTGAATGAGTGAATGGACTATTTAGATTTCTAATATTTCGTCAACATAAATGAAAATAATACATAAAGTGAAACGACTATGCCTTAGTCATCTATTGGCAATGTGATTGTTTTTAAGGTGCTTGTAGCGATAAAACGATTAAACATTTGCAACATGAAGGTACTCCTTATTATTATTATTATTATTATTATTATTATTATTATTATTATTATTATTATTATTATTATTATATAATAGTTCGGATATAAGTAAGTTGACAGCCGCTTAATATTGAATTCACGAAGACCAACTGACGATAATCACATTTATTCCCATTCAATGGAGTCTTGTTTTTCGTTTTGGGACCTGAGAAGATCTCACATTATAGACGACATTAATTTAAATCACAAAAGGTATCACATCACTTGATTCACAGCACACGTCAACCCGATGATAATGAATTTGACTATAAAAAGTTACAAGGAACATGCGATACTAAAAAATGAAAATGATATTCCGAAGCAATCTCTGGGAATAACGTTCTATCCCAACAAATTTACATAGGAAAAGAAGGATGTCAAAATTAATTAATCTTCGCAAAAAATGGTGTAGTTTCGGATTATACTTAGCAATAGCTATCCCTTACACTGAAAACGTTTACATTACCTAGAAGGGCTATTTGAATGTGAAAATTTAACGAAAACATTTTGATGAATAATTGGCGAAAGTGCCGATTCCGTGCATTAAAAAAGGGTTTTTCTTCCTCTTTATTAATGTAGCCATAAATCTTCTCCATATCCTGACGTGCAGTCCTTTATGTCAATATTTTCGGAACTTATTTACCTCCTGGGGGATGTATTTTCACCGTCGTCCTTCACGTGTAGGACATTATAGGATGGCAGTAAGAGTGAGTGAAAATACACGGCGATCAATGCAGCGGCGAGGGATGGACTAGGTTCGCAATAAAATGGAAATGCAGGGGAATTCATACACGTTAATAATTTCTTGACATTCTTTTTCTTTCGCTTTTAATGACTGTTTCATGTCTTAGTATGATTATATTATGTCATCACAACGTTTCCACGTTTTCTATATTGCTTAAAACTCATCTTTCTAATTTCATATTTGGAGCACCCGCCTGTCACTTTCAATATTATGCACCAAACTTTATTATATTCATTTCACAACTACGAGAATGGCTGCGCTAAACAACGTTAATGTTACAGCAGGAAGAGACAGAGATGAAGTCGTATCAAATTTGCAAGGTAGTCCTCCCTGAAGCCCTACATTCCAGTTGCAAGCAACTGAGCAGTACAGAGACAGAAAAAGAATAGACGAGGGATAGGAAGTGAAACAAATCTACTCTATGTTGTGAAAAAAGATAGAAGAAAACAGAGAAGGGAGCTTCGCCGGAAAATAAATACGAGAAAGGCGTAACAATAATTACAGAAAAGAGTGAAAGAGATAAATGAAGCAGGGTTGTTACAAATAAATAAAGTGGACGGAGAGTGTGTAATAGAGAAGAAAGGTAACAATGAAAAGCAAAAACTAGAAAAATATGGAAGAAAGAAATTCAGAGTTAAAATAGAAAAGACAAAGATATGGAAGAGATAGAAGCAAGAGTTAAAAGAGAGAGTGAAAACAGTGAAGAAAGAGACGAAAAGTCACAAAAGAAGGAGGAATGGGTGAGAGGAAAAAGATCCAGAACAGGGAGAGAGAGAAGCGGAAAGGAAAGGGAGAGAAACCGGAAGAGGAAAGAAAAAGGCAAATAGAAGAACAAAAGGTAAAAGTACTGCGAGAGTACGTCGTCCACTGCGACAGCGTCCGTTCCGCTGAGGCGGGTCCGTGCGCTCTTCTCGTCCCCCCTTCCACCCGCGCCGCGCGCACTTCCGCGCTATTAGCTCACACTTGGCGCCTCCCGCGCTGGGAGCCGCGCCGGGTCCCAGGCCCCAGGCCGCAGACGCAGCGCTGGTACAGAGACGCCGCGCCAGGAGAGGAGCACGCCCACACACACACAGCAACGCTCGCCGTTGCCGCCTCCGCGGCCATTGCCAGCATCGCCCCTCCGCCGCCGCCCTCCCGCCGGTCCCGCTGCCAAGCAGCACCTGAATAATGCAGGACCCACTAAATTGATCCGGCCCACGCCACCTTCGTCGCCACCCGTCACAGCCGCTGATGCCTGTCCCGCCCCCACGCAGGCCCTTCGCCACCGGGTTATACTTACAGTAGCCGCCGCCGTCCTACTCCACAGGTAAAAAATTACATCCGTTTAATTATTTCGTGTTTCCGGGAGCGTCACCTTACGGGTCATTATACCATTCAATTTGGTTCAATCTTTTATTACGGGAGGCGGCGGTGTTCTTCCACCTGGATGGTGAGATATGGTGCCGAACTAAACGTCGATGTGCGATATTTTCTCTAAAGATGCATCCCCCACCAGCTGCACACCATGCCATCCTGGACAACCACTAGACTAGTGACTTTGTCTCTCGCCGTATGAGGTAGAAAAGTGTATGTCATTATATGTGTAAGTAAGGGTAAGGATAGGGCAAGGAAGAGGGAGAAATGATCGCGTGCGGTCCGTGGCCCGTTTGTTATTGTACTGCCCCGGCATTCGCCTGGTGATCGGAAAAACCACGGACGTTTACCGATTAAAATTGATGGACACTAGAATTCTCCATCATAAAGAAGCTGAATTCTACGTAGCTACCTAGTTATTGTCAAAAAGCTTACAACCGTCGGGACTAGAACAAAAGGACCTTCGGTCAGAGGCATTGGAATGATATCAGTTTGATGCCCTAAGCCACATCAGCTAGTAATTTCAAGTTGTTTTAAGTGAAATGATGCACTTGGATAAATGTATCGCACGACATAAAGTCCGTCAAATTGGAAAATTTAAAATTATTTCTTAAGAAAAAAGTATCATTATTCATAATAAGTCTAAAATATTGCAGCAATAATTAAATATATCTGACCCACACTGTCATCGGCACCACCCGCCAATGGTGTTAATGCCTACCCAGCTCCTTCATCGCCTTCCAAACCCGTCCATCCGGTCCCACCTCACTACATTATAATTGGCAACCGCCACCGATCAGATCCAAAAAACAACTAAATACTGAAATGTTATTATCCACAATATTTAAGCTAGCTAAATTATTTTTATAACAGAGCAAACGTCGTCTTATACAAATGTAAATGTAATTTAAAAAATAGAATTCATAATACAACCGTCAAACTAGGGATTTCCAACATTTTGTTTGAATCCACTTCTTTTGAAAAAATGATTTGCTTCACCGACCCCTTACTTTTTTAAATAAATAGCATACACTCTTTCCATAATCATAACACAAAAAAGTGGACATAAATGACTTAGCTATAACACTTCCGCTTGCAAATTTTCATATTTCGCTTTTCCAATTGAGGGAGACGCTTCCGGTTCTGAACAGTTGAGTTCTAATCTTCAAAGTTACGTAATGGAGCGAATTCGTAATTTATTATAAGATAATTTGTTGCTTTATATAAGAAAACAATGAATTATAATCACCTTCATTAATATTGTTCGTCATCAATGGGATCTTGATCTTCATTAGTAGAGTCGCCGGTTCATAACCGACTATTGATCCCCTTTAAAATTATATTGACCGCCAGGGGGTCGATGTTGACCCCTTTGAAGACCCCTGAGTTAAACAATGTACAACTCAATAAATTCGTCCGACCCAAGCCCCCACTGCTGGTACCTGCCTCGGCTGCTCTAAACCGCCCATATCTCCTTCGACGTGTCTTCGCTCTCACGTTCACCTCATGGCTCCCGCTACCTCCCTGTTCCCAAAACTGTTAGAAAACTATTCTAACACAAATCGAGTTTGGCAGAAACATTTCAGCTTCATGAAGTATCCCATGATTTAGAAGTGGTGAAAAGGAAACCTTTAAACTAACAATATAATAGTTCAATAATGTAGAACCAATTGAATCGATACGGTTCATCCTGATATCATCGTCTCGGATATCTCCTCTTCAAGTGCTAGAGGATTGTGTATTGGGAGGGACAACTTGTGTCCGAACACTTTCATACACTTAGTTTCTGCAGAATATTTCTTGGACTACTGTAAATTATAGCATGCAATACACGACCGTTCTGAAAATAACGGGACGTAAAATCTTTGTCTAAGACAACTTTTACGTTGATAACGGAAGATGAAATTGTGCACCCGAAAAGAAGGGTTTACTTTTAGAAAACTACAGCAAAGAAGGCGCTAATTTAATGAAATAAAAAGTACTGCGCGATATAATCAGAACGAACTGCTGACGGCGGAGCGATAGACCGAGATGCGTCTCAGTCGAAAACCAAAATTCATTCGTTTGCGGGGCCGCGTGAGATTAAATTCGTCCTAAAAAGTTGCTCTCGTAGAACGACAAATCTAACGAGTCAATTTAGTGTACGCTTTACAGGTTTAGCAACTTTCCACGAAATTGATTTTTCTGGGGAGGTCACCGTCCTAGAGCCCTTTAAGGAGCAGCTGCCCCTGCGGTTCCTGCTGTCGGTCCTCTCTTCGCCGACTTCTGTCACTACTTTTACCTTCCCGACCGCGATACTTTACGCTCTGCTATCCCACTTCCACTTCCCACTCTGACAATGGGGGAAAGCTCATGCTAGGTGGGTTCAGGAATGTGTATAACCAGCAACATAGTTGGATGAACATGTGTGATATCCCATGTGTAATAATGAATATTCATTACTTATCAAGTTCACGTATTCCTATTCGTAATTTACCTCACTGCTCACAGTACTTTGATACAAAGAGGACTATTAGTTCTTCTAAGACGGCGATATTAGAGATTAAGTTTCAAAAATATTTTTTATTAAGCAATTGTAACTAATGCATTGTCAACATTTTATACTCTGCCTTCGGAATAATATCTCTTGCAGAGAGTCAAATATCTTTAATACATTGTAGGACTATACCACGTACCAGGGCTACCTTTCAAAATATACAAGTAATATATTTTAATATATTACTTATAAATTAATGATAAAGTAATGACTTGATACAAAAATATTGCTTGTCAATTTCAGCACTGTCTGTTGGCCAAAACCGCCTAGCCTGAAATAGCTTTCGATCTGCTCACCATTGACAAATTTTTGTAAATAAAAATAATAAATGAATTAATTAAAAATAAACCGTGTTCCGGCAGTGACAGGTTGTGAGGAAACTGAGGCGTCAGGTGTACGAGAATTGGAAGTGGGAGTGGGAGAAACGGGAAAAGGGTCAGAGGTGGAGGTAAGTGGGTTCGAAATATGGGTGTGGGGGGGGGGGAGAACGTAAGGAAGGTGAAAGGAATGGATTTTTATCAGGAGACTGCGTAGGACTGGAGTTGATGATGTGTTGTGCAAGCTTCTTGCCGACTGTATGTTTTTCAGCAAGGTTCATGTGGAGACCATACCGGGTGAAGTGTTTTGCTGAGAGGAAATTAATTTCAAAAAGTGTAACATTTCTTTCTCTCAGTTGCAGTTTTTATTGTTGGTTTGCATGTTTAATCTCGCTGCATAGTGTTGGTCTGCTGTACCAGAAGGGAAGAGTCGAGACTACAATGTCAGTGCTTTGGACGGCACGTTGTAATTTGTTTACATGTTGTTCAGGTGTAATGTTACCGCCCAAATTGATGTCATTCTACCCTCCTATGAGAATGAATGTGTCCTTATTGGTCAGTGTCTTTGTGTGCGTGTCCAACTTTGTAGTCACGTCTGCAAACCTCCCGTTAGGTTTAAAAATAGATGAAACTTTAGTAGTTGGAGGGTAACTTCCTAATGAGAATGGAGAAAAAGTGGCAGCCATGGCTGTCAGCTAAAATAAGTAGTTGTTTTTTAGGCTCAGTAGGAATATTTTTGTTTTCAAGTGGGGCTAGAATACGCAGTTTAACGTGTTTTGCTTTGGGCGCGCTTCCTAGCCTGTTTGCGTTGGTTTGTGCATGTATTTGTCGAAAGGTACAAAAGGGTTGTGAGGATCAGGAAGGCGAGGAAAATTTGTTTCGTAATACAAAACGTAAAATTTGTTTTGAGTTGTGACTGGATATGGTGTCTGCGTCTTTTGTGAAGTCAAGAGTGCACGGTTGGGAAGATTCGCAGTGTTGCCGACATGTACCCAACCTTCTTTGTAGAGAACGACTTCTTCCATCCTTCGGAATTTGATCTAAATTACTTTTTATGGGTGTGAAGGCCTTCAGAAGGTCGGCTTTGAGACTGTACACAGTAAAAAGAGTAAAACGATTAGTTGCCATGTCACGAATGCGTTTTAATGTACTTGATTAAATTAGAATAAATACAAGAAACTCCCAAAGCCTCGAGTTCGTTTAGATTGATGGGCGAATATTAATTTGGAGAAAACGCCCTGCACGGTTTAAGTACAACTCGAGAAACATATTCGAGACCCGAATTCTTTGAATCAAAATTAACGTACAAAACGTAGATTATGATGAGCACAACATGATAAGGACGAATTACATTACATTTAGATACACGATTACCAGCTATTGACACGTTACCAATACCAATTCAAGTGCAGCTGGCGGCTGCATCCATAGGGTGCATTTCATTAGCTGGGGATGAAGATGTAGGACAGATTAGACACAAAAGTTCAACTGCAATTTTGACAGTTTTAAGAGTTTAAAATTCCGGTGTTGCCATATATTTAGACAGCTCTGCCAATATTAAGCAAAAACATGAGAAAATATAAAACTGTAAACATTAATTTACATATTTTTGTAAGTGAAGTTGCCCCTGATAATTTTAAAAAGTCGTTCGAAAGTTGGCAGGGATCGGGAGTGCGGAACGACAAGTGAGTAGGACGTGATGCTAGAGACTGAATCTATTGGTTATCACCAGATTCTCCCTTGATTTCGCATTCACATCTTCACCTTCCATCGCCTTCGCAATTCCCGGCGGTTCATACACGGTTCATCAGTTCTCGACGGCCGTCACTATGGCCCTGTACGCCGTCTACCACTTGCAGCAACTTACAGCTTTAATGAATTCCGCCCGTCGCGCAGCCCGCGGCGACCTTCCAGAGGGGGCGTAGCGCGCTTGCTTTGCACCCGGTCGTGTACCCATTCCCGCCGCACCTCAGACGCCGCTCCAAAACGTACGGACACCAGCCCCTTTCGCCCTGGCGTCGCGACCGGCCACTAGCGCGTGCTGAGCCGACCCGACCCGCAACTGCTCGGCCCAGTACAGTCAAGGGCGCTTGCCCGCGCCCGCGGCCGCCGCGCCGCGCCTCCCGCGTCTCGCGCCTCCACGCGCCCCTCCCCGCGCCGGCGCTCTACCCCGCGCATCGCCTCCCCGCGCAAGCGCCCGTCCGCGCCGCGCCTCCCCGCGGCCACGCCTCCCGCGCCGCTCTACCCCGCCCGTCTGTCTCTCGCCGCGCCGCGTTCTCCTCGGCGCCGCGCGTTCAAAACGCGCGCCTGATTTGACTCCGTCGTGCCCGCCCCGCCTCCCGCATCGCTCGCTCGCGGCGGCTCCCCCTGCGCGGCGTCCGCCCGCGCTTCCGCGCCGCGCCTGCCCGCGCCCGCGCTCCCGCCGCGCCTGCCGCGCCCGCTCCCGCGCCGCTTCCCCGGCTCCCGCGCCGCGATTCCGCGCCGCCCTCCCGCGCGCCACGCCTCCCCGCGCCATGCCTCCCGCGCGCTTCTCCCCGCGCCGCTTCTCCCCTCGCCGCGCCTCCAAACGCCGCGCTCCCCGGCTGCGCTCCCGGCCGCCCGCCCTCCTCTGCGCGCGCTCCCCGCCGCGCCTGCGACTTCTCGAAACTCCGCCGCCACCCCCACCCCCACGCCCGTTAGGCCCCGCGGCGCCTCACGACACACCGCGACGCACTGCAACGCCCCGCCCCGCTGCGCCCCGCCTACCCTGCCCCGTCCTACCGCGTACCGCGCCGCCTCGATGCGCCCAGCGTTGGTGACGTGGCTGCCAATGCGCGCTAACCAGGTTTAGCGACGACCAGCCACGGCCCGTCACTGGGCCCGAATTCGATTTTCAATCGAAAGGATCAGAGCCCACCCGGTTTGCCCTTGATCGTCTTAGGAAGCGCCGACGCCCACGTTGCTGCTGGCCAGGACAGAACAGCCAATGCCAGTCTCCTGCGGGAGCTGGAAACGAGGAGGGCTTGCGTGTTTAAATTCTCAGCTGGCACATTTAGTGGTCCTGTTTACTTCTCCGAATCTCGGAGGCCTTTCCCTTCACGCACAGAAAGATATGTTTTGCATGAATGGCCTTTATTTGTGTTGGGCTAAAAGTATTTGTTTTACAATTTAAAGTTTCTTCTTCGTGGAACGTTTCAAAATAGAAATTGAAACTAATTATTCTAATTAAAAAACGAAATTTTTCTTATGGTGAGACCAAAAATAATTCATAATATTATTTTTATATTGAAAATTCAATCAGAAAACAAAGTGTTGTTTCGTAAATGTAGCTTCATCATGAGCAGAAGACGTTTTATTAATGTATTTTCATTTTGAGCACGTATTGTTGAGTTCATACATATGTAAAGGAAACATAGAGAGGGATGTTGGTACTACTATTTACTCGAATTAAATACTGTATTGTGTCCTTCCGTGGCAGCAGATTAAAATAATTTTACACAACATATCTGTATTTCCTGTTATCAATACATATATATCGAGTTTGTGTGTTTAATTTATTATTTGTTGGACATGTTATTGCACTACACGAAAGTAGGCGTCCTATTATAACATTTTCGGTTTCCATTTCAGTGACTAATAAAAATACAAGCTTGACCTGCTGTTGACATGAAATGTACAATAATCACTTAAGTAAATCAACATTTCTCAATGTTTTCTAAACATAAATTAACATAAACTTTAAATGATAAGAATACAATATAAGTTGTAAATTAATTGCACAATATAGCGGTGATAGAAATGTCATTCTTCTTCCCCCTTCTTATGTGTAACAGTAACTTTTATTCTACAAATAGCTGCCATATGCTGAAAAAATACTGAAATATTTTTTTCGGAACGTTTTGGTTGAAGAAGCGAACTGCGCTCATATCGAAGTAAAAATCGATATTTATTAAAACTTATAGCACTTCAAAATTTCCAAAACTTATTATTTTTTCGAACCTGTCCTACACCTTCAATAGTAAATGTGGAGAATTATTTTTTAATGTAAGCCATCCTGCAATATTACGTGTTTAAATTACTTGATATATTTGTTTGATATAACAGTCGTCTTCATATAATTTACAGTGGAATTGTGACAATATCTCATCAATTCGCACGAAAAATGTTCTGAAAGATTGTTCCGAATTTACATTAAAAAATTGTAAGTGTGGAGCAAAATACAGTGAATTGTATGGCATTCGTGTCCCTTCCATTACAACTTTCGAATTTTGAAAAGCTAATCTTACCTTTTTTCAGAGTGAGACTCTAAGCTGTTCAACGGTTGAGTTAATATAGCGCTAACCACGTTGATACTGTGCCCGACGCCCACGACTGGAAATTCTAAAACTGACCCAAATTTTCCAAGTTAAGAACATCGCAAAGGCTTGAACCGGGTCAATGAGGCCATCCGCAAGTGAATTAGCCGTTGCTTGCCACGCAAAACTGCAATCCATTTCAAAATCTCCCTTTAAGAACACTGATTCACAATTCTGTCCGAAAACGTCTCGCCTATCGGCAAAAAGTACGATGTCTGAAAATATAAGAAATGTCAGAAATATCATCCATTGACATCACTCGCCATCAACACATCGCTGCTGTTGAAAGGACGGAGGAACCCGTCGGACGGAGAAGCGAACACGTACACCGAGAGGGAGTCATTCGGGCACTTCGTCCTTTGCCCGCGCGCGTGCGCCCCGAAGGGCGGGGAGTGAAGAGCAAGGGAGAGGAGAGGAGACAGGGGAAAAGAGGCATTGCGAGAAGTGGCGGCGCTAACGATAGGAGAGGGGCGAGAATTGCTAGGCGAAAGATGGTCCATGTGCCGCCTTTCATTCTGCGCGCGGCGACGGTGTAACGGTTAGCGTATCGGACTGTTATACACAAGTGGGTGGGTTCAAACCCGATCGAAGCCATGAATTCTTAAGAGCAAAAATATCAATCGTAGGCCTTCCTTCGGAGAGGAAGTAAAGCCGGCTGCCTCCGTATATTTACCTGTAAGCCATGTTAGTAGATTTGCTTGCACGTAAAAGATCCTCAAGTCTAAATGAAGCCTCTGAGCTAAATTCAAATCGACTGTTTCTCGCCCGAGAAATGCCTTTTTCTCTGCTAGTGGGTGAAAGGAGCGTAGCGAAATTTGCGTTGTCAGACGTTGGAAGATCAGGCTACATGGCTTGAGTCTCGCCATTAAAATAAGGCTTCAATTCATACTTTTTATTTATCATTCGCATAACCTGTGCGCGTGATGGGTAGATGAATCATTTCAGTCAACTCAAATGCCGAATGATGAATTTTATCCACTGACATCACCCATCATCACCGCGGTAAAGGGAGGAAGGAACCCGCCAGGCGGAGAAGCAAACACGTGCGCAGAGCAGAGCCAGTTGGACGCTTCGTCCTTCGCTCGCCCGCAGCTTCGAATGCCTCCGCCGCCCCCTTCGCCCCTCGCTGGCCTCTGCGCCGGGAGCGCCTCTTTCAACAGCGTGAATATTTCAAGGCACCGCCCTCCACATCTCCCACATCCCCCCGGCCCCGCTTCCCCCTCCCTGACCACCCAGACCAGGCCCCGCCCCCGCCGACCGCGTCTTCATTGCCAACTCCTTCGCTTCCGAATGCGACGCCCCCTTAAAGTGGCCTCAGCCGCAATCGCCGTCGCTGGCCTCTCTCTGCACTACGTTCCCTACAGCTCTGCACGACCTGCGTGGGACATCACTCTGCATTATCCCTTCATCACCCCTCTGAATAACGACAGACGGCCTGTGGTAGCAAACTGTTGTGCACTGCGGTTTCGAGATCGAAACCCATGAAGACATCGGGTTTTTGATATTGGGTTCGTGGCTTGCAATCTAATTTTAGCATGTAAATAATGATCCATTATTTCATTATTGCCTATGAAAGTATCTTTATCAGGTCTGTCAGGTCGCCAGAGTAGTCTCAGAGATATGACAAGAGAAGAACAGGCGAAGTATCTTCATTTGGCGCAATAACATCGAGTTTCACCAAAGACCTATGACGATCGCCGTTTGTTCTTGAATGGTGGGACATTACTGCGTATTATCCCTTCATCACCTCTCTGAATAACGAGAGCCGGCCTGTGGTAGCAAACTGTTATGCACTGCGGTTTCGAGATCGAAACCCATGAAGACATCGGGTTTTTGATATTGGGTTCGTGGCTTGCAAAGAAATAACAAACAACTACGTATCTAATTTTAGCATGTAAATAATGATCCATTATTTCATTATTGCCTATGAAAGTATCTTTATCAGGTTAGTCAGGTCGCCAGAGTAGTCTTAGAGATATGACAAGAGAAGAAGCGGCGAATAATATACATTTGGCGCAACTTCATTGAGTTTCACCAAAGACTTATGACGATCGCCGTTTGTGCTTGAATGGTCATCGATATTTATTACTAATGCCAAATGCGATGTATTAGCGAAAGCCTATTCAGTTTTAAACTATTGGTCAGACACGCCTCGCTACCACTCCAACATAAATCCCCTAAATAAGCAATCGTCTTCAACTGCACCGTTCCCTGAGCAAAAAAATACCGCGAGCAACATGGCATTTCTCTCATGATTCCGATCGTTCGTCACTTAGTCACCCAGTTCTGTGATTTTTTTGTCCCTTCGCCCGCCAATATCTGATTTCTCTACCGCTCTGCGAATTCTGAAGTATTTTTCATGAAAACTTTTCTTTCCGTCCATTTCCTTACAACTTGGTTACTCTTATCGCAGCCACCATTCCAATTCCCGAAGCCCTTTACTCCGCCGAAGTTTGCTTCACCATCGGCGTCACATCGTAATCGCCTTTCCTGCTCATAGAACCGCCTCATCAACACGCCTTTCCGCTTTGTCTGCTCTTCGGCGTTACCTATCTCATTTGGCAAACACTTAATATATATAAAAGACAATCTTTGTTTCTTTCTTTTTTGTTGGTTCATACTTAATGCGCTGCAGTACTGATCATCCGACTGCGATAAAATTTGCCAATTTATTGCTTCAACTTCCACGCAGAATATAGACATAGTAGGAAGAGAATGCCAACGAGCATTTCATGCTGAATCATGCGCGCTGAATAGGGGGCTCTACGTAACGGGGCCTGATTCAACACTTTTCAAACTGAAGTACGATTATTAAGACGTCTTGCGATTGCGTACTGCGATTGCAGAGACTGCGTACTCTCCTCTTGCGATTGAGACATTTCTCCCCAGAGAGACAGACACAAGGAGACAGAAAGACAGACGACAGACGCAGAGAGAGAAACAAACAGGAACAGAGAAAGAGAAAACGCATGACAGAGAGGCGGAGAGAGAGAGAGATAGAGCTAGAGAGAGAGAGAGAGAGAGAGAGAGAGAGAGAGAGAGAGAGAGAGAGAGAGAGAGAGAGAGAAAACCACACTCGCGAGAAAGTCTTTCGTCTGTTGAAATTTTTTCAGAGCGTAACGTAAAACGTGATAAACAATCACAAATAATAAACATATTACAACAAAGTCATTAAAAACATTACTTAGTCTACACTAGGTCTTTTCGATATGAACATTCGGTATTCCCCAGCAGGGTCATCGTGTTTTAGCTCCCTGCAGTCCTTCAGGCCCGTTGCTCCCGGTTCCCAGCGGACGGGTGAGACCCAGTGAGAGCGCTATGACAAATTGAAGGGAGAAATTCAAAAGAATGAGATATTCACTGATTAATCCCCGCTGTCGCTACTCGATACTGCCACAACGTTTTGTATACAGACGTCACCCACTATGGAACTATACACGCTCTGATGTCAATCATCAATTCTCAGCCCCTTCGAATGGGTATTCCTGCCTGTTCTGACTTTAGACAGCAATGAAGTAAACAAACAATTCTCTCAAGGAAGGTATTTGAAGGGTAACTTTGAAAAAAGTTTTATAATGTCAAGTTTGAATTGATATACATGGCGTAAATATACATATATATATATATATATATATATATATATATATATATATATAATTGTAATATCTCTTTGGATTAAAGTTTTTAATCGATTAATTAGTACTAGTAATAGTAAAAACAGTAATAATAATAATAA
This sequence comes from Gryllus bimaculatus, assembly GCA_017312745.1. Lineage (NCBI taxonomy): Eukaryota > Metazoa > Arthropoda > Insecta > Orthoptera > Gryllidae > Gryllus > Gryllus bimaculatus. The sequence continues at coordinate 518,685 of BOPP01000303.1, read as the reverse complement.
TAATAATAATAATAGTAGGTTTAGTAGCCGAAGCAATGGGAATGGTCGTAGCAGTAGCAGAATAAGTAGAAGTAATAATAGTAGTGGTAGTAGTAGTAGCAGCAGTGCTGGTAGCAGTAGTGGTAGTAGCAGTAGTAATAGTAGTATTAATAGTGGTAATAGTTGTAGTGCTGGTAGTTGTAGTGATAGTAGCAGGGGACGTGATAGTAGTAGTGGTCGTGATAGTATCAGTACTCGCGGTAGAAGTACTCGCCGTAGTGGTAGTAGTACTACTACTAGTGGTAGTAGTAGTAGTACTAGCGGTGGTAGTAGTAGTAATAGTAATAGAAATAGTAGTAGTAGTAGTAATAGTAGTAGTAGTAGTAGTAGTAGTAGTAGTAGTAGTAGTAGTAGCCGCAGCAGTAGTGGTAGCAGTAGTAATGGTCGGAGTAGTGGTGATAGTAGTAGCAGTGGTAGCAGGAGAAGTGGTAGCAGTGTTAGTCGCTGCAAGTTGGTAGATCTTGCTTTATTCTTCTTTCGATCTTTACCCAAAGTACTAACACAATTGCCGTGAATTCATTCCATTTCCTTTCATCCATTCCTCCACATCTTCTTTCATCGTTTTTGTACTTCCAGATCTTCTTTGTCATTCATTGTCTAAGCTTAAATTACCATTTCGTAATAGAGTCATGTATATTTTCCGTGGTTTATTATTAAGATATCATTATTTCCCGAATTCATTGGTTCCTTTCTTATCTTGTAACATGGCTGTTTTTTTTCTCCAGTAATCCCTTCAAAGAATTCTACGTACGACGCCCCATCACTAGTTCATAATTAATTTCTCTATATAAATGGTCTTTCGATATTTTTTCATATATATTGTTGGTAACTTGTATTCGCACATAAATTTTATTACAGAGTCCAATACCAATGAATGTAATACTCTATTAATCTATATAATGCCCTGCAGGAGGGATCTCTCGATTTCTATTCTCTGCTTTCAAGAACGATTTTTTTTCTGATACAGACATTGTAGGAGCAACTAGAGGATTAATATCGATATGTTTATATCTTTAAACAAAATAAAATATTAAAAACGGGAAGACGTCCTTGACTTTAGGCAATAGAATTAATATGTTTCGGCTATACTTTTAACCGTGAGCCCTCCTCAGAACTAGAAGATATAAAATAAAATGAACATCAAACATACTTATAGTACACAACGTATTTTTAGAAATGATATATTGGACGTACTCTTAAAATTAATACATTTACCTTAAAATAAAAATTTAGTAGATAAATTATTGAAAAATTTGTGCTTGTCTCTCGGGAATTGTTCTTTCAAAATTTATAAAACATGTATATATTATTTATAATGCTTATAACTGACGGAAAAGTTTCATTGGAAGCTGTTTGTTTATATATATACAAAAAACAGGACAAAAATTACAAAACAATTGGAGTAAATTACTTTTTGATTTTACCAATCGACATATCTGCATTATTGATGGCTGTCTTTTACACATGTGCTCAAATGTAACAGGTAATTAGTATAGAGGAATGGAAGGGAAACAAGAGTCTTATCCAGAGGCAAAGCTATCAGCAATCTATTCATGTTTCTCCTCCGTACGATGCGGCGTATCGGAATATGAATGACATATGCGAAAGCAATTATACGTAAAAGCAGACCGACAGATCGAGATGTCTACGGTAACGTGATAACGTACACATTTACTCGCGTTCCTTGCACGTATGTTCAAAACGTTTGTAGTCTCTGTGGCAGTGGGTTGCGACATTATATGCTCTCTTCTCAGGTGAGCTAATTAGTTTCATGGCCGTGTACATGTACATTTGGTAGTCGCTTGGCTGAAAGCATCCCCGTCTCACACTACGTGACCCGTTGGTCTCATCATGCGACGTTTTCTCGGTATGCAATGTCAACAATCCAACAATCCGAAAAGAGGCTCGGAATCTAATTATAGTAATAGTCTTGTACCATAGCAGTCTGCAACCTCATGAAATGAGGCAGGAATTCAGGAAAACGCATGACTCGCTTCAAACTATCTCATTGGTTATTTTTGGTTTTGATATCAGAAACACATTAAGAAGAGGCAACTTTCAATTATAGATAGTAATCACCGGTGGGTGATGGAGAACCCCGTGTCTCCTCGCCATTTGGTTACGTGGATTGTCATTTTAAAACATTCCCCTCATTTGGCAGCACTAATCACCCTCACAAGGTCTCACGGCGCCCAATGTGGATCACCCAGAGCATACTCTTCCTCGTCGTCCTTTTGCTTCTCCTCTTCCTCTGACGTCACCAACAGTCTCCATCGCCACTTCTGCGGTCCTTCCCAAAAGCGGCCAGCCTTGGAGCCCCGTTGAGAGCCCACGGAAGCTCCGCGGAGCACCCCGCTAACTGCCCCATCGGCGGCCTGCATCTTGCAAGGCGACGTCTTTTCGACCGCACAAACGGTCCATCCGACACACACCTTCGCCCCGCTTTACCCTTCCCGTTCCTCCACGCGGCCCGTCTCCTCGCGATACATCTCACAGTCTGTCCTTCACCTTCGTCCCGCACCTGGTCGACCAGCCTGAGCCCCGCTCCTCCCCGCTTCCACCTCCTACCCGCTCCGCTTCTCCCTCCCTTCGCCACACCACATTCCGCTCCGCTCCGCCCTTTCCTGCCCCGATCCACCTCGAGACGCTTCATCTGTCCCAGCCCTCCTTCACGCCGCCCCGCTCTAACCACCCTCACCCGGCATTGCTCCACTCCGCCCTACGCCGGCCCGCCGACCAGCTCCAACCCAGGGCGGCCCGAGAGGCAATTCGCTGAATGTTTTAGGGGCGCCGCAGAAAGGGTATTTCGGTCGGGAAAGGGCAGTGTGTGGTGCATAATAAAGGATTCGGATTGACAGGCGAAGAGGGCGCGGTTTTATGGGACAGGCATCGATCGAACACTTCGACCTTCGGTTTCTATGTGAATGAACTGCAACGGTGCGATAAATAGTGGGTGAAAGGCGCTTAGTACAGGGCGAGGACAAGAGTTCAATGCTTTTAGACCACCAATTCACCCCTTCTGTTTTTAGTTCTGTCTCACCTTTTAAGAAACGTTAATGGTTCTCGGCATTCGTAATGAAATATGAAAGAGAATTAAAAATAAATTCACATTTCAAGAATTTGCATCTTAATGGAAACCTCGATGTTTTTTATTTACAAGGAAGAAATTCGCCAATTATAAAATATGTGACAATGAATTAAAATTAGATTATTGCGTTGTACGTTGGATATTGTTTTCTAAATTAATTTAACCCGATAAATTGAAGGATACGTCTCGGTCATTTATTCCGTGGTAATAAAAGTTATCCCCAGAATCCTTTAATCCTACGTAACGTATTCGGAAGAGTTTGGGTCAAGGTTATTAAAATTAAATACAGACAATTTAGAATAAATGTTGACCTAAGTGTGATAAAATTTTTAGAAAGCTATTTTTAAAAACCTTTATGGATGCCATGAATTGCGGGAATGATTTAAAAACCGGCAACATTTTCGTTCTTCTTGGGGGCCACCAAAATCATTTAGAGTGAAAAAAACCAACGAACCGCATGTTTCAGTTTCTTTACACACCCATCAGCTATCGCTCTTTAAAGCGTAGCCGCAGCGTCACTCCCAGCAGTACCGTCACTGGTGACACATCCACTTCCCTCTCCGGGCATTGGGTAAATTCGCACACCCGCGGGACTCCTTTCCGACGCAACCCGCTCAACCCTCCCTCGCGCAGCGAATGGAACGGCTCCTTCGAAAGCGCAGCGGGAGCTTCGACGAACACAACGGCGCAACTAGTTTTCGGGCGAAGCCATTCTGCCCGGAGCCGACGCACGGCCCCGGCGCAGGCTGCGCATGGCGCCGCGGCTTAAGGGGGCGCTTTCGATACAAAACTCCGCGCGAACCACGTGGCCGACCGGACAAGCTGCCAGGCTCGGCTCGGAGAACGAAAGGTCTTAAACCCTCGGAAAGCATGCACACGCGGTCGACTGGGCTCAAATATTTAGATCGGCCGGCAACAAATGCCTGCGCCCCAGACGGGGCGAAAGAGGCGAATGAGAGAGGAAAGACAGAGAGAGAGAGAGGGGGGGAAAGAGGGAGAGGGAAAATTGGCCAGTGGTGCGGGAAAGCGGAAAAGTGATCGAGTAGAAAGGTATTTGACCATCGCAATTCAACCTCGATTACTCCGTAACAAGGAACGGAAGTTCCTCGGAGTAAAGGAAACAAGCAATTTAATGGATAAACTTTTAGGCTTTTTTTGTCTGCGGGGATGTATTGTGACAGTAACTCTTTCATAGTGTAAAGATTTTCCGTGTTTTTAACTATGCTTATGAGATTGATCCCAGGTGTAAGTCATTACAATGCTACATGCTCTTGGCTCTTGTTTGACTGATTAGAACTGCCGGGTCCTTCAACTGCTAAGGTTATTAATATCGTAAGTGTAGTCCATCTTTTGTTGCGGAAGGTGGCGTTGGTCTTCTCTAGCTTGATGGCCAGATCCGGCGCCATCCTACACATCCAATTGTGGGATTTTCCCGAACTAATTACCTCCCACCAGTGGGGCAGCAGTGTACGTTTTCGAATGGTTCCCCGACATATATGGTAGTGGATGCATGTCAGCGTAAACGTGAGTAAATAAGGGGAGGGGATGGGACAAGGAAGTGTAACTAAAGATCACGCGCACTTCGTGGCCCGTTGCTAGGGTATTACACTGGCATACATAGCGTGGAAGTGGCGTGCGGGAAACCACGGAAAATATTAATTCAAGCAGCCGGCCGATAGAATCCTCCTCCAGAAAGCGCCTGAAATTGATTTAGCCATGTAGCCTCCCTCGACAATACTGTTACTGTGCGGACTGGAAACCTACGACCTCTCGGTCAGAGGCTGTGACGTCAGAGGCTGTGACGTCAGTCGAAGCACCGAGTCACCTCAGCCGGTGGCTTCATTCCAGCACTTTGATAGAACCGAGAATCGAATCGATGAGAGAGGAACGTGGGTGACGTTGCTTCTGCCAACACAACGTAGAAGGGAGCCGGTGTGTGTGCAAGCACGTCACAAGGGCGCCGCTCGTGATGTTAATATTCGTTGCAAGCGCACTGATCATTATTAAGCCATGCAACGACGAGGGCAACGCGCTGGAGGCAAACTAAACAGAGGAAGCGGATGATATTCTGCGCCGTGTTCTGCACGTAGACTTCCGATAGGCGAGTAACATCCATTTCTACCCTACTCCCATCCCCCCACAAGTTATTACATCAGTGCCAGAAGTCATCCAATCTCATTGTATCCCACGCCGTCACATAGAATCACATCTTATCGTATCTCATTCCACTGCACCTTATTTCATTTTACTATTTTACCGTCTCCCATACCACCCTCATCCTATACGACCCGTGCAATCTCATTTCATAATACCCCTACCCAATTTCATATTATCCTGCCTCCATATAACCCCATCCCACCCTCCTCCATCTCATCCTATTCAAACCATTGCATTCAATCTGTCCCAACCCCACGAAACACAACCACGCTCCATCACAGTTGTCTCTCACATCACTAAACGAAAACCCAACCATCCTCGCCATCAACCCCTGCATCCTGCTTCACCGGTCGCGGGTCGGCTTGCAAAAGAACGCCCGCGGAGTGTCAGAAAAGTTCATTAAAAATTTCAGGAGCTGCCCGCTGCGCCTTGCACGCCACGCCCCCGCGTTCTATTCAGATGGGAGCGCCGGGGAAAGGGGCGCTGAGTGGAAGTCGAAAAGGGTGGCAAAGGCAGGGCAACGCAAAGCGTGGCTGGGGGGAGGAAGTGCGAGGAGGGGAAGAACAGGGATGGGATGTGCGGGTAGTGGAATGTCGAGGGAGGGTGGGAAGGGGAGAATCGTAGTTAAATAAACGGGTGGTGAAGGACGGCGATGGGGATTGGTGGGGAGGAGAATCATGAAGAAGGATGGGAAGAGAGGGACGGAGTGGGGATGGGAAATGTACTGGTGGGAAGGTGTTGGCCATGGAGGAGTTAGTAGGGTCGGAGAGAGAACAGAGGGCGGAGAATGATGAGGAAGGGAGAGGATAGCTGGGAAAAGATGGGGCGGGGCAACGATGGGAAGAGCGGGGTTCAGATAGTGCTGGGCGAAAGATATTCCATGAGCGGACTTTCATACTATTTTTTTTATGTTCCCACTATTGGCGACTCTGTCTTTTTGCTGCTCAATCGGATAATTCAGACCAATCAGGTGAAATTATAAATGAGATTGATGAGATGAATAATGATATGTCAATAGCGAAAGGGAAGTAGAGGAAACAAACCTTGAATAAACTCGCTACGCACATTCTATATCGGGGGTTGAAGCGTGGATCTTTAAGAAGGAATAGCTCTCCCTTCACTTTAACTTTCTCAGAAGTCATCTGGTTCCGTCTATTAACACCAGAGTAGTGCCGTACACTATACTTTTACGTCAACGAGTGTATCGTACATGTAATCCACTTGACTGTTTTTACAAGAAGACTACGTAGACTTTGTAGCCTTTTTTCGCCTCAAATAGGCCATAAAAGTTTAGAATACGTCGCAACAGTAGGAGCTTGTCCAAATGCAATTTCGAAAATTATATTTTAGATTCAGTCAGTCAAACAAAATATACCTCCCTTGATGAACAAAATAACAACCTCCATAACCATCTCAATAAATCATTAGAAACGCACATCAGACCACTCTTTCCCAACGTGCAGTATTACCAACCCTATGAGCAGATATATTGTGCAGATCCCTGATCACTTCGCTAATCTCTTCATTTCCCGAAAGACAGGAGGATCCGATACATTGCACAGGAGAGGAAGGCAATTCAACTCATGACTGTCAAACGCCCCATACATATTTTTGAAGCGAAACAATGTTAACTTGACATTTTTTTATAAATTGTTATTCGTAATTACAGTACTCCTTTGGATGTGTTCCAATCCATGTGTAGTATCGCTTTGGATAAATTGAGTACAATTATAAATAAATTTTGGCATTGGGGCGGATGATGGACCTCGTAGATTCACCCCTGTTCCACAAAAAATATAAATTCTCGTTGTATACATAGATTACGTTGTCATTACGCTTAACACATGATTCTTTACGCGTAGACGCACATCACGGATTAGGACCCTTGTCTCTTGTGAAATTGAGTCTACATTTCGTCCCATCCTCTTCGACTACAAATTAATTTCTTATGCTGGCACTTGAGTCGAAAGACCATAAATAAATGCACTAGTCGCAACAACACTTTTTCTCTTTCACGAGAAAGTTGCAACATGCAATGCCACGATTCACATATCCAGAGCGGTTGCTATTTTCGACTGCGATGCTGTTAACTGATCGTAAAGCGTCTACGTGTGTTTTGCGATACTATCTTCGCAATGTGGTAGTTGTGGAGAAAATCTGATGTTGGCGGGGAAGCTGTAAGATCAGGGCGGGAGGGCTTTCATGAGGGGCGAAGATTCCAAATACTTAGAAATCTCCCTCGCAAAAGAAAGTGTCCATAAGACGGAGTGGAAGATCCGGAGTTTGATATTTGATCATATATGGGTTTTCAGACTGCATTTATGCTATCAGAAACGCGAAGACAAATAAGCATGTAAACCCCCGCTTCAATATGTGCGCGATACGACGTAAAACAATGATAAGTGATAACTGTAAGTACAAAAACAAAGTACACTGACTTAAATATTTATTACAGTTTATTTACATTATTTCACAGTTTCCTGAATCCTCGAGATTTATCGTACAAAATTAGAGCAACAGAAAATAGAAACCTGTTTTTTCTTGCACATTACATATATAGAATATGCTGGCTAGAAAGATGTTTCGGCTTGGACGTCTCTATAAACAATGAAAAATTAAAAATCGACGAGTCACTATCAAATGTTGTATTTTAGAACGACATTTGGCGGTAAAATGCAATAGTTTTTGTAGGTCCCAATTCAGTTGCGCAGTGTTAGTGAGTTCAGAGTAAGATAACCATGGAAATTTAATTTGCAAAAACCTTTTCTAAAACAATTTTGTTTGGTGATCACTCGATTGCGTATAGCGGCTCGGGACAACAATAATGTTACTTAATTCTTGCATACACAATGGGGAAACAATGAACTCTAATTAGCTTGTAGGCGATTTTTAGTTAATCATTTTTGGCAAATGAACTATTAAAGATATGAGATAGAGATATAAAACCAATGATACACGTATACTAAGGAAAGAAATATTGAATTACGCAAACGAAACTCCATAGATTATTGCCTCCTCACAAAACGCCAAGTCTATTGAGAACGTAGTACACATAAATTTTGATATCTGCTGGATTCAACAGGACTAAACAGTTGCTGGAGTGCCAAAACGCAGTTTTCCATAACGAATATAATATCAGAGGAACTAAAATGAATTTTTCGATCAAACGTGGCAACCAGTGGCAATGAGTCAAAAATTAAGATACAAAAGTATTTTTGAAATGAAAACTAACTTATATTTAGTATTACAGAAATTAAATTGTCTTCATTCTTCATCATACAACTGAGCGAAGGTCCGGGTTCGATTCCCGGGCGTCCATTGTTACCGGATTTTTTCATGGTTTCCCTCTGTCATACGGCGAATGCTGGGATGGTTCAAAAATACAATGATCACCTCCCACCATCATCCTTCACCTTTTACCTCTCACCATCACCCTATCTCTTCTTTTCAGCATTACCTGCAAAAGGCAGGAAGCCTTTGCCTTTAATGGGACCTTAGTTGGGTAATAATAATAGTTATTCATTATAATGAATTGTTATGTAGGGAATTTAACTTAGTCTCGTCATTTGTGACAGGTTATCTCAAATATAAATGTATATTTAATACAAGCACAAACTAAAATATTCCTGAATGAGTATATGGGAAAAAATCGCGTGCGGTCCTTGGCCCGTTTGTTACAGTATAGTAGGGCGGATTTTTGTCATAATTTAGACAGGAAGATAAAAATTCAGCCGCGGTCTGGAGGATAATTCTAAAGGACAGCTGGTCTGTTCGGTAATTTTCTTCGATTTATCCGAACAATGCAAAGCAGACAGCCGGAATACTACCTCTGTGGAAGATATCTGAAGGAGGAAATTTCGCCCAAGCCGACAGCGCCTCGCATCGCCTCCTCCCGCGTTACACCTTCACTATACTAACGTAACACTATACTAACTAATGACCACAGCAGTTGATGTGCCCGGAAACAGTTAATCGTCGGATGTTCAAGTGTAGAAGTTCTGGGGTAAAATCACTCCTTTGCTGACGACGATTTTCGGCGATACGCTGTGAGGGTTGTGTGCAGAGAGGACGCTGGGTGCAGCAGGTTGAGCTCCGAGTCACCCGAATCGCGGCCCTGCACCGCAACTCATCTTACACAGACTTTTCGATCATGCAAGCCATCTGACAGGATCATCCCAACAGAGAAGCGTCCATTTACCTTACCAGGAGGCAATCGAGTTATGATGGCACCAACGCTGACACGTTGATCTTCGTCCACCACATTCCCGACTGCAACAGTGGCGGCGATGGTGTAACGGTTAGCGTACTGGACTGTTGTACCCAAGTTGGCGGGTTCAAACCCGATCAAAGCCGTGGATTTTTAAGGGCGAAAAAATCCTTCGTACGCCTTCCTTCGGAGGCGAAGTAAAGCCGGCTGTCCCATGTTCGTAGATTTACTTGCACGTAAAAGATCCTCAAGCCTAAATGACGCCTCTGAGCTTAATTCAAATCGCCTGTTTCTCGCCCAGGAAATACCTCCTTTCTCTCATAGTTGGTGAAAGGAGTGTAGCGAAATTTGCGTGGTCAGACGGAAGAGCGGGCCTGATGGCCCGAGTCTCGCCACGTAAAATAAGGCAAATTCAATTCAACAGTAGCCGCATTGTCTGTAACGGGCTTGTTGCTCAGCTCGTCATCATGCACGTTTTGCCGCCCTCCCGGGAACCACGAAAGCCATCCTCGAATGCCCTCCTCGATGCTCATGTATCCCTCACCATAAACACACCAAATGGCGATAAATATTAAGAGCTGTTTCATTTCTCGCTGTGAAAAAGCGATTAACAGAACTGAGTTCACAAGCGGACGCGCTTTCAAGAGGTAGCCCCATGGCGCTTTACTGGCGAACGCGGAGTCGCGTGCAACGTCAAGCGTTGCCACCACACCCCAATGAAAGTTCCCGCAGTAGGAGTAGTGGCTTCATTGTGCCCGATACTCATAGGAACTGAAAATGAATTTGTTCCGGCGCATTTGAAGTGGTGTTTAAACCCGATTCCTGAACCAGCATGGAAGCCCCGAGCTGGCGTGGTCGCCCTATCCGAGTCGTAATAGAAAAGACGCTCCGGGGAGCATTGCTAACCTGCGAATCGAACTGCCAGGGTGACGGAGGTTAAATATTCCAGCCAATTATTTGCATTTTCCAGCCAACTTCGAAATTTTCATTGTTTCGAATTTTACTGAGTTCCTGGGCATGTACTCAAACCATACACACCTCTCACATGATCGCAGGCTGCTTATTTTCTTTAAATTTTTGTAATAGAAATGAGGATTAGAGTTATGACATTTCCTTGTCAGTGTAAGGACAGATAATGTTTGAGAATATTTTGAATGAACGTTTATGTATTATTAAGAATAAGATTTCATAGGATACTCTAACTTATGTTGAAACTTTTTAAACAACTTTTATAAAAATAATTTCGTTCAATAAAAGAAGCGTTATTTCTCTAGTATCTTAGCATAGGAACTTTGAAATGTACCGTTGATGTGAACCAAATATCGAAAATCACTGGATTGAAATTCACTGGAAAAAATAGTGAGGTAGAAATGCAGAAAAATGGGAGAATATAAATGATAATTCCTTGTATAATCCGACCACAACTTCCTTTGCCTGCTTCAGATTCAAAAGTATCTCTATATGTTCAAATGAAACCAGAATGTGTGTTGCACAAGGTTGTACGCAGAGACGTGAATTTGTGTACCTAAGAACTTAAACAGGTTCAAGATATGCAATTCAATGGAAATCATCTTCATTACTCTGTAAAGGGGTAAAATATAAAAGCAAATAAACTTTCACACAATGAAACGTAAATATCACAAAACGCTGCAAATGTTCTCGTTTTGTATTTAAGCCGTCTCACAATACTTCAGTCGTTTAAACTTATACAATACCCAACTTTACAACAAGACGCGACTCTCTGGAAGCAGCCTGAAGTTGTTAACGATCTATCAAGGCATTTAGGAATGCTGCCGTGGACTTAAGCGAAGACTTAAACGAGCTGAATTTAAACGGAGTAGCACCTATTGCATTCTATGGACTCCGGGATGAAATCATTGCCGAAAGTTGTAATACGGACACGAACTACAGTGGTCGAAGAAGGGGAAATGGCTAACTTTTAGAAATGGAGCGTGTAGCCGGCTGGTCGTTTTAGAAATATTTGGAAGTATAATAAACCCACTACACGCTGGTGAACAATACACGACGTACGTAAATAGCCACAGTGTTACCTCTGCTTAACTGCTTGCACACATGCTTAACATTTGTAATGGGTAGGATTTAAATACGATTCAACAGAGCTACTTTACTCTAAGCGTTTTGATTATTATCATAGTCGTTTTGGGCGCTTGGTAACGAAAACTGGTGGCGCTATTTTCATACACGTTCTGCAGAATACATCGCTGAAGGAAGTCTAACACATTTTCAACGAAATATTTTAAAATGAAAGTACCCTGTGATGAATTGTAGAGTCGCTCATTTAGTTTCAAAACAGGCAAAAAGCTTTTTTTCTCTTACAATTGAAATACCTCTATTGCAGTGACGAAATAATTGTACACGTAGGCTTCCGCGACTCGAGTCCAGTACTTCTAGGCTGTCCGGGTGACGCCGCGTCGTTGGCAGATAGGCCGACGTTTCGCTTGCCAGGGTAGTACCCTGAAGAAGCCTGCGACATGACAGGCGAAACGTCGGCCTATCTGCCAACGACGCGGCGTCACCCGGACAGCCTAGAAGTAAAGTGACGAAATAAAATTTTTCCAACGCTTATGCTTTGCATTAACAATTTTAAATCAGTCAAGCTACAAAAGTACAACAAAATACTTTTTCGTATTATTTAAAATGGTAACGTATCATATAGGTTTTTGTAATATATATCTTGACAGTATACACAATCCCTTAGCAAATATTTGTACTCCTTACTTATTAAATAAACAGTGGATTTTTAATTTTGAAAAAAATCACTGCCGGTACTCGCAAGTCTTTGTACAATATAAGATTTTATAAGATGTAAAAACGTTCATTTTTTGTCAAAAATATGCAAATATATTTTCTCGATAATTGCTGAACAAGAATGAAATTACTCCCATGCACTGAACGTATCATAGAATAATTTTTATAAGGGAGGAAAAAGGGTTTTGACAATAAAAACAAAAACCCTTCCATCCCGTAACTTTAAAAGGGGTAATTTTACAACAAAACCTTATAATCTTTTTGTGGACGTTGCGTCTACTTTAATTCTGTATAGAAAATTATTTTTGGTAGGTTTGATAGTTATGATGGTATATGCAATTACCTCAGAAAAAACACCTTTCAATGCCCCACGTCGCCCGTGGGTCCTTCCAGATACTTCAGGCTTTTTACTAAAAATTGTGGCAGGTACCAACGAACAATCATGATTCATTTCAAAACTCCTGAATTATTCCCCCTTCGATCAGCAGTTTTTTGATATTTCCTCTCTTTGAAAGAACGTGTGTGCATATTCTTTTACAAATTCTGGAATTCACGTCGGAGGAATTGAGTCTTTGGAGTATTTTTTATTAAAAATTTGCGGTATCTTTGAAAAATGGTGAATTCTGATTATTCACATTTCTCCTTTTTTTAACTTTTTCCTCGCCGTTTCAAAGCCTAAGATTTGGTCGCCTCTTCATTAGGTGTTCTTTATGTTGAGAAAGGCTTTGTTGATTTCAAAATTCACATAAAGTTCACCTTTTTAAGAGTTTGTATTTAAATTTAAAAACACTGTTAGTGCAAGGAAAACAGATTAAAATATTTTTGTCCGGCATAAAAAATGGACGAAATCGAATGTAATATAAATAGAGCTCACAGTCAAATTCACAATTACATCAGTTTTGAAATAGTACACTCTGGAAAGAATTACATTTCCCCTCATCGAAATCTTGCAACTATCACTCACTGGCTCCTCTAGGACGAGAAGAAGCATTACTCTAATGAACTGTGTAATGTAATTTTCATTATTTTAGATCCTTCATTCAAAAAACATTTTAAACCGAAGTAATCACGCGCCGTCAATCGTTTATTTTCTCAATTATATGCCAGTCTGTAATTGTAGAGTTCTTACTTTCGTTCGAACTCCAAGGGGCATGTATAATTGACAATTTGTAATGTTGTATGATAATAACTTCCCCCTTTCAGTTCGAATGGAACTTAATTTATAACACTAATTCTAACTGGCAATATTGACTGAAAATATTAAGTGTAACGGCATGTCCTTACAGTGTTTCCATTAAAGTAATAGATTTTTGTAAATTATTGAAACTTAATACTTATATTAATCATCCAATTGTGACACAACTTCCTTCTCTTGTCATACGTTCTACATTTTTGAATAATTATTCCAATAATGCTTTTACTCGCTGAAATTACAATATAGACCATTATTTTGAGGAAATAAGTGAATAAAAAGGACATGTACAATTATATGACTATAAGTAGCGTAACTTTAAGACGTAGAAAACTGTTACAAAAATGTTGTTAGTAATATTACTTCTCCTTATACTGCATGATTTTGTGAGCAATATAAAACAAACAACTTTATACGTCTTTTTACCTTTAGCGTAAACTTAAACGTTAACGTAAACAGATAGGTCTATGTAAGAACTGGAAAGAATTTTAAAACTCCATTTGACATCCATAATGACGCTGCCGGTACCTCTTCTAACTGAATGTAAAAATATTCCACACCCAAGAACCCACCCACCCCTAACATGCAAATATGGCTGGATAACGGGAGCACAGAATTAATTCAATTTGCACGATCCGAAAGATAAACAAGTTCCAATAGCCGTGAAATATATTCACAAATGTCATTTTGCAAATGAATGGCGGTGGGCCTCCCCACAGTTAATGTATAAACGACCGCACGGCTCTCAGTTAATTGCAATCGCCCGTGCGTTAAGATTTACGGGGGCAAATCAGTTGTTTTTTCAACAATAAAAAATTTGAATTGGAGCTGTTGTACAGTCAATTCACTTGCATCTTTTCATGTTCAGGGACTCAAGGATAGAGGCGTTCAATAAGAATTTATTTTTCGGACATTTTTCATAGCATCTAGAACATTTTATTGATACTTTACCAAAGAAACTAGTGGCGCAACAACGACACATTTTTTTTCTGTATTATTTCTAACAATTGTGCACTACTATAGCTCTTACTGCACTCACAAATATCTTTCAAACCCGCTAAAATATTTGCTCGGACTGAGATTCGAATCCAGGCGCATAGGTTCCGCGTACAGCGTGCTTATACACTAAATTATCCAGCTGTTTATGAAAAACGCATGCGGCTGATCAAAAAGGAAGTTGAATTATTGGTATTATCGAAATTCCAATGATTTTAACTTAAATAGAACATTTCTCTTTTCGAGTAAAATAAAAATTTCGGCCACTTTTAAGAAAATTGTTTACATATTTTTTTAAATATTGTCACTATTCTAATAAAAATTTTGCGTAAACAATGATTTTAAAAAATTGACAAGACATAAGTATATTATATGGAAGTATATATTCTATTGAATCTTTACCTTCATTAATACATTTGTAAAGAGGGATAGATTTTTTTATGTTAAACAATTTTCCATAATTCAGTCGTTTTAATGTAACAAATTTCAATTTCAATGCGAAAAGTATTTCGTGGGTTTCAATAGTCATAATGTAATGAATTTGTAACCAATACCAGTGATCAAGCGATGCGAAAGTATGAACAAACGGACACTACATCGATCTAAACACAGTTCTACAAGGTGTAGAAACTTTCACGGTCTAAGTTACTCTCTACTTCCTTCTGTACCTGCGAGGATCTTCGTAACAAATTGTTCCGTCTTTTGTTATAGAACAACAATGCGGCAAGAGGCACCAGTTTGAAAGAAAACTTTGGACTCCCTTCGGTCCATTATTTTTCATTCAAATGTATCGAGAAGGAAAAAGGATTCAGGATACGAAACAAACGGCACAGAGGAAGTAACGATAGAAGAAAGACGCGTCCTGAATCTGCATTGAAGCATGAAAAGGGAATAAGGTTTCTAATTAAGTTTTGTCGGGTAGGATTTCTTTAAGGAAGACAATTTCTTTCTGTAAGGTGTCTTTGAACGACCTGAGTGAATAAAATCAATCATGCTCTCGTGTAACCTTCTCTATCTTCACTACCATAATTGCCAGTGTAATCAATTACTAATGAGAGTTTGTTACCTCTCACTCTGATGGAAATAATAATAGACGCAAATTAACTAAATGATGAGTCAAGAGAAATTTGTAGAGTCAAGAGAAAATTCTGAGCAACAACAAAAATTACAGAGATGACACGTTAACTAGTCTTCAATGATATTCTAGGTCGCAGTAGACACGAGATATCGATGTTTGTTTTTCAAAAACATAGAAGTTTTTATAGCAACGCCGATGTTTTACACATCGACATATAAAAACCGCTGTTTTTTTGTCGATGTTTTCACTTTCATTGTTTTATTTGTAAATGAAAACTTAACATAATCACAGTTTTCTGAAAGTTAAAATATCAAATAATATCCGATGGTATTACTGTCAGTTTATATCGAAATAAACGAACGCGGTTTATCAGAGAGCAGACTATCTCTCACCCGAGATGGCCCCGATGCTCTGCCATTTCTTACGTCTTCTCTCGTATTTCACATTAGGAGAGGTGTTTTGTAACTAGATTTTCAATTAAATCTTAATTATAAATTAATGAACATGACCACTGTCAAATTAACTTTGTTGGACACAAATATAACGTTAAGAATTAATATATTAGCATTGAACCATCAATGCTTAAAAACATTGATGGTTTGGGGGCGATATATTATTAACATCAATGTTTTAGTTTTGAATTGATGTTTGGTAATTTTGTTGTATTTTATCTCTGTCACTATTTTATCAATGTCACGCCACTAGACCATATACAAGATAACACGTTTTTTCAGTTACGTGTAGATATTAATGCGACTTACGTTACAATCTCAAAAAGCAATTAAAGATATAAAGAATAACATTCTAACTAAGTAAAAGTGAATACGTTTAGTCCAAACGGATTTTGTAGCGTTATTTTACGTGGCCTTGCGTGACCTAGCAATCAGTGAGCATCCAAAAGGAAAGTATTATTAATTTTTAAAATGAGATTAAATTTATTAAATATCATTTTGATTGTATAATTGTAAATAAGCTGTAACAAGTATTGTACTTCAGCTTCTGGGTCTCCATCTCTATCAGGTTTTTGTCCAGTTTCCCTGATCCTCAAGCAAATGTTAAGATGGACCCGTGTTCTGCTTCTGGACATAAATGTAACTTCAAATTAACTTCTCCCCATAGCACGTCACACACAGTTTTTCACAGTTTTTCACCGTTTTTGACGTAAATAAATAAATAAATAAATAAATAAATAAATAAATAAATAAATAAATAAATAAATAAATAAATAGCCATTGAGCCTCCGAGCGCATACTTATTCCAGCAAAGAAGAGAAGAATTGTGGAAATTTAAACTGGACTTGTCGGACTAACCAAAGACCAGTGGTGGCTCAGGGATTAGGCACCAGGGAGGGCACACAAAAGTACAGGATCAAATAAGTTACATTTGAAAAAATGTTTTATTTGGACTGTTTAAGTCACATAAGTAATATTTACAATCGAATTATTTCCCAGGACGACAGGATAAACACATGATCTATAAATTAAATTTAGTCTTGTGTAGATTTGCAAATCTATTACTAATTCTATAAAATTAACTGAGTCTCGTAAGAAAACTCTTTCTAATGAAAACATACAAAGTGCATTCAATCTCTCTTCCGACATGGTTTTTTCTTAAAAATTCTTTAATTTTTCAAAGTGGAGAAACTCTCTCGCATTCTTCAGTTGTCATTAGAACTGAACAGATTACTTTCAATAGTTAAACTGATCCAGAAAACACATTTAATAAGTTATTATTCATTAACACTTCCACAAGTGGTAAAATTACTTCGGTACAGCCCAAACCACTCCTTTTATATAACACAATCACCTCAGATTTCAATTTGCTATCTCACGAACGGAGAGTACTGTGAAACACGATCAACCTTTTGTAATGGGGAAGTTTTCTTGATAGTTTTGGAACATTTTACAATCAAAGAGACAACACAAGGTTAAATGCCCTGTAAAATTAAGACGGAATTTACCCCTGTGAAATTTCCGTACAAAAGAACGATTGCCATTTCTATCAGATTGTATAATTATTATATCAGGCCGAGGTGGTCCAATTCTCTTCATGCACAGCCTTGTATTATAATCAAGATTGACTGTTTCAGGCATTTTACAAAATTGAAAGCCATTCTGAATCTCAACGCACAATCGAACCGGACGCAAAGATCGGAACACAGCGCACTCCAAGAGTTTGTCTACGGATCGGAAAAATGATGCCGATTGCACACTACTGCACTGAATGCTTATCAAGGGGGAGATCAGATAAACAGAACACCAGCAGATAGTACTGGCATGGTCATAAGTCAAGCGAAAGGAATATTGCAAGTTTAAAAATCGATCAATAGGTAGCGCCGGGTAACGAGGTAGCTAAAACGAGGCTGCTGGGCGGCGGATGCCATAAGACACCATTTGCCGAATCTATGTTGCAATTTGAGCACCATTTTGATGTCAGTAGGTTTCGCAA
This sequence comes from Gryllus bimaculatus, assembly GCA_017312745.1. Lineage (NCBI taxonomy): Eukaryota > Metazoa > Arthropoda > Insecta > Orthoptera > Gryllidae > Gryllus > Gryllus bimaculatus. Next base: position 500,711 of record BOPP01000303.1, on the reverse strand, counting down.
CAACACCGCGTTTAGGACACTGAGGCGAGTGTCCGCAGCTATTGAAAACCGTTCTTACAGAACAAGCGGGAGTATGAGAGTTCAAGATGCGTTCGGTTCGAAAACAAATCTACAGACCCACAGAGATTATTTTAAACAGTGCAAGAGGAGAAATACTGATCTCAGTAGAAGGGGGCAATGTCCCTAGCGCCTCCCTGCAACAGCTGCCACTGCCAAAGACCCTCGCCAAAAGAGTTGATCAAATTAGAGCATTCATACTATTAGTTCCCACATTCTCTCATCCAACAAAAGGACAAATGTATTTCAGAATGCTGTAGAGGCAGTCCATTGCGGCAAATGCAGGGAGTAAATTAATTGGTAACCCGAGAACACACAGACTGTGAAGATATATTTCCATTAACTCGTGTCGAAATAGGTCAGTAGTTTCATTTCGAAAAGCGCAGGTGATAATACAACACGCAAAGCAAATGCAAAGCATACTACTAAGCGTAAGTGACACTAAAAAAACACATATTTGTATTGTGATATGATGTGAAGTGAAATTAAGTTATTTTATAACACTGAAGAATTATCCTTAATACAATGTAAAATATTTATCAATCAAAAGAATCAAATATCATTTTTTATCTACAAACAATGTTTTTCGCTGGCCGTTTCTTTTTACAGATTCATATATACAGTCCAACGATTAGTAAATGACTAATGAACTATAATGAGTATCGAATTGGAAAACAAAAGAAACGCAGTAGTTTTTCTTAGACAATTTGTCGTCTTCAAGACACGCTGTTAGATCCTTTTGCAATTTGTTTCCTATTCATTCACACCGAAACAATAATTGTTTGTTATATAAAGAGGCTGCTGCGCTATAAACGTGTGCCAGTGTATAGGTAAACTACAGTCATGTGCATATAATAATATTTCGTTATATATTTATTATTTTATGCAGAGATTTCACACAGTATTCGAATGAAAATTTAGGATATTTTAATTTTAGTCACAGTGGCTTTCTGACACACTGCACTATGAAAAAAAATGAAGCAATATATTATGGAATTTAAAAAAAAGTAAATTTGTTACGACTTTGGAAAATAATTCCAAAACTTTCTTTTTCAAAAAAGTATTGAATATCAACTCCGGCACAAATGGAGACAAACTTTATTTTACAGTAAGACGAAACCTAACCACAAATTGATTTGTAAAATTTAGCATTTATTTAGGTACAATGATTGTTATTAATTTATGAGAGTTACAGACACACAATTTCAATCGGTAATTTACCCGTAAAGTGTTTTAATTTGTTCCTATTGTCTTCCTCCTGAATTCGACCATAAATCACAATCAATAACTAAGATTTGGTTTCGATGCTTTCTCGTGAAACCGAACCACTCAGAAGAAACAATGTCAAAATGTGTGTATTTTTTAGAAAGAATTATAATAATTAATATTGTATATTGAACAATGTATGTTATATATGTTGAAATAGATGTTACATAATACAGTTAACAAGAAATAGATAATAATTCCCCACTATGTTAATGCTGGAATCAAAATATCGAATCCGTTCATCATCCATTAGAATATACGGTACATCGTGATTCGCGATGTTCAATTGTCTAGTAATTAAACATTATAATTTCGCGTGGTTTGAAACTCCTTTGTTTAATATGTAATTGGAGATTGTGTGTGCAGCAATTCATTACTGCCCATTTAAATGTTCATTCAAGTCTGACTGGTGATTTGAGATTCGTTCCCTTAAAAAAATCTCACATATAATATTACAGTATTTAAAATTATTTTTTCAAATGAAATATTTCCAAATGCATTAGTTCTTCATAAAAAAGTCCAACAAAAACCTAAGCCCAGATTTAAACACTATATATATACGGAATTCTAGAAATCTAAGAAACAACGATTAAATATATAGCAACATCAAAAATAACAGACACAATTCGAAAGATAAAATTCTCTTTGTTGAATACAAATTGAGAATGGTTGATAACAGGCTAACACAACAAATTTCGAAGTATCTTTTCACATATCGTCACCAATGCACATAATGTTATACTCTAATATATTAACATTAAGAAATATAATGAAAATTTAAATAATTATCAATAATACAAATATTTGCTAATATTAAATTATGACCATTTCGTAGTCTTTTAAAGTATTGTTTTAAAATTTTGGAAGCTTGAAAATAAGGCTGGTAAGACAGAATTTTCACAAACTTTTCGTACTTTTATCTCTCCAGAAACATTTACTTCGAGCAACAGGATAAATTACAAATAAATATCACGTAAATAAATATATGAATACGTGAATAAGCAAATATTTCAATAAAGCCCAGTAAGTTTCTATTTTGATTTCACACAAGCATTAAACAGTGAAACACGTATTTATTGGGAATAGAAATAAAGAAAAAAAATATTACAATAAAATACAGATCATATTTTCCTCCTTTATCTCGGTATTTCCCCGTGTTCATACATCATACATTAACATGAACAATTTATAAGCACATAAAAATCTATTATATTTTTTGGCCGTTGTGAAATTCACTATATTCACAGTATGCAGAACATTAATTTAACAATACTTGAAAAAAAGAGGTTAAAATATTTGGAATATGATAATTATATCACCCATTGAAAGTTACAATGATGTATATATCCCGTTTTATATATTGTTTTAAATTTACGCGCTGATTCACGAATGATAAAAAATAACCTGAATGTTGATACATTCTCTCAGAATTGCCAGAAATTACAACAAACAATAGGAAAGTCTTTCCAAACTACTAAAATTCAATAAACAAATATGAAAATATATGTTTCGTGCTAATTGTGCTTCACTCGAATTAGCGGGAAGGAGCATGCTGGCAGCATCTCTCTGGCATTAGGGACACGACATCGATGTCGGTGTTTTTAAAACAGAGTTTTTTATGAAATCGTCGAATAAATTAACATAGATTTTTTGAAGCCGATTTGCTTACCACCATATTTCGCGTTTGACATGTCTGGTATCTGCTAGATATTTCTGGTCTATGTGGTTGATATTTTATTTTTGATAGTAATAAGTACAATCTTACTAATCAAAATTTTGAGATATTCATAAATTGCACATTCTTTAGACGAAAGTTATCATAGATGAAAAATATTTAAAATAGTGTCGACAAATGAAGCGTATATTAATTTCGAACTATTCAATCAGAAATGATTTTTCTTCAGTGTTAGACACCCTGAAACAAAATCATAACACAGATCAATGGCGTTGGTTTGTTGCTTCTTCAAAAATATAAATAAAAAGCTGTCCTCCATCGCAAACAAAGTCAGTTCTGCTTATTGCTAAGTTTAATATCAGTAAGACCTATTATGATAATGCAAGACAACATGCAGTATAGAAAAGTTATTGAAATATATGTAGTGTGTGAAGGTGATGGCTGCACAGTTACGTTTCTAGGCTGGTTACAAAAACGTTTGTGGTTTGTTTGTGAGTGGGAGATCAGGAATTTTAAATGTCATTTCCATTAAAAGATACCACAACGTCAGTATCTTATGCCATGTGAAAGAACGTTATGAATGCTCCTTTCTTGCTTCAAAGATCTTCCTACTCTCTTAATTTTATTTTAAGATAGATGAATTTTGCGCATGCTATGGACAGAATTGGAAGTTTTTTGTATTATAAAGATAAATGTTTCTGAATTAAATATGAAAATTTCAAAGTAAAATTTTTGTAACACTACAATAATAAAACTAATTAATGTTGTAAATACTAAAGAAAGGATCAATGAGAGATTTATTGGTTTTGCATGAGATTATAATCTATCCACGACTTAAGTTAAAAAGTAGGCACAAAAAATCTTACAATCATAAGAATCTGCTGAAGCAGCCGGTGAATGCTGACGCAAAAATATATCTCTTAAAATCATTTTCTTTACCCTCACGTGTATTTCTTTCCCGAAACCCAGCGGGCTACAAGGGACGAAGAAGGACAGTAAGTCAGATGATTGCGGATGATGACACGGAGAAGCGAAGTTACTGAGCCAAATATTGAAATAATCTTCAATTAATAAGTTTTACGAACATGAAGTATGTATATATAAATTTCCTTAATGTAAACCCTCGAACTGCAAATTATTTAGAAAACTGTAAAAAAAAACACTTTTATGATACTACAAAGCCTGCAGTGACAAAATGCTGTTCAACAAAACTACGCGAATGTTTTCCAAAAAGTGACACGTACACTGCTCAAGAACAACTAATCAAGCACGAACGCATAACGCCAATAAATTAAATATTTCAACGGTCTTCGCGAGTACTACAAAAAGATCAGCACAGTATACAGTTCTTTACATACCAAGAATATCAAACAGTTTACTGCTCCATAGCGTAACACGTAAATGGAAAATATTTGATACGGCCGGCTTCTTTCGAGTATTACATGTATCAACTGTGACGTAAATTGTTTGTTAATTTCCTTCACGCGTTCCCGAGTACCTAAAGAAATAGTGGATACCCGAAGTTGGGTTCCTTTCGATTTCTATTTGCATCGCGAATTAGTATAGATATGTGCTCCCAAACATTAACAGTAAAAAGTACTATTTTCACTGTAACTTTTCACAATAAAAACTTTGATATGTCTATAAAAACATACGGGAGAGCAACATTTTGACACCAAAACCTTATTCCTAAGCTTAAAATACTAGCATAGTTTCAGTAAAATTACGCATGTGGCAACAACTCTGTTGATCAGGGTAATTGCACAACAAAAGCAACACGTGCCTTCGAAACTTTGAAACTTCGTTTCTCCTAACGTATAGCTCTATAGCTGACAAAAGAACAGTTGGTCGCATTTACAGCGATTTCGAAGCAGGTTGCGTGTCTGTCTCGCTTCATCCGCCAAGTGTTGCCAACTCCGCTCTCCGCGTCGCGCTTAAAGCGAACAGCCGATAGCAGTCGTGGGAAGTTGCTGCGTCTGCACTCGTCGAGGTGGACAGTGGCGCGCCCTGCACCGCACGGAATTAAAACTCCCTGCCCAAAATAATGCCAATCTGTCTGAAATTGCACCAGTTAACGCCACACATGAAAACGCCCGAGATCCAATTAAGGGTTTCTCGCTTTCGGCTCGGCCGGCAGTTCATTGCGTCGGAATCGTTAGAGAGCAATGTGCAAAAAAAAAGCGTGTGAATTTCGGAGTGGTGCCTGCTGCTGTTCGTGGGAAGGGAATGCGAGGTACACGGTATGCTCTGCAATTCGTGGTTTTAGTCTATACTGCGGTAATTAGCTAGTTAGTGATGCAAATGAAGACGAAATTGTCTTTTCGAGTTCGAATGTTTGGTGAGGGGGAAACGCGATGTTGGCTGAAAAACCAGTCGCAATGAGAGAGAGAGAGCGAGGGTGAGAAATGTGACAGAAAAGTACAGAGCCTGAATCGTTAATTGATGAGACATAAGTGGTCGACCAGCAGAAATTAATGATATAGACAAAGCACGGAACATTGAATTACTCTTATTTTTGTCTTACCATCTCTTAAAAATGATATATTTAGTAATTATTTTTCTCTGCCCTTTGCACGTCTGATTCAAGAAATATGTTTCTTAAAGAAACACTGATTCACAAAATTCGCATTTACGATCTTCATACACTTGAACTCACATGCCGATCTCAGAAAGATGCCACATACACGAACTGATAGACGCACTAGAGCCTTTTAAGTATCTCGCAAATTTTTCGATAGTAACCGACAATTCAAAATTATTCAGATCTCTTCTCCGAAACGACATAGTAATTATGAACTCCTAAGCTTCCCCCCTGATATGCAATGCGGCGAAGACGGCTCCCAAGGGGGTTAAGCCTAACAAGCTGGTTAAGCCACATCCACCAACTACTTCTCATTACTAAGCTCTCTAACGACTGCTATCTCTTCCCCATATTTCGATATTCTCTCTGTGAATTTGTCTTGTCTGCCGAGTCCATTCAGTCCCATTTCCAAGTCTCGCAAAGTCATTTTCCTGAGTCTCTGTCCGCTTCTCTATCCTTCAAAGAAGTTTCTAACTTGACAGAACTTTTCCAATAAAGAGCCAAATCCATGATCTGTTGCAAGTTCAAGAGTTCAGCAAGCTATAAGGGTTATAATGTACACTCCTGCTGTTTTTGCTGTTTTATTCTCGATTCCTTTGATTTTTTAAACTTTTTTAAATATAAGAAAATATATTTTAGACATAAAACTCTCCACAAAAAGGAACATTTATGTAATCCAACTCAAACACGTTTAGAGTAGTCCTAAACACACATCGGTTGATCTGTGTAAAATATTTTGTAGCGGACAACTTTCTACTTTCGCGTATTCTTTAGGTAGCTGGAGGCAACGACACGGAAAGTAATGAAGTGGCTTTTCGAGATAATATTTTAGTCATATATTTATGAATTATTTCTATCACATCGATACAATACGTTTGTATTCAATTGCGAGTAACTTAATGCAAAGAATAGTGAGAAACATGCATGTGTATACAGAACTATCTATTAAATATATCTGTTCGGGGGTTTATAGAGCGAAAAGTCTAATTTGTGTAATAAATAACACATGTTATAAATAATTCACTTCACCCACTTCTTTTACACTATGTTGTTCCATTGACACTAAACATATCATACAGCAAATTAGATATGAAATTAATTTACTAACAGAAATATCTATCTATCTATCTCTATCTATCTATATATATATATATATATATATTATACTATATATATATATATATATAGAAAGTCTCCAGTTAATTTCAAATTTTTATTGACAAAAATCTCAAAACGTATCTTACATATATTTCCGTACCACTTTACAGGTCCAGGACTGCCAAAATATATTACGTCAAATTGAGAAAACAGTCGTACTGAATGATCAATGTTGCTCTAGTCCTTGGTCTCTTCGTTTATTTTGTGAACCCTAGACGCCAATTTAATACCAGATAATTTTGCATTTCGCTTGAGATACTGTCTGAGGAAGTCACAAAAATTGTGTGCGTCCTCTCGAGTGCAATAGAGGCCGTGACCGCCGGCGGTGCAGGCGCATTGAGATTCCACTTCCCTTGAGCGTGTTGACGCGTGCCCCGCAATCGTGACGTCGATTCAGTCGGTGTCAACGAGGCAGGCTTAGGAGCAAAACGAGCCAGCGCCATAGATAAACATCGACCGGCGACAATTACGCCCCGCTTCGGAGCGATAATCTGCCCTGCTTTGCTCCTTTGGGACCAGGGCAGCTCTGAATTGCGCTGCGAATGGCGGGTCGTGAAAGGGCACAGGCGCCGAAAAGGGTTGCGGAGCGTGGTGCAGCGGTGGCGAGAGAGAGTGGGCGGGGGTTGACAGGAGGTGGCGGTGAAGTAGTAGCGGCATGAGACGGAATTGCGGGTTTCGGGAGGCGGCTTGCTGAATGGTGCAAATGGTGGAGGTGGCCAGAACAGTGGTGGTTAGGCCGGAGGACAGCAGAGGTGATGCCGGTGGGCGGGAGGTTTCGGGGGGGGGAGTTTGGTGTTAGCGTAGATGGTGGTCCGCGTGGTGGCGGTGGCCAGTGTTGGGGTCCCATGATATTTTCGGGTCGCGGGCAGAGGGGGGCAGGGAGGAGGTGATGTAGACATTGGTTTGCTGCCGGTGCGTGATTGTTGCGGGCTGGCGCGGGGAGGTGGGGTGTGCCGCCCGTCCAGGGGGAGGGGGCCTTGCTGGACTCTGGAGAACAAAGAGCTGCTTTCATCACGCATGACAACGCCTTAAACGAAGAGATAAAGTCGTAGCCGGGTCGCTGCATCGCGCTGGGAGACTCGTCCCGACAAATGAGGAAATTCCCTGGGCTGATGCGCTGCTTACATTATGTCAACCGCTAAATGTGAGGCCGTGAAAACGAACATGCGATAACGCTCACAACGTCTGGAGAGTTCACACTTACACCGAGTAAGATTGTTGTTTTTCAGATCATTATTCACATTTCTGGTTGTAAATGTGCAGAAACCATCGTAAATAATTGTGACTAGCCAACGACAGCAAACGATTGTCAACCTCATATTCCTACATTATTGAATGATATGTGATATATTCTTATTATTTGATAGGCAAGGTGCATCGTAACTGCAATATGTATTAAACACATTAATCACAAGAAACATAGTCAAAGATTTTAATTTTTTGATAGTATTTTCCAGTAATCAAGTACGATAAAACACTGCAATAGTCACATTCCGGATAATACTTTCTCTTGAATAATCCATAAGTATTTTATTTCAAGCCCAGAGATTGTCTACGTAATTACAATTCCAAGATATGGTATGCAAAAATACCCATATCTTTCATTATTCTTCTCCGTTTCAAAGAAGCCAAAGACAAGCACACATCGAAAAAACTTCTCACACATTCCTCGTTGAAACAAAAAAAAGTACAATTACTATAAAATAAATAAAACAACATGACTGACGATCTGTCACCGAATGCGAAACAGCAATTCGCCCGAGGACTAGCAACTGTCCTCCCGTGAAAACATAGCTTCTCTACTGCGCATTTCCCAGCCAGGCCTCTGAGCCCCAAGGCAATATATCTCGCGCCTGCATCCCCCACACAGTTCCTCGGCAACGTCCCACTCTGCCGCTGTCACCCGGGCACTCGCCGGCCCAACCACACGCACCTACGGCGCTCTCATCATTTCTCCATTTCTCGTGACGCTGCAGCAACCGCCATCGCCTCCTGCGACAACAGGATCCCCCACCCACTGGTTCTCCTACTCTTCGCTTCACTAAAGTTCTCACGTTCACCATCACCCTCGTCGCCGTTGTGGTGATTACTCGTTCGAAGCCACTCCCCCCTCTGTCACCGGCATAGGTGGCTCAGGACGACGATTACAGTCACTGCACTGCCTGGCTGAGTTAGATAGCTGCGTCTATTTTAGTTGCTATCTGGAGCAGAACACTAGGGGCCGGCAGCCGTGACCTGTAGTTTTCAGTGTTCGTTCTCAACAACACCAGGCAAAGGCCAGAGCAGTACCCTACGAACAGACAAGGGACCGCGAACGATATTTCATCTCTCTTACTTTTACTATCCTCATTCTTTATTACATTTACACACGACCACACATGTCGACAGATCAGTCGAAAGCTTAGAGCACGTCCTTGCTGGGGCTGTGCCCCGCTGGTTGGGAAACACCCCGCTATACAATGTTGGTCGATGCCGGATCTCGCCAGCAAGCGGGGGAAGATCACATCCACCTCCCGAGATAAATATATGCACTTAACTTACGGGACTAATGACCTTAGCTGTTCACGCACCCGGAATCGCTATCAATCACTCTACTTCCCTACTCCTCTCTCGCGGATTTGGTCTCGTCAGAATCTTCATCTCTATCGTTACGATATCAAGCCGCTCTCCACACTTCCATCATATCTGCACTTGCTGAAACTGTGTCGCCGCCTTGACGACTGCACCCCCTTTGCTTCTTCCTCCGCTGTCGTCGCTGCTGCGGGCCCAGCAACCCGATTGGGTGCCGCTGTCACTGCCGTACAACCACCATCTCCAGCGGTCACTTCCCTGCCGCCGCGGCTCATTTGCTTGGTCACTTTCACCCTATCTACCTCCACCATCTCCTTCGCTTCCTTTTTCTACCATCCTCCCATCCTCATCTACCGTGGCTCCCAATACTCGCGAGTCCCATTACCACATTCGTTGCCGCAGCAACATAATCGACATCCCCACAGCACCCATAAACGTCGCTGCCCTTCGTCACCTTTCATCTCCACCTTTCCTTCCACCAATCCCTCCTTCGCCTTTTTCTAGTTCTCCTATGCCTCCACTTTCGCTACCGTCCCCTCATCTACCATAATCATCCCCTACGACTCCCATACCACATGACACTAACACTGTATTGTCAGAGAGCGGTTGTGCTGCAGTCGTCTACTCAGACCCCACCCCCACACTGCCGTCGCGAACCCCTGTCTCGCTCACTTCCACCATATCTGACTGCCTCACTCGCTGCTGCCACTTCGCACCATCGTTTTTCTCGGCGTCCACATTACTGTCGAGCCACTGAACGTTCGGCCGTCACTACTGATTAGATCACGACAAAACGCAATCTATTATCAAACGTTCTCGCTAGCTTACTTTCGCAGAGAGAGGAGAGAGAGAAGAGAAAGGAGAGAGAGGAGAGAGAGAAGAGAAAGAAGAGAGAGGAGAGAGAAGAGAAAGAAGAGAGGAGAGAGAGAGAGTTTCTTATATGATCGTAAGAGGGATCCCTCTTACAAAGAAGAAAATAATGTTGTATAGAATTTTAATTAATTTGAATACCAATGTTATAAACAAAAATTTCAGAGATTGTTTAAATGCCATCACGTCCGTGCCCACGCAGTGTCAATTTGACAAATATGCGGAAGTTTGCAAGGCGCCCACACATAGCCGCAGGCGCGTGAGAAAGGCATCGCGCAAATTCTCCCCAGCGCGAAGCATGTGCATGCATTAAATAAATGAAACGTATGCTTAGTTCTCTGTTTTGCTCTGTGCACCCGATCACGTGTCTCAGACAGCATTTCCACTTACGGCAATCGCAATTGTAGTGGGCCGACGCTCGCACGAGGTTTTTTGGAGACGCTCACTGACGGGAGGTTTATTTGGACTAAATCTTCACCCAGCCTCTCACGCCACTATTTCCCTCACACTATTCATATCACATTTTCATTATCATTTTCCTATTAAAACCATTTACCGATTTGCAGGTATAGCTATAAGGTTTATGCACTGGCATCAATATGCCTTCCATCAAGACCACTCTTCCTCAATACGCGGTCTCTCAACCATCGCCTTCACCAATCTCCCGCACATGCTGGTCCCATTTCCATGTTGGTTTACCGCAGGTCCATTACTACCATGGCCGCGCCAGACACCGTCGCTTCCCCAATTTTCACCACACTGACCAGCGCTACCATCTCCAGCTGCCCCAATCTTAATATTCACTTCTGGCAACACAGCCGCCCTCGAGCGTTTTCCCCGGCGTTGCCACTCCTACCCGTACGTTGCTACCCCGCCCCCCTTCTGAGCGTTTGTATTTCCCTAGCCCTCTCATGACCATTGCTACCTCCCTGCCTCTCTACCCAGCCGTTGCTACTGACCAGCACCTCGGACGTTACTAACGCCCCTCCCACCTCGGGCAAGGTCCTACGACTGCTGAGATGGCTCAGGGCATACATTGATATCAATCTCCCTGGGTTAGAGTCCCAACGCTGACAGGATTTTCGACACTAGCTTGTCTGCTAGGTAGAATTCAGCCGCTGGTTGGAGAATTCTAGCGGCCGGCTCGTTTAGTCGGTAGTTTTCCGTAGTTTCTACAATCAACAGGAAGATGCTGGAGGTGGTGGGAGGTACCTGGTTAGGAAAAACCCCGGAAACCCACGGGTAGGTCGGCGCCAGACCTCGCCATCTAGCGAGAATACATCACCGCTACCTCTCACAACAAAAACATGCTCACCAAAAACATGAGACTAACATTCGCAGTAGACGCGTCCGGAATCACTAACCAATAAATAAAAACTATCGCCCTACCCCACCACCAGGAGTTGCTAGTGCTCCGCTCTTTTCCTTGACGCCGCCCCGCCCCTTAACTGACCGTCGCTACCGCACCGACTCGCTCCTGTCTTCTTTCCTGGGCGACGCAAGCGCCCAGCCATCCTCCTAGGCGTGTCAAGCCCCTCCCCTTCCGGACGATGCCGCCGCCCCAGCCCCGTACTCGACCGTTGCTGCCGCACCGTCTCCCTGCAGGGCACAGCTACCATTCGGTTTCCCTCGTGGGTGACGCAAGCGCCCAGCAATCCTCCTAGGCGTTTCAACCCATTCCGGACGTTGCCGCCGCCACGTCGCCCTCTCCGGCCGGTAGGGGCGCGTGGGAGCTCGGAAGCCGGGCAATCGCGCTCCCCGGAAGCGCGGCGCTGCTCAAATCTTTTGAAAAATTCATAGGCGCACAGCGCGGCGCGCGACGCCTACGTCTCTGTCTGGAGTCGGCGACCCCGGGGCCCCGCCCCCATCCCGGCGACCCCCGCCACGCGCCCCACAAAGGAACGCATCATCCGACGCCATCTATTACACGCCCTCCAGCCATCCTCGGAGAAGCCCCGCCGCCGCAGCGTCTCATATCTTCCCAGGCGCCCGGCAGTCCGTTGGCCGCTGCTGCCCTGTTCTTGCGATTCTGCATTCCCACCTCCTCGACCCCCGCCGAACATTTCCGTTCAATCCGCGTTCTTCCTCAATCTCCTCTCCCAAGCGGTGTCCTCCGAGGGGTCGAGGCCGCCGCGGTCGAATCTGCGGCTCTTGTCGCGGTTCTCGATCATCTCATATCGCCTCCAGTCACCTTCAATCGCCCACTAAGCCCACATCGAGGCCGCGACCCCACGAGCACAAAAGACCGCGTTATGCGACACCATTTATTACACGCCCTTGAGCCACCTTCAGGTCTTCGCTCGCCGTCTTAGATCTCGTCCTCTGGTGGACGTCCCTTTCAACCTACTGCTGTCCCTCTCTTTGTGTTAGTTGAAATGTTAGAACCATACGTGGGATGGCAATTTTCTCAGACTTTCGTAGAGGTAAGGGCATTATTATCGCATTCCAGATTTTCAGAATAGGGGAACCAAGACTGACAATTTTAATACGCTTTTTTAACACAAGAATATGTGGATTTTTGTAACACAATAAACTAACTTTTAGCCGTTAAAATATCTGGAGCTGGTTTCAGACCTAGATTTTGAATTGTACACTACTACAAAAAATTAGTATCCGTGTGTTCTACAAGAACTTTTAACCCACAATTTCAGTTTTTCGGGAAATTTTCTATACTGATATATCTGCTTAAATGATTTCCACATTATACATAATGCTACCCTTATGTGAGACGTCCCTCTGTGACTTTGCGGCTGCAGGACTGCTCGTAGGTTTCGTTAAAGTCTACACCTGAAAATCTGGCGGATAAAAAGGACACATACATTGAGACTCCGAGGGAGCGGCGCCAAAAAGTACATCCCTTGTTCGCAGCTGTCGGCAGATGCAGCCCTATGGCAGATTTTACATTTATTTCTTGGATGCATGGCTGCTAGCCATCCCGAGTATGTCTCAAGCGATTGAGTTAACCCACAAAAACCTCAATCAGGATGGTGGCTTAGGGCCGAAACACATGTAAAAGTCATAGACGGGAGGAGTGAATAGGTAGCAAATAGAAAGATAAAAGAAAAAACGTAAGGGCAGAAGGAAAGTAGAAGCTAGAATGAATTATAAAAATGAAGAAAATTGAGAGCGAAGACAATGTGAATGTGATACTAAAATAAGTAGTTACGAATAGTAGGACACAGTAACTGGACATAATGTATAACAAAACCAGGCAGATGAAAACTACTTTTTATGAAATGGTGATGAAGGTAGGAATTTATTTCTTAACAAAATATGTTTTCCAAAGAGATCTTTAAATAAGTTCACGTAGTTTTTGCGTAACGTCAAGTAGTTTTGCGTAGTTTTTGTGTGAAATGGAAATTAAAAAAAATTCAGAAAGGGCTTCAACTTTTTCTTCAATATTTTTCTCGTATAAAGTACAGGACGCTTAGAAAAAAGCACAAGCTTCAATTTCGTTGAACTAGGAATTTATGATAATCGCAAAAGTTACAAATAATACGAGAAAGTCAGTGCCACTTTATCAGCATTGGTTTCTACTTAACCTACTTTTTCCTGTTGAAGAAGCACTTGCATATTTATGAGATTTTACAAGGATATTTAAAGGAAATCATACAATTAGTACCAAAATATTAATGTGTAATGCAATTTAAAACAGTTCAATTTCAAGTTAAAAAAATGGTTAAAGGTTTTCTGTTTACAGAAAACCTTCCTGCCGAAATGTGTTAAAAAAGATCATAAATCGTCCACGCATTGCTGTAGTTTGCTCATTTATTGACCTCCAGCTACAAATTTCAGCGTTTATGCCGTTATAAAAAATTTTATTCCCTTCATATATGGCTGATCAAGAGAACCGATCGCTTAAAGTGATTGCTTTGGCCCTCGTAGGTTCTGGGTTTAAAAATTGGAACGACGTGGTCCTAAAGAATTTTCCCTCGACTGTTATGACTGCTACGTTATGTTGGGCTAGCACTCAAATTAATGTTATGAAGCACGTAGAAGCAATTTTTTTTAAGAATAACATTTTGGTATACGTATAGTCGCTACCTTAAAAGAGGGAAACACCTATATTTGTCAAATTTATCCTAAATAAATAATAATTAAACGCAACAAAGCTACAACGATGTAAAAATATAATAATCTGCGAATTAACATGCCGGAATTGAGCAGAATAGGAATAGTTTCACCATATCGTTCCCTATTTTCTATTATAGCAAATAAATTAATTCAAAATTAAAATCCATAACGATAAAAGTGATAATGACGTGATTTATTAAAAAGAATGAACTACATTTTTTCCCTTACGTGCTTCCCAGATTGTGACATATTAATTGGAGGGCTACTGGTGATACTGACAAACATTTTTTCCATATTGAAGATTTATACTTAACACATGTGATTGACACTGACAAGCTACCTATATTTCTTATCACTTTTGACACTAAATGGCGCTACTACGTATAGCCATACACTTGAACCATTGTACCTTGTTTCCTGAGCTATATGATGACATGCCACGTAATAACAAGATAGCGGAAGGTAACGGTGGAATTGTTCCTAGTAACTGTGAAAAACAAATTTCTAAGAGAGCACATGTCTCAGCGGTATAAATCATTTTAACCCGATATACGAATAAAACATATGGAAACGTGTAAAACTATTGATACTAAAACAGATCATATTTTTTCTTATTAATTGTAAGCGTTCTATAATATTGTAATATTGAAACTTGTATCTTACTAATATTTCAATCATTTCCTGAAAAAGAGTTCATCGAACGAAACACGATTCGAAAAAGATGTATATTGTTAATTTTTGAAAATCAGTGTTAACTGACACCATATTCGCTAAGGAAGGCTCAGGATGCACGTGTACACGCGCGAACTCTAGAGATTAGGGATTACGAAAGTATCGGAGTAAAAAGTAAAATGTGATTTATTGGATCCTGTATCGCGTTTGAAAAACGGTAATGATTGCGCACAATAGTTGCCAAAAAGGCGCTAAGTTTCTATCGCAAAACCTGACAGAAAACAAATTAATACGGTACGAAATAGAAGTGCGGCACAACAGAGAGCTATCCGATTTCACGATTGCAGCTCATTACTCACATGATTCGGAGCAACTTCCATTAAAGGAACGTCTTAAGCAGAAAACGTGAAAACGCACTCAACAAATGAAGCAATAAATAGTCATGGTATAGCGTATTGCGTCATTTTGGGAGTTGGCTCGTTTCACACCGTGAAAAATGTTGTAATAATGTATTCTTCCGACACTCTGAAACTTTAGATTTTGCACTAGAGATGCGACATCAATGTCGATGTTGTAAAACATTGATATTTATAAAAGCATCGATGTATTTAAGTCGACTTACAGAGGCTGATGTTTTTTAACAACCATGTTTTGTGCACGGTGTTTCTTGTTGATATTTTATATTCCAATGAAAAAGAGAATTAATAAAAACTAAAATTATTTTCAGTCATCGATGAATTGAAAATTCTTCAGACCAATATGACAAATGGTATTATCGATGTATCATTTTCTTATCCAATCAGCAAAATATTTTGTTCATTGTTCTCATTACCTTTTACTTTATTGTGTCAGCTAAATCTCAATTATAAATTTAAAAAAATACGATCACACCTGAATATTGGTATTAGATGTAACTAATACAGTTTTAATCGCATCGAAGTTTAATATCTTCCATAGTTTTATGTCGACGTATTTTGAACATCCATTTTTAGTGTTTGAACATAGTTGTTTTGAAACAATGTCGTTTTGTTGTCCCATCATGTGACATCCCCATTTTAAAACTCAATCATAATAGTAGTTTGTGCAATTAGCTTATAATGTGAAGCTTTATTGCATGAGTACATGTTTTGAAAACGAGCGACTTTAAGAGCGTGTTTTCAAATTTGTACGAAGTTTTTGTATAACAGTATTATACATTTATAAGAGAATCAAACTTCATTTTGCGAAACGATTTCCTTGTAACGACTCGGATATTTAACATCGTGCGAGTAAACAGTGGTTGGCTGTTCCGTTTAGCTCTACCTTCCCCCGATTCTCTCGTTACGATTGCCTGAATGTGTGATGACGCAATCCTTCGTCACATAAAATCTAAAACGTCATCATTTGTGCCGTAAAATGCCCGATTACGAACAGTTTCTTGCGACAGGAAAGGTTCTTTTATAATGATGGAATACAAAAAAAGGTGTTTCCAGGTCGCGCAAGCACAGAAAAAGACGCAATAGTAGGTGCGAACTAACTCCGTCGATGTTAAACGAAGGAGAGAATAAATATTTCAAGCCGGCCAAACGAGTGTGTGGAGAGCAAAGGCGGACGTCGTTTTCAAGTCGCCTAGCCAGTACAGCGCCCGCGCTTCCGCGCGCGTCTCGCCGGCTAATCTGCAGCATCGTGTCGCGGGCCCCTTCCTCGCCCGCCCGCGCCTCCCGGCTTCCCCCTTAGCCAGTCTGATTTTATTAATTTATATTTCATTTATATATTCATTTAACTATTCATTCATTCATTCATACCCCGTTCAATCCACAGCGGTCAATGGCTTCCTGACGATTCACGGACAGTTGCAATCATTGCAAGATCAACAATTGCACGATCGGCCACTGTTAGATTTGGTAACAGTGCAATAAACCCATGTGAAAATTTACAAATATATACAGTAATACAATTTAAAATTTACACAGCTTTGTACGTATTTCAGTCAATTACAATTACAGTTATTCTACTAAATTTCTTTATCCTATCACAGACTACAAAATACTAATCTGAAACATGAGTCCTTATCTATTTTCAGAGATATTTTTTTATTTATATCTTCATTAGAAATTACGTCATTAAATAATAACATATCATAAATAATAATAATAATAACAACAACAACAACAACAACCACAACCACAACCACAACCACAACCACAACAATAATAATAATAATAATAATAATAATAATAATAATAATAATAATAATAATAATAACCTGGTTAGTTATCATTAGCATATGATGATTTCATCTTTCGTAGGTTGTGACATTCCCCAATATTTCTAGCCCAAATCTCAGGATTTTCAAATTAAAAGTTGATGGATCAGATAGTATGTGAACATATTTGTACGTAGAAACATTACCTTATTTTTCAGTGAATACGAACATAATATTTCATATGGAAACATTGCCATTAATTTTATTATTTTCGTGTTGGTAAAAAGAACAAAATACAAAATGTAGTATGCATATGACATGAAATGAGGACTTGAATACCATTTGCTCTGAATATTCGATTCTCTCTCGAATAACTGTATAGCACGAAAATACTTGATGCGATATCACTCGAGGATGCAAGAATGTAAATTCTAGTGCAGAGATGACTTTTCAAACTATGTGAATTTGGTAGTATTTGTATTGGGTAGGCCCGTATGGTTATATCGGCTGTGCAAATCTTATTATAATTTACCTGTAATTTTGATCACCGCGAATTTCAAATTAAGTGGTTTGACTGAGGAATTAGTTCAGACTAAAAATGATAATATGGGAGATTGATTTCCATTCAATTCAATAATAAATAGCATTTTAAGGTAATTACGTATTACGCAAAACATGTATTGACAGAACGTGGATGCTGTGACGAGTTTTTATCATAATAATTTACATAACAAACATTTAGTAATAATGAGATTACATCACATATTCTCTCTCTCTCTCTTTCTCACTCTCTCACTCTCTCTCACTCTCTCTCACTCTCTCTTTCTCTCTGGTAAAATTTAATGTATAATGATAGGTGGCAGTGATCAGTGATAGTGAATTATCGCCAATAAACGATAACAAACCAACAGAATATATTCAAGAAAGAATCTGTGAATACCGGTCAGTTGGTGTTCAGAGTTTGGTGTTCACAACATTGGTGTTCAGATTTTTGTAATAACACCACACACCTTAAGAATAACAAGAAATGACCTTCACCCCCATACGTCACATAAGAGGTTTTACTGTTGTTGTTTTTTTTACTAAATAAATCTAATATTTGCAACACTAAAAATGGAGCGATTCGATTGGCTGCAATCAAAGCACGCAACATCCAGAGTATTGCGGTTTAAGTCGCCGTCAGTCTACTGAGAATTGGTGGTGAACAAATAAATGAAGTAGACGCTTTCATGAGGTTTTGCAGCGTGTCTATCTCGTTTCATTAGTTACTCTATATCCTTGCCCAATATTTGATGTAATTTGATTTGATTTACTTTCGTCAAAAAGTGTAAAAGAGTGTAGTGTTTTGTATGGGGAAGAAGCATAATCTTCACACATTCTTGAGGACCACGATCCGTATCTCACCCTTTTAATAAACGTAGATGACCAATAAATAAAGAATCAACAAAACGAGATTTCAGATCCACGCTCATTTTCCCCGAAACATTTGAAAACAAAACTTTCGCCCCCGAGTAAAAAAAAGTTATTTTATATTAATTCTTCACCTCCTTTCTATTTCTCATTATTATTGTGATTTCGACTCGAAAATATCCCGATAGTTAGAAAGATAAAGAAAAAATCTGAAAACAATTGGCATTACCCTGTTCGTATACAAACCCCTACATAGTGTATCATTAGAAAAAATGAAAGCTTCATTTTTGCCCTTCTATTCCTATCATTTATCGACACTCACATTCAACACGATAAAAAAAAGGATTGAAAAAAGCGTCAGAAAAATATTGTCGACATTTTTTCTTCGCCGATTATTTTCTGGAAAATACAACAGCCTTGAAATGCTTCAATCGAATTCATGACGGATATAGCCAAATTTCAGAGCAGAGAATACGATTAGATAAGTAATGCCAAAATACAGCATTTGTTTTTCTCGACTTCAGGTATCATTTCATTACAAACTCATCGTCTTATCGCACTCGATTTTATTTCAATCAGCTTTTCTTTCCACTTACAACTCCCTTGCATTGTCGTGAGGATTGTAAAACGACTATAGATACACGTCACAATCAGAAAATATTCACCGTGTTTATTCCAGGTTGATTTCATCTGTTTCTAATAAGTATTGTGTAAACTATTGAAAGTAATAAATGGTAAGTATTCCTGAGCCTAAATGTAACAGGGGAATCAGGACTCCTCAGCTGAAGTGTCTGATTTCTCTTCAACCTGTTTCGACTGTCGCTTCTTCTGCGAAACGAAGGGATTGGATTCGACACTAACGGGTACTAGAAACGAGAAGAGGCGCGTTCTTGAACATGTGAAGGTGGAGGACGGATTAACATAGCGTGATGTGGCGGAGGAACGGAGAGCGAAAAGGAGAGCAAAATGACGGGAGGGGAAACGACAGCGGAGGGCAGGAAATGCAATAGAGAGAGGGAATGAGAAAGGAGGAAGAGGGGAGTAGTTGGGAGAGGAGATGAAGGAGTGGAGGATAAGAGGAGGAGCGCGAGGAGTAGGTTGCGCATGAAGGAAGAGAGGCGGCATTCGCGGACATGTTCTCGCTGCTCCAGCTGCCTTGTTCAGGAGGGCTGCCTCTCAGCCTAATTACGAAATTCGCATGCTAATAGCACGGTAATTTGTAACAGTTATCGCTTTCCGGGCCCAACCAATTTCAACGAAATTCACACCTCGTGATACGGGGAGCTGCTTTTCGCTCCCACGTGGCACCCACCCCCTTCATTTCACGCTCCCT
>BOPP01000303.1:451667-477723 GCA_017312745.1 Gryllus bimaculatus | reverse complement strand
ATGTAAGCGTATCGGAAGATGTAAGCGTATCGGAAGATGTAAGCGTATCGGAAGATGTAAGCATATCAGAAGATGTAGGAGTAGTTGTGGAAGATGTAGTGGCGATAATTTCAAAACTATGAAGAATTTCGAATGTGTTTTTTAGCACATGAAATGACGTTATAACAACTTAAAATTGATAAAATGAAATAAAATTCATTTTCTATGAAACCTAATATTTAACTAATATTTACAACCACGGATTGATTAGCGATTCCGGGAGCGTCAAATTCTAAGGTTATTAGTACCGTAAATGTAGTGCATGTGTTTCATCATGGAAAGGCGGTGACCGTCCTTGCAGGATGGTGAGATCTGGCGCCGACCTGCCTGTCGGCTAACGGGATTTTTCCCAGCTACGTATCTCCCACCAGTGGGGCACCGCCGCAATCGGAACAAGCTCCCGACCGTTCTCGCGGCATGTGTGGTAGTATATTGCATGTAAATGTGTGAGTTAGTTATTGAAAAGGTAGAAGACGGAAAGCTCGCACGCGGTCAGAGGCCTGTCTGATAAGGTACTGCCCCGGCATTCGCCTGGTATTGATAGAAGAAAACACGGGAAACTAACGGTAAGAGAAGTCGGCGGCTAGAGTCCTCCAGAAAACGACTTAACTCGATCTAGCTAGGGTCGAAAGTCTTCCGACGGTCAGGACTCGAACCTAGGACCTCCCTGTCAGTGGCATTGCAGGGACAACAGTTGATGCCCTGAGCCGGTCCAACCATAGAAAAAGTCACACTTCTTAACCGATTTGGCTTGAAATTCTATTTCCATTCAGCATGCTATGAGTTATTCATAGCTCTACAGAAAGGGATATATTTATAATGGAACATAATTGCACTATAACACTTATTTGATGCCATTTGTTTCTGATCTAAAAATCTCACAGATGCCAAACTGAGAGTAAGCAACCAATTCTGGCATTACTCCCACTCCAAAATATGAAAACATAAGCGAATATGAACGGTAGTTTTTTCTCATTACAAAAACTCATGCTCCCAGCAACTGCATTCCACCGAAAATGCCTACATTGCCCCTTGTTGAAAACAACAGTGCTCCATCATCGTTCCCCGCACACCAGGCTACGGAACCATCTCGCCTGAAACCCTACCCGTAGCCTAGAGCACAGACTGACATAGCGTGACGTCACGTAGGAGGCGAGGGAGGCGGTGGCGGCGATGGACGAAGCAAGACGGAAGGCGGTTGATTGGCATCGCGCTCTTTCGGAGACTCGCCGAACTACTTGTTCGGAATTCACGAGTTATGAGCATATATTTCTGAAGCGGTAATCTCAACAACGTGCTCGCTATGTTTGGTAGAGCTCAGGCATAACACACGAAATCTGACATACATTGTTTTATAGACAAAATTAACTTTTTTTAAATAAACATCTTACAGCGATGCTGGGTTTGAGAGAAAAGTGCATGCTCCCTTTAAGTCCCCGTCTCCAGGATCCATCTATTTTTTAATTTATTTCATTCGTTTTATTGATTAATTTAATAAAATTTCATATTATTACTTTATTGAGGAACGTGATTACAGGAGGACATCATGAGGCGGTTCTTTCGCTGAAGAGTGTGCTTGGATACAATGAATTCCAGGTGAGAAACAGAAAATTATGATGTGATGTTATACTATAACGAATTAGAAAAGAGAAAACACCAAGAACCCTTAAATCGAAACTGTTTTGTTAAAAATGCCACTAAGTGTCTAGGATTTGAACCAGGTGATCTAGACATGGAAGATCAACTTTTGACCACTACTCTATGGGTCGCCGATAACCGAAGGTAAATCAATGTGATGAGATGTTCTTTGAGAAATTCCTACAATCTTCTGTACTGAAACGTTCTAAAAGAAAGGGCGATCTTGGTCGAATCATTCGAGCTGCGGATTTGACCAAGTTTTGTAAGAGATGCTGTTCTGTCAGCGCAAAATTTGAATACAGTTATCAAATTATTGTTCTCCCAGTGGTGGCAGAAAGTCGATAAATAAATAAATAAATAAATAAATAAATAAATAAATAAATAAATAAATAAATAAATAAATACAATGGAGGCCGTCGCGTGACGGACGGAGAGCTTCGTAGTGTAGGGAAGCGACAACGATCTCAAGGTTTGCAAAACTTTGATTTATTAAAACCCCATTTTTTAAAATCTATCATCTGTGGTCGATGTTTTTACGATATAAATATTTTATTTTCAAAAAAAAACTAACAAAGAAGTCAATTTTTGTGTATCAGAAACAGAATATTCTCTCAATTTCTCGTTCTTGAATTCATGAAGTGGTTTGGCTGCCGAGGAAAGGATTAATTCCAAGGTCGTAGTTAGGTAGGTCGAAGATTTCAGTTTCTTCTTGGTACTAAATTTTATATAAAACTTCCTTGAACAGTGAAGCCTTTTTAATGTTTCGTGTTGGATTGTTGTATTTATTTGCCATTGATTGTAGTTAATTTTCACTTCATTTTACTCCATAAATTTAATCTTCTCTGTGCAGTTTTATTTCTCAAAAATTTTCTTTTTAACACAATTTCTGTTGTTTTTTATTTGTTTCTTTTCTTTTTTGTAATTTAGGTTGCTCTGTAAATCAGTGAATATAATGAGACTCGCTTTTCTAAATTCGTATATGAGTTGTTTTAAGTTTAGAATAAAATTATTCTATACATTTTACCATCCGGTCACATTTGATTGTTTAACAAATACTTGAGAATACGTTCCTAGTTTCGGAAATTTCAACTTCTGTTGGAACACTATAGCTACTAATCGTGATGTAATTGTTATACATTATGTTTTGACTATTCAAAGAATTGACTGTCACATTTGGTAATCAAACCGGATCCTCCGGAATACGCTCAGTTGCTTGGAGGGATACTGGGAGAACCGAGTTCGATTCCCGGCTGCGGCAGTCAATTCTATCAACAGTCAAATCATAATATATAATTATACACGTATTACAAACGTTTCCTCTATTTCTCCTAAAATTTTCTGCGACAACGTCTCGCTGATGTTTCTGTCGTGGTAGCTTGAATTCGTTTTCTTTCTGAGTTCCTCGTGTATATACTAAGGGAAGAAGTTGTTCTACGTCCACGTCCATATTGATTGTCTCAGTACGACCGAATAATAGTTCAATTCATACTGCTCTGCCGACTTGACACTTTGGAACGCCAGAACGTCTCGAACGCAGAGCGACTGGGCTTGCTCTCTAGTAAGAGTGTTATAAATATTCTGCCGTATACGGCCGTGTTTGTCCTAACGCGAATTCGGCATTACACGAATCGACTGCGGTCATACCGTCAATTCCAGGAATTCCTGCGGTCTGACGGCATCATAGTCGCTCATCTACCGACACAGGGATGGAATGTTCCCTGGCGCTCTTCAAACGCCAGCCTACAGCGATGGTATTTGCCGAGAGCGTGGAAGATTACGAGCGTTTGATTAATATCTAAAAATTCCTTCCAGCCGAACAATTTTAGCCTAATTAGTTTTGCTTCCAGGAAATACTCTAGAACCCCTGGCGCTGGTTGCAACAGGGTATCTCTGGACTCTCTTCATCGTCAGGGGGAAGATAATAATAAAAACAATTATAACAGTAATAATAACAATCACCATTCCGCCTGACCATCTAATTTTACTCTCCTGTACTAACCTGAACGTAGATAATAACAGTTGAACATGATATAACACGTTGATATTGTCAAGCCTTTCCAGATATGCGATCAGCTTTCGAAACGATGAGACAAGAGAGACACTCTTACACACCAGCGAGTCGGAGATGTGTGACTCCTCGTCAGTGTGAGTCGGAGATCGGACTCGTCGGTAGCTTTCTCCCGGAGAGAACATACGAGTATAATCTGCGAGGTAACGCTGCTCAGTCGTCCATAAGGCTCGCCGAAGCGTAGCCCCACGGCAGCAAGTTTGGCTTCACTCTTCGGCCTGTATGTCAATGACGCGTTTCAGTTCGCAGGAAACCAGCGTTTCGGGCTTCTCATATCCACGAAAGGCTTCGAGTAGGGCGCGAAGAGGGTTAACCTGGGGGAGGAGTGAAAAAAATGTAAATGATTGCCTCGTAGCACTCTCCAACTGGCTATGCCGAAAACACCTGGTATGAACCTCTTCAAGTGCATGCAGTTAACTTTACTCGTCAGAGGGGTAGGTGCCGATAGAACGGTGTTGGCGAGCAGCAGTACCAACGCGAATTCGGCATTACAGGAATCGACTGAGGCCACTAACGCAATACACTCCTTATAGTCGTATACTTGCGAAAACTCGGCGGCCGCATCGTTTCCACCCTACTTATGAGATACGTTCGATATGCAAAACGCTCGACACACTCCACGCTCGATATGAGTGGCAGAGAACCGGGTAGTCACTTCTTCTCCCCGTCCAACTGCCATCATCAGAACATTAGAGACTCTAGAGCGCAGTCCATCATTTGGTTGGCTACTCTGAATGGTAGTTTACAATAGTTTCTCCCGCTTCGAAAGGTTCCATTCTTCGATTGGGTCGATTCTTCGTCTCTGCGCCTGCTCGATTCGAATGACGGAACAGTACATTAACAAACTGTTCACGGGCCTCGCGAGATCATCTTCCTCATTCTTCCCCCCTCATCTCCCTCACACACAAACACATTCACAGTGCCATAACACATACCGGTAAGAAGAACCGGTATTTTGAGAGCTACTTCCTGTTGCAGCGGTGTTCCGCTGGTAAAGATACGTGGAGGGGGAACACACAAATTACAATCATCACCCGTCTGGGGTTTTGATGACCTATTTACGGTAGCTCTTTGTGGAATTCACCTGGAAATATTGGATTACTATTATTGAACTTTCGCGAGTAGTTTACAAATGAGCCATTTGTACGAATTCTTCGTGGAAGTTCGATTGCGTGCTGCAGTAGGATATGCCCGTGGAGTAATTTGCTCTCAGGAGTCAATCTTTAAGCGCAAAGAGACTGTTAAATATGAATATCTTGTTTCAGATTAAGGGGCCCATACGTAGTTGGTATCTGCCCTCATAACTACTTGTGAAGTTGAAAAGAAAACGCATTCTATCCAAAGCCCTTCGTCAAAGATATTATGTTTGTCATGGGTTTTCAATACTGCCTCCTCTCGTCCGTTATTGCAGTGTCATTCTCTGGTTTGTCCTTTTTGGACGGTGACAATCAAAATGTGTGATTTGGAATGGAATAGATTGCCTGCAAAAACCCGTGAACCCTTTTCTCGAAGCGTTTAACAGTTTAGGAAATTAAATTAGGGTATTACTAAGTAAATGAGGGAGTTAACTGAGAATAGTAGGTCATTCGTAGAGCGATGCGTAAGTGATATATTGTGAAGTGAGGTGACGTGCAGTGTAGAGCAGAGAAATAATTAAGAACGTGATTTAGGGTCACAGTGAAGTGTAGTGAAGTGAAGTGCAGTGCAGTGCAGTGTGATCTTAATTGAACAAACATACAGTGCCGTGTTAGATTATAGAAGTTTTTTTTTTCCGAAGGTAATTTAATGTTTTATGATTCGGCCAGTTTTTATATTATTATTATTATTATTATTAATATTATTATTATTATTATTATTATTATTATTATTAATGTAATTTATTATTATGCAATTTGCACGTTATTTATACTATTTTATTTATGTAATTATCTGCCACCAGGTTATCTACATTTACCGTTTAAATAAATTTATCTTTTTTTGTACTTGGGCCCTTAACGGTCTTTCCATTTCTTCTGGAACGCATGTAGACCGTTTAAGAATACCCATCGAGAATTTAATAATACGCAGCATATATGAGTTGATAGTATCGGTGAGGTGTCGAGAGTTGAATAGTATTATTATTATTATTATTATTATTATTATTATTATTATTATTATTACTATTATTATTATTATTACTATTATTATTATTATTTAAAAATCACAAAATAGCGTTCGAACACGTTTCCGTATTGCAATTTCCCTTAGCTACGTAGCAGAAGTACTGCTGCAAATCATATTCGACTGTCCAAAGAATTGACTGTCTCAGCCGGGAAGATATCACGATTAGAGCACTTTCGCGTTTACCAGGAAATTCGGGTTCGTTTCCCGACTGGGACAGTAAAGTCTACGAACAGTCAAATGTCATTTGCAATATTATTATTATTATTATTATTATTATTATTATTATTATTATTATTATTATTATTATTATTATTACAACTAACTATTTTTCCATTTCTTTCAGTTAGTCAAATATAATAAAACCAAATGTGTCTGTATTCCGACCTGCCTTTCTACACACTTTTATGCGTGCAGATTATTACCGTAATAATGATTTGCTTCCCTAGGATGGACGGAATAGGTGATAATCATGAATGATGAATGAGAATGGAAGTGATACATGTACTATTAGAAGCCATTACATAGTAAAACTGCATGTCACGCGGGTCTGCAAACAGACAATTTTCGGTTCCATCTACTTAAGGTCCATTACTCTACTCCAGCGAGGCCGGTTTTAAAAGTAACGAAGTTTTAAACGTAAAGAAGTCAAATGTGTCGTAACGTGAAATAAAGAACTTTTCTCCAGATTTGCAACGAAGAAGCGTGCTCCTCTAACGTAAGTTGAGAGCTCGAGCAAACTCAATCTTCTTACGGGCCTTTCAGAGGTATTTCTGTTACTCTAGTTGTCCGGCGGATTATTTGCTCGCACGTCGCAAACAGAAACCTGAATCTACCAGACTAGACATGCGAACAATGTAATTTCATCGCTGACGGCTCTAATGTTAGAACTCTTATTAACTAAGCGCCGTTTGCTACCTTGGCATTGTCGAGGACAGGGCGTTCGAGCAACTGGATTAAAAATAAAAGTCTGCCCTTCAGGTAAATAAGACGTGGAAAGAACCACGCGAGAAAGAGAGAATGAATCAATAAAAATATCACACGGAAAACCAGTAACGACAAAAAAACGGTCTGTTGGAGAGAGTAGTAAGAAAGAGGAAACTAGAGTGAAATGTCCAAAAGGTCAATGAGTTCAACGAATATTGCTTAAGTTCAAGATTTTTTCGATGTCTCCGTACTATTACAGTATTGAGTTACAAATTTTTTTGTTATATCATGCAGATATAGAACTTCAAATAAGGACATGTATAATTTTTCTCTTCGTGAAATCCGTGTTAAAATAGATCTTAAAATAAAGTTATTTAGGTTTTGAAAATAGGACTAGTTTTTGCGTACATTTTGTTTGAGATAACGGACAATTTATAATTTTCTTCTAAAAAACTGCGCAGACCTCATTTTCGTTTCACTCTTTATTTTTTCCAAATATATTAAAAGTTACAATTAATACTACCAACACTGATTACGTAAGTTAGATGTTCGTGGGAAACATGTAGGTACCCCCGAAAAAAAATTTGCGCAGATGCTGGAACTTTATACAGACTCTGTTTATTCCAGTAAATATCATTAAAAGTACTTGATTTCCACAAACTGACTATTTCACACACATGTGCAATTGTTTTATTGCTTCCAGCGCCACTATTCTCGCACGTAGAGTTTTGTTCACGGTTCCAAATGGGAGCTGAAAGCCCCTGGATTACGCAACCGTTTCTCCCGCCTGTTCTTCTGCAGGGACTCGGCCACGCCGCCCTGGCACCTGCGGCCTCCCGTGTCCCCTGCGCGCCTAGCACCACTTACCGAGAGCTCAGAGCCTGTCGCCGCCTCTCGCCGCGGCCCCAACCTTTGTACGGCCCCACTCTGCGTTCTCCCCCTGCATCGGCTCGGCGGAGGGGCGGTGGGAAGGGGTGTGCGGGGTCGCGGGTGCAAGATGGCGCGGCGCGATGTAGAGCCACGGAGAGTAAGGCGACGTGGGGCGTGGAGGAGCGTGGAGGAGCGTGGAGGAGCGTGGAGGGGCGTGAAGGGGCATGGAGGGCGAAAGAGGCGGGGAGATGCAGGGGCGGCGCGGCGCGGGGAGAGGCGGGTCGTAACGGTGGGGTTCGGGACGTGGCGTGGCGTGTTGTGATGAATGGGGTGTGGAGGTGGTGGACAGTACCACGTGAAGAGTTGGATGGAGTGGATAGGGTGAGGGGGGACTGAAAAAAATATGGAGTGAGTATGAGAGTGATATTGTGTGAAGAGAGGTAAAGTTAGAAAGTAGGGCTAAAGTGGGAGTGAAGTCGGGGGTGAGATGTGAAGTGAGGTAAAATGGATGGGGAGGGGTTATGTTAAGTGAGGCGTGGTAGTGCACAATAGAAGAGGTTGAGCTGAAGTTGTGGAGTACGGAGGGATGGAGTAGTGCCAAGTAGCAAAGTAGGGGGTTCAGCAGGGCCGAGGGAAAGAGATGTAGTGACGCGGTGGAGGGTGGGGTGCGTGGCGTGACGTACCGTGACAAGACGTGGCGAGGGAAGAGTAGTAAAATGTGAGACGAGAAGGGGACACAGTACGGCAAGTAGTGGTAGTGTGAAACGTAGCACGGACGAGTCTGACAGTGACAGACTGAGTAGGGTGGAAAGGATGAGGTGCAGTCGGAAGTGGCAGGATGCATCCCATCGGAACAGGGCAGGAAAGGGTGGAACAAGAGGGGACACAACGAAACGGGTGAAACGAGATAAAGTGGGACGCGCTGGAATGAAGAGACGGGGTAAGACGAGACGGGACAGGCCAGGAGAAGGCAAGCTAGAGCGGAAAGCAGTAGGACAGGGCGGGCCGCTGGACGGGACCATTGAGGGCGGAGCGGGGCGCGCCACGACAAGGCCGTGCAGAGGGGGGAGGCAGTAAATGTGGGCCGCCTCGCCGGGCCGGGCGCACAAAGCGCTGTGGCACGCCTTCGACCCCAAGAAGCGGAAAACGTATAAATTCAATTACACAGGAAGCAAACAAATTCGCCGATTTAAGTGGCGTCGAGTGCGCGCAGACGCGCGGCGGAAGTGCTTTCAGGTGTTCGAGAGGCGGCGGAAACTCGAGCGGCGCTGTACTGTGTGGGGGCGGCGCGGCCGAGGCGGAGGCGGAGGGGGCGGTGAGGGAGACGTGTAACACCGCAGCGGTGGAGAATGTTGCGAAGAATGAGGTGGAGAAAGAGAGTAAAGGTTGAGAGATAAAGTTCAAAATGAAATTGCGGTGGTAATGGACGAGATGTTCTGTGCGCCAAAACCCGTACTGTGCTAGAGACGATGGCAATGGCCGAGGCCCCGGTGATGGTAGAAAAAGCTGAGGTTGGCAGAAGGTTCTGATTAAAACGGAGAAGAGGCGGTGACTGCGAATGTTGGTCGATTCATCATTTAGTGTTTTACTGAGCAAGACAACTATGGTGGGCATTATTCCTGTAAGTTTAGTGCATATTTATATCGAGTGGTAGCGGTGTTTCTCACCAGCTGAAATTATGATCCGGTGCCGGCCTATATATTGGCTTATCGGTTTACCCTTCAAGAATCTCTCCCCAGTAGAGCACTGCGTATTCTAGGACAGGTTCTAAGCTCCTGGCTGACCTCCCGGTCGGGAGCGTGGCCGTCTAGTGCATCAGTGTGTGTGTGTGTGTGTGTGTGTGTGTGTGTGTAAGGAGTGACGAGGGGACAAGCAGACAAGAGAGGCAAGGGAGAGATCGCGCCCTGCCCGAAACTAGTTTGTTTAGGAACTGGTTCGACTTTCGGCAGATAATTATAGGAGAAACCACGATCAACTAGCGATCAGAGCGTCCAACCGCCAGAATTATCCTCCACACAGAACCTAAATTCAGCGTAGTCTCGAAAATCCACCACCATCGGGACTCGAACCCTAGGACCTCCCTATCAGAGCTGCTGCGTCAGCAGTCAGCGGTAATGCCGGATCTGCCGTCGATGATGCTACAGCGAACACGTCGACGCTTCCACTGAGCCATCGCAGCCGGTGCGGCGGTGGTGTGATGTGGCCGAGGAGCGGCAGAGGGGGATGAATGGAGGCTAAGGTGGTGTTGAGTGCGGGACGAGGGCGCGGGCTGCGGTGCAGGGAGCTACAAGGGCGATGCAATTAGCGGCGCAAAGGCCACGCGAGGTAGGCGTGGGAGGCAGGAGTGGCGGCGCGCAAGGCGGTGGAAGCGAAGGCGGGGGCGGATACTGCCGTGACGTGGTGGTGGAGGTACATGCGAAGGCGATGCAAGGGAAATGGTTAGAGTTCCAGGTGGCAGGAAGGGTGAAGGCTTAGGATGATCGTAAAATGGAGAAAAAAAGCCCCAATCGCGAAAGAAAGACCGAAAGTGCTCGGTGCTTTAAAAGGTGTTTGCACTGTACCTTTTCAACAAGGCAATATTTATGTGAGAAAAGGAAATAGCGGACGAAGTTGAAGAATGGTATAATCACATTTGTGAAACATGAGAAAAAAATGAAAGTATATTAATAGACGAAAAATGTTGTGCATTGAACACCCAAAATCAGGTATTGCATTTAAGAAAACGGTAATGTTCAGGCTAAATTATTTCATAATACAGACAAAATCGGAGAATATAACAACAACGAAGGAAATATGCTGCAATGAGGTACGCTAATGACAACATGATTAAACCTGTGTAAAGGAAATATCAAAGGTGAAACACGATGTTCTCCGAGACACAACGTTAAAATGTTAAAAGTCACACTTGGTGTGTCACAATGATGTCACAGGAAGTTAAATAAGAAGCGTGCGTGTGGGCGGGCGCTACTTCCTCCTGAAGAAAAGCCCCGTTGCGGGATGTTCTCCGCTTCTTACGTCCCTCTTCTTTCCGCATGACAGAACACAGGATCGCAAATGTCGTATTTGGGTTCAGAGTCGAATACGCATGAAAAGTTCCCTGCGGCGCGTGGGGGCTGCTCTTCTCGCAGTATTTGCCGCCTTGTTCTTTGTGAATTCTCAATGCACCCCATTGACTATATTTTATATGATCGTACTTTATAACCAGTGTGCCAAAAGCAAATAAATGATCCGAGTCCGTTACAACAAAAGATATTCACATATTCCGCACAGAATATTTTCCATATTCTACTCAACCTTTCCCTCCCAAATCACATGTATTGGCGGATACGTGAACAAAATACAAGACGGTCTTCGAAGCCTCTAGTTCAATACTCTTCTTACGACTTCAGCGCTGGCTAGGTGGAGCACAGCACACAGGAGACAAGGACAAAATTGAATTAAATTGCATCGAAATGGTCTCCATAAAAGCCGCGTGACCAGAACAATGAATTGTTTTTTGGAGTCGAACTACTTTCTTTAAAAACCACGCAAATGTGGAAATAACCAAGAATATGATCATGCTAGACAGGCAAATTGTTTCTTAAACTTATGTCATATACCTGAAAATTGCTGTGAGAGATATGCGAATGATGCTATTAGACTTACAATCTAATGTCATTCACATTTCTCGATGACGATTTCTTATCCATTGAAGTTGGTACAGATGTGCAACAAAAAGGTCATCAATGTTGATTAACTACAATTAATTACAAATAATACTTAATAAAGAACTGTATTATGGTTTAGTATAGTAACGATTAATAATTACACCGTGCAAACAATTTTAACTTTTAGTTTACGACACGAATGAAACCTGTCTGGACTTACGCAACATTCCTAGACACGAATATGAAAAATGACAGTTTGGCTCTGGTTACACGAATTCTAGTAAACGTTGTGTTCACAATAAACCATGATTTACCCTTCATACTTTAACAGCATATGATATCTTCCCTTGACTACATCCGCTCTCCTTTTCGTTTCCTCTTGTATTCTAGTTCGGGTGCATCTCTGAAGACCAACCAGCAATTGCCAGAAAGGATATTCGTACTCACCCTTCCTATATAACATTTTTCCAGATTCAAAGCTTGCTGATAAAAATGTCCAACATGTTGATCGCCCACATGTCCACAACTTTTAATAAAAATATAAAATGAGAATGTTAAAAGTGTCCTTTGAGAACACTGCATCTCCATGTGTGGTAAGATAACTGCAAGGACGTTACAAGTTCTTATAATTGCCGGCTCTTTTGTTTCCCAAGAAAATGTTTACGTGTCCTCGGAGATCTTACCATGCCTATTTCTTAACATCATTCAATAGGAGAAAATAAAATCCATGCAAACTTCGATGAAACACAAATTGCCATTCTTTTACCTTTCTAGAACTCATCCTCAGAAATTTTGGAAATAGATATTTAAATGTTGGCTCATTTGATCAACGTTTTGAGGAAGTCTTCGGGACCAAGTTTTAGGTAGAGAAGAGGAATTAATATTTGCTCAAGATTCCCCCTAGGCAGGTGCTGCATATTCAATTTTCCAGGTTCTATTCTCTGCCATCTTTTCTTTCGTGCAATGATGTGCCCCATCGCAACAATTCTAATCAAAATGAATAATCAGTGATAAGTGGAATATATTTGAAGTTCAGATAATGTAGATATTCCTTTTAAATCTCCACTCACTTGTTATTTATTTGTCATAATTAATTGTAAATAGTTTTAGGTTAGTAAACGATTCTTTCATAAGGGCCGCATAACCAACAGGAACGGAAGGTAACGGATTGTCGTTATGTGTAAAAGAGTTTTGAGGTTTATTTTAAAAGTGGCAATGTAAAGTCAATATTTTTCAGATAAGTGTATGAATGGGGGTCAAATCTAACGGGGATCAAATGCTTCTGTAGTAAATGTTACGGCACTTATGTACATATATGTAAAAGAAACTGTGTAAATACCAAAGCCATCTTGTCTGTCTGTTCAACCCATGACGTCACACGAGCTCCCCTGGCGGGTCGTTGCTGCGCTTACGCTCTGCTTGATGTCCCAAGAGCGCGCGTGGAAGATAGATTTAAATACTCGACACACACAACATGAAAACAAATTCAGAAGTATTAACAACAACTGTGAATAGCGAAGGGGGACGTGATGTTCTGCAAGACGCACTCGGAAACAATCGACTGTTGTACAAAATTAATTGCAACGGGTGGATTTTAACGTTACTTTCGTGTTCAAGTGGTCAAGTTGAAGGGGAAAACGTGTTTATTAATTCTCGTCTCTCTAATTTGCTGTTGGCCAGTGTTATTTATTAAATCAAACGTCGATTCAGAATCAACGGAATTATGTTATAGGCGGAAATAGAATAATCGAATAATTCACAAGTGTTCTAATGACTATAAACACGTATTTGTGTACGTAATCACAGCGTTGTTTGGAATAAATAAGAAAGGTAGCTATACTCGATACCACACGCATCTCATTCATACATTTTAACATTTCTCAGAAGCAAAAATTAAGCAGAGTCCCTTAACATGAGCCCCGCCTTTCCAGAATCTAAAAGGAAAGTACTGGAACCCTATTTGTCTCTGTTTTTTAGCTGGTATATTCTTTAAGAGGCATCACGTAGTAATCGGACGTTTATATTTCGTAAGTAAAAAAAAAAATGTAGCTGGCCGATGTCATTCTTCCTTTCGCGATAAGTTTTGTACTTCGTATTCCCTAAAACTTCCGCGTGTAAAAGAGTCAAACCTTCGTCAAAGCACAAAGAAAAGGCCTGAAAATTGAAGCGTACGTGAAATCTGTGCACCTTCGCACGACCCTGGCGTAATCTGAACGTTGTTTTTAGGCGTGGTTTCTGCTCACAATCATTTTCAAAGTACGTGATACCTGATCATTTTGTAATTTCGCTCAGAAAATATGACCTATTGATGAATGAAAAGTATAGAACCAATTAATTACTTCTAAAACTTCGATAATTAGATTTTATTTAAAAAATATATTTGTAATTAAACGTATCGAGCAAAATAATATTTTAATGGGAAAATAAAATATTCACTTTCCTGGAAATGTAAAATGAGTTTTGTTTAATTTCGTGATTCTTAATTAATTATATTCTATATTCTTCATTTTTATGACCGCCAAAATCAACAATTACTGATTTTATAATTTAGCAATTAACCGTAGAAATATAAATTGGATCCGTTGTGTATAAATTTCGTTACTTGTATTTGTTTATTTATATCTCAGAAACAAATACAAATACAAGATAATATATTGACAAATGATATATTATATCTTTCTGATTTTCGTTTGTAGACAAATCAACAATGAGATACCTACTACGTAGATTCATGAAGAAGGAATTGGTTCCCAGAATAATAATCGGAGTACAACTTCCACAACTAACACGATCTGGGCATTTAATTTCGTAATCGCAAGCTACTCTTCACTACTACGACGTCATGGTAGCAATCACCCAAAAATTTACATTTTCTCCACCTTCATCACGTAAGATGTTTTCATAAATATTTCAGTATTTTAGGGAGAACCCGCAAAGGATGTTTTTGGTAGAGATCCGCTTTCAAATGAAGTAAACAGGATTGTGTAATTTGCACACTGTCGTACCCAACTGTAACTACAACACCTTCGTAATGAGCAAACTTCAATTCAGGACGTAGTGTTTCTATTCGAAATCCAAACAATATCGGACGAAGGGAAATTCTGTTCCCAGACATCCTACCTGATGGCAGATTATTCATGGGCAATGGTCACGTAACGTACCATTCATATATCATCTTCTCAAACGTTTTATCGTCGTTATATTTTCTTTTTTCTGTCGTTTGCCGTTACACGCTTAATGTCTGTCAATTTTACAGCATGATGGTACGCACATTTGAAATTTTAAAAATATTAATATGTTATTTTTTAAACTTTTTTTCTAGAACTTTTAGACCTGTTTTTATATATTTATACATTTCCTATGTTCACATAATTAATTGTCTTCTTTGCAACTCGGATAATTTTATTATTTAATACTTCACACTCACTTTCCTACTTTTTAGACATAATATTTATGTTCTTTAATTTTGAGTACATGTTCCGAGATTATATTCGTATGAAAAGTTCTTGGAAATATTAACAAAATACTAATCATTAGTAAAGAAAATTTGAAAGTTGCATTGCACCATATATCTATCATTAGAAAAAACAACACAAAAGTCAAGATTTACATGGTCAAACGTATTACACGTTTTTTGGGAAACATTTTGCCAGATCCTAATTAAATGCTTTAATGACATTGAGCTTACTACTAACAAAAATTTCTATAAATTTGAACATGAAAGAAATATTCATAAAATATACTTGATTATTTCTCAACAAGATGAGTTTTAACAACAAAAAATAGCATACTACTCATTCAAGTGGAACCGACAATTCTTTCCTAATGCCTATTTAACTATTTTTTAACGCGCAATTGTAAAATCATAGCTACAGAGAAATAGACAATAAATATGGTAAGCATATGAAAGCATATAAGCTAGTGAAGCATGTGAAGAAAGTGATTTGAGAGCTCAATGCTAGTAGAAGGAAGGGAAAACCTACCAAAGTGAGAAATTGGCAAGATTCATCACTATAAAATGCTATGGACTTCGTAGGCAGTCTGTTGCAAGCATCATATCGCACGTAGGCTGCAATAGTGTCAACCAAAAAATACGAATTGGGAGTTAATGCTCTCTCCGGATTTGCAGATTAGTCTCCCTTCCACCAGCAACAGCACCATGCCTTTCTGTACAATTCCACCAACAAAGAAAATATGCCTGAATGCAAGAATGATGCATTTCAATACAACGTAAACTCTTCAAACCCATTTATCGCAACACATGATTCTTTAAGTGGTGCCACTATTGCAGCTCATGAACGATATATCAAGTTCCTTCTGTATTTCCCCCTCTCTCACACGCTCATGCTGACACTCGAACTCAAATAAAACTATTGCTCGTCTATACATTGCAAAATTCAGTAAAATCCTAGAAACAGAATTCATTTGCCGCTAAATATGGTGAGAATGCTGATCGAGAAATTGCTTCGTAAATACTTACACTTTACGCTATAAATATTACCCAATTTTCTCTAGATGTTTCCGTGAGTTTGCATGCAATTTCAAATCATTTTTTTGACTATTCTTTCAATCTCAAAAAAATGTTGATTTGCCTGACTGTCGCGGAAATCTTCTAATCTGCTCGCTCCAAAGCAAATTCATACGCCTAATTTCAATGTAATATAGTTTAGTACGCGATCTAATAGCCACTTTGCTAAGAATCATCTCCTCATTCCATTTACTAAACCAGTGGTGTAACTTCAGTTGGTGTCACCCGGGGCAAAACTAATGGTATCACCACACACACACACACACACACACACACACACACACACACGCACGCACACACACACACACACACGCACACACGCACACACGCACACACACACACACACACACACGCACACACGCAAATATCTATTAGTGAAAAGTTCATACATTATTTAATAAAAATAAAAGTATATTTGCACATATTTATTTATAATAAATTTAAAAACTGTGTGTAATTCAGAATAATTGGTGTATAATGTTTAAATAATTCATTATATAATTTCAACCATCAACGTTTCTCATGGGTGTCACCCTTAAAATGGTCACACCCGGGCGGACTACCCCCGTGCCTCTCCTCGCTAACCCACTAGACTAAACGTGATCGCAGCACGAGATGTGTTGGACCACGCTGCTTCGGCTGACTGTGACGGACTCCGAGATTAGCATCTCTCAGCTCTCTGTCATGACCAATATATACGTTCACAGCTCCGATTTTTCCCCTTCTTTTTCCCTCGGAGCTGCAAAGCCTAGGGCGTCGGCAACGTGTAGAGAGGAAAGAGAAACCCGCGGCTCGCAGCGCGCCGCTCCCATCTCGCACCGCGGTATTCAATTTTAGCCCTCAATTCTTTTTGCGCGTTTTTTTACCGAGGTATGACCCTTCCACCCTCGTAATTCTGCCGGGAAACCCGGCTGCGCGCCACACAGGCACGCTGGTCGCTCCGTGCTGGATTTCCAGCCGACCGGCAGGGAAAGTTGTGGGCGACCGGAAATCCTTGCGGGCACGGCCGGAGCTGGACGCAGGATATATTTTCAATCGAAGAGTTTATTATCCTGAGCAACGAGATTACCGAACTGCCCACTCGCGCATGTAATACAATTGTCCCTTCACTTTAATACTTTTACGAGGGACATTCAAACGCTGTCAGCAACATAATGGCAGACTTGTGATGAGTAGTGCTAAATATTTTTTTTTAGAAAGCACAGCAGTAGCGTCACTTATATAATGCACGAGATTATACGAGTGTGAAAAGTCCATAGACTAGACGCTTAATTATACAACAAACATTTTCAATAGATAAGAAACGAAAACAATAAACTAAATAATTCGGCAAACTGAAATCTAAATATAAATTTTTATATTGAACTGAGTAAGCTATTGAGTCTCTTACCTTGAAGCGGTAACGGCTTTAACTACACTCCTTCCGAATGTGTTCTACCGAAGAACCTGAAAACAGAAATATCTTATTGAAAAACAATACGCACAATGCCATTCGAAGAAGAATAGAATTTCACTTCGTCGTAGGTTATGTATGTATGTTATGAATAGGGGCGGATTTTAATGAAATTACATTTTTTCTTTTGCCTTTAGAACAAATCCGTTCAATTAATGTGATGACAAAACGAAATTACCCCTTTTTAATGTTTCTTTTTTTGCTTTTTTGTCGCTTACGATTAATAAGTCATTCTTTACCATTTTACGTCATTTTAATGCACTTTTCGCTGATTTAATCGATTTTAATGGTACTTGCGTCCAAAGATGTTTACGAGGAGCAACAAATGTTCACCACAGAATTCGTGAGTAGTTTATTCTATTTTTAGCTCGTATATTGTAATGTTAGCCGTTTTGAGAATTTTGCAATGGAAGGTTCCCGTGACACATTTCGGCGCCATTGTCAGTTTGGCCGATTTCGCGATAAATAAAGGAAGAGATTTTCTTTTAAAGAACTGAAGAGACTTCTTTTAAAGAAACCAGAAGTTTCCAAACTGAGTTCACGTTAACAAACGGAAGGAGCCTCGATTACGTCAGTAACATACCCAACAGCTTGAGGTGTTCATCTACAGTGGTTTTGATAAAAAATTTTACATTTTTCTTTTTGGGACGCATTTATATAAAGGATTTTAATAGCATTTTATTCATAATTTTTTACAATCGAACATGAAATACTTAAGGACAATTCCATACAATTACAATTAAATACGCCGTTATCTGCACTGATACGATTTTCTAAGGCAGAATGATTTACTTCGTTCAAATTATTATCTAAGTACATTTGATTTATGATGAGCTCTTCACAACTGAAAAAATAAGTGAATATCTAAAAATACGAGTGTAATACAGAATTGATATTGGTGTTATAATGGTTTTGAGAGAATACTCTACATCGACACAAATATTAAAAAAATTGACGAGCGAAAGTTAGACTGCATTTTACATTTGTACACTTTTCATATGTTAAAAAATATACTGTAAGTAAGCTATGCAAATGTACACGAATAAAATAGACATTGCAGGTGATTATGATTCACTAATTAATGATCAAACGATGTACTATGCACGCCATTAATCATTCAAATTGATTATGACAAGTACACGTGCTGTTACGTCGTTAATTTCTATTATGGAAATGAAACAAAACTAATTTCAACATTATGCGCAGTGACACGGTACTTCATGATTTGCAAAATCTTCCTATAACTCATAGAACAAAATGACAAAACAGGACACCCGCCAAATCCAAGCGTCTCCTCAAACAAGAAATATTACTACTATTCGATTTGGAAGGCGAGGCGAAATGATGCAATCAAACGCACTTCCTGGTCATCCCAACAATATGTATATAATAGTAAACATTACCCTTTGACACTGTATTTCCTAGATAAACAAATATTTATAAGACAGAATACGCATCCAAAATGACTTTTTAATAAAGTAAAATATTTCAATACTCTATCAATTCAAACATTGAAAAACTAATCTGGATTCCTTAGCCACTCAAATCAATAGAATTCTACAACTTTTTGTGTGAGCGTCAAGTCTTTAGGTCAGACAACTTTTTTTTGTTTGCTTGTGTAATTTTTCGTACCCAATTTTTTCCATGGCTACTTTTCACTCCTCCCAATTAAATAGAGGCAAATAATCTACATCACCGAACAACAATTCTTCGATGATTCTTAGCTAATCTACTTCACAGATACAATAATCGCCACTAATTCTACACCGATGGCTGAAATGGTTCAGCTATTTCCTGTACTACAACCTCCATGATCGAGTCTCACATATTACCAGATTACTTTCTCGTATTTTCTGGTGAAACTTGGGCAACCCTGAAATGAGTTCTAACAATGCCGACAGATCGCCTATTGCCGTTTTCAATGATTCTATTTCCTCACCAAAATCATAGAAAATAGATTCTGATCCGAACCATTTAACTGGTGTTGGTAGCGTCTCATAAGAGTATTGAAGGTCAAGGTACGGCTACTAGATTTGCAACTTTGCCTCAAGTTCCGGAAAAACATATCTAAAGGTCACTGATTGATGTTAAAAGAGAGTTTAATGGTTTTGACGTTAAACATTGGAACTCACAATGGACATTCACATCGTCAAAACTTCATTTAGTTAAAAAATGAGTCACAGAAGTCTTCCCAAAATTCACCATCAGCAGATGACATCAAGTCATCCTCACTAGATTAAAAATTGTACATCTCGACCTTAGTCACGGTCACCTGATGACGAAAACCAATCCCATGCCCTGTCGAAGTGTGGAAATATATCAAACCCACCTTTCCTCCCACAATGCCCAGGTCTAGCAAATAAGAGACATCAATTAAATTTGGATACAATATTTGTGTAAGATTTTTAAAACAGCTGAAGTGTGTAAGAAAGTAATAACTACTCAAAATGTATCAACTAGACTTAAATATAATCTTGTATGTTATCTGTTCTAAAAAAGAAAATATAAAAGTGTAAACTGCGGTCACTGGTGACTTTTTTTAAGCGAACTAAAAAAATAACAACACGCACTTCGTATGTCCCATTTGTGGGTGCATTTTTGCGTATGAAAGTGGAAACTTGAACCATGACCATAATAGATGAGTATCTTTGGGATTTCTATTATCAAACAAAAACGACAACTCATTGTTTTTAATCGTCATGTCTGTTATTTGTGATATCATCCTCTTGTTTTTCAATACTTTCCTCTGTACACGACAAAAGCGAGGAAAGTCATCTTAGCTCCAACTCATTTGATTGGACAGTTCTTAACGGATGGTAGTCTTAAATTCCTGAGCGACTTTCAGCTGCTTAGTTGGGTTGCGTAATGTCGATAACAGTATAGTGTAACGAATATATATATATATATACATATAATAAATATATATATATATATATATTAATATATATATATTATATGCCACTCAGATATCTTTTTTTTTTTTGTAAATCAAGAAATCTGAAGACAATATTGGAATACACATTTTTTTATCGAGAAGGCTATGACATCGGAAAACTTCGCATATTACGAAAAAATGTTTTCGTCAGCCTCAGCCGGTAATTCCAAACAAACAGGCCGGAGCAAACGCACCGTTAATGCACCGCCTCCGGAAACGTTTCAACAGGAAAAAAAAAAAAAAAAAAAAAAACAAAAAGAGCGGCTTGGCGCCCTCGCGACCCCACCCCGTCCCCACGTCCCCCACACCCTGAAACACCCACACCACACAACACCTCTGCTACAGCCCGCCACTGGCCCAGCTCCACCGCTTGCAAACTCCCCCTCCCATGCGACTGCCCCCCCCCGTTCTTTCTCTCACGACTCTCCTCTCCACGCTCAATCTTCCTCTCCACGCCAACGCTCATCTCCTCTCCAATCTCGCCTAATTAAATAACAGTCCTACTCCCCGGAAGTCCCGTTTCTCCGTTCCAAACCCACCCTTCTTGCCGCCACCCCTCACCAGCTTATTCCCACCCCGCACTACCTTCATCCCGTCTTGCCCATTACTACCAACGCACACTGTCGGAGAGACCCATTTCAACGCTGCTTCATCCGCACGCCACTGTACAGCTCTCCTGCATCTGAACCCATTCCACTCCCGGTCAAGTCGCATCTAATCCTGTCCCAATACGGAGAGACTCGTTTCAATCCACTTCAATCTCGCCACACTGCCTACTTCACCGACCAGCGACCCACACCTCATTCGCCCTGTCATGCCATACTCCTCCCCTGCTTCCGTGTTCCCTTTAACCACGGGCGCACCACCCGCCCCATCCCCCTGCCGGCTGCGTCTGACCCTTTCTTTACGACTGCCTTCCGCCCCTCCATTACAATCCCACCCTCCAATCCAACCCACTCGCGTTCAATACTCCCCGTTCCCAGCCCCTGCCTTACTTCCATGCCGCCCGCCGCCACCGCCTCCGCCAACCCACGCCACGCCATCACCACCCTCACGTCATTCCTCCTCATTCCCGGACTGGCCTGCTCCCTCTGGCGGTGGTGCTCTGCCCACACCGCCCTTCCTGTTTTCGCCTGCCGTGCCCCCTCCCACGCACACTCTACCTGCGACGCCAGCACACGCGGTACGCCCAGCCAGAGGTGCGTTTTTGTAGTGGGCGCAGCCTGACGCACCGACCAACGAACACAGAGCGCGGTCCTCGGTTCGCCTTGCCCACCCTGGGCCAGCCAGGCGCGGGCGCCACGCCCATCCCGAACACGGCGACCGCCACCCCCACCATGCCCGCCTCCTCGCTCGCCCCGCTCGCCATCACCCGCTCGCTCGCACCGCAGCACACACGTTCCCCTTTATCGATGCCAATCCTGCGAATGCCGCATCCCGGTCTCAGATTTCTCGGAAGAGCGAGTACTCTGGCATGGGCTAAGAATTTCGCGCACAGCAATATTCTGGACGATGGAGCCAAAGAAGGCTCTGTGTTTTGTGGGGCTTTATTGCATCGCGTGAGCTCACTGTGGACCGCCTCTGTGGCATGTGTGTTATTTGCAAGCCCAGCATTTCCGGCTCTTCGTCGCATTCGTGTGTGATCCGTTCGCGGTAGACGAGTAGAGGGCGCCTCGCCCAGCCGCGCCAAAAATGTAATTAGGTGCGTTATTGGTGTATTGGTGGAAGCGCCG
The DNA here is from genome assembly GCA_017312745.1 of Gryllus bimaculatus. Taxonomy (NCBI): domain Eukaryota; kingdom Metazoa; phylum Arthropoda; class Insecta; order Orthoptera; family Gryllidae; genus Gryllus; species Gryllus bimaculatus. Next base: position 455,725 of record BOPP01000303.1, on the reverse strand, counting down.
CGGTGCAGGAGCGCGGACAGACCTCTTCGGCGATGTGGATTTCTGGGATTCCCCCGAATGTGTTCCGCTTCACTCAACATTCAATAATGCTTCCTTCAGACGCCTTCAAACCGTATTTCACCAGTACGCCTCTCACATTTGTGAATATTTAATAGTTTGTAAAGAATGTTCAATGTTCCAGATTATTTGAGAAAGTTCAATTTGCATATTATTTCCAACATCACCTTTTCGCATAAATTTTCTTTGTCTTTGGTCTGATTAATGTAATATAATTCACTGTGTCCTTAATGTAATTGTTATTATTCCGCACATTCCGTAAATTTTTCTTTTTAATAATAATAATAATAATAATAATAATAATAATAATAATAATAATAATAATAATTATTATTATTATTATTATTATTATTATTATTATTATTATTATGATTATTATTATTATTATATGGAATATTATATGGAAAATAATGGTCGGAAATGCCAGTAGTGCCTTGAAAATTTCCGGTATATTTACGAATGATGAAGCGATGAGGGGTTATATAACGAAATTTCCATTACCTGCATCGGATTTAGTAAAACTACTCCATCAATTTAATTAAGTTCAATCGTCCGTCTGCCTGTCCGTCCGTCAGTCAATACCAGCACCTAAATCTTTCAGTCCATTTTCTCCTAAATTGATATATCCCCATCGATCTGGCCGAACTACAGACCCTGCGAATTTAAAATGGATATTTGGATTTTTGAAAGTACTTTAGTTCATGTCTTAACGGCATTTTTAAAATCTGCAGAAAATGGCTCCATATTTTTTAATCGTTTTTATCCCTCGGAGAGACGGAAGGGCACTTAAAGAATTGTGTAAATCTCAGTTTCGTTTAATTCTCTGAATTTTCGGAAATTACAAAAGTTCAAACTATATTTAACTCTAGAGCTTCAATGTTGAAGATATATTTTTCGTTAATAAATCTGTTCTTAAAACACATCTCTAGTAAAGGTCGTGCACAATTTTTTGAAAATGTGAGTAGTGATAGCATCATTCTGCGTAAAAGCAATTTTTCAACAAATTTCTAAAAAACTGCCCTAAGATTTGTTTATTTGAGTTCTCCTGATAAACATTGTGTACAAAAATAATTCACACACAATAATGAAACATCAGAAATATGTATCGCGAGAAATTGCTACGAGACACAACATTCTATTAAATGAGAGATAAAAAATGTTTTGTCGGAGCAAGAAGAGTAGATGTAAGTAGAGAGCCCTTTCAACATCTCCTCGAGGTAGGATGTATCGAAGCGCGCCCGTTACGGGGCAATACACAGAGTCCGTTGAATTGATACCCGAAGCACAGTTTTCAAACATCCATGAATAATGAGAAAAGTTTTCTTACTTTTCTCCGATTGCTAGGTGTGGTGTTAAATACATCTTTGGCAACTGAACTGCAAATAAGGAATTTTCTTTACGCAATACGGTGACAAATCCTCGCACAAAAAAAACTGATATAATTTCCACTCACCAGCTCAGAGAGTAAAGAACCAATATTTTTTAATTTGTTAATAGATAATTTAACACAATGAGTTTTCACGAATAAAGCAGTAACACAGTATAGCATATACGGATACATTTTACTATGCTGTTCCATAATGCAACACATTAACCTGTCGCGCGGCCTCTTCCTTGGGACGTCGTAACCAGGGATCAACGATGAATGAGAATTTAGCATGGACGCGAAGGATATGAGTAGGCGAAATAAATATGTGCAGTTTTCCAGACAGAAATTTCTCACATGGCCAGACGCTGCAATATTTTTGCGCGCATTGGAACGTAGTTATATACACTACTAATAAAGGAAAAACAATTTAACTTCGCCAGGTTTTAGCTCACCTGATAAGTTGTTTTTTTAGCTACCCCACAAGAGAATGGGAGGCTTTTGACTTGAATAGAGACGTTACAGCTTTAATAATAATAATAATAATAATAATAATAATAATAATAATACACTCTTTGACAAAAAGGAAATCACCCAAAAAACGTTTGCAAATTGAGTGCAATGTGAGATTGAGAAATAGATAATTGAGGATGTTAAATGATTACACTTTCAGCCCTCAGCACAATATTTGTTTCACAGTGCACTGCTGGCTCAAAGTTATTCTCAATAGCTCGTGTTACCCTTTCTCGCACACAGTGCGCCAAGCGTCGCGGTAATGCCTCATACGAAGTGCCGTAAGGCATCCTGCGGTAGATCGTCCCAAGCGTCTGGAATGGACGCACACCGGTCCCATACACGAGTATTGCGAAAGCTCGGGTGCGTGCTGTAGGAAGCGTCCCATTGTCCCCCACACATGTTCAATAGGGGAGAGGTGTGGGGATGCTGAGGGCCATGGCATGGTACATGGGGCATGCAGGCAGTCCCTAGCGGTGGCCGCTGGGGGCGGTCGGACTCTGCCATGCTGGAGCATTGCCCCAGGGAGTGAGTTCAAGAACGGTAGGTCCTCCTTCACATAGCGGCGTACCGTTAATATGCCTCAAAAGAACGCCTGTGGAACACTTGGTGTTACCGTATCATCAGGTCTATGAGCTGTTTGATGGTCGACAATAAAGCGTGTCATTTGCTGTTCGCCAGGGCGCCTCCGCACACGGAGTATCTAGTCATCACCATCCACACAGAGGCAGAATACGTCGCTGAATACCACTCGCTGTCAGTGTGTGTCCGTCCAGGATTCCCTGTTACGACACATTCCAACCTTTGCTGCCGTTAGCGACCAGTAAAGGAGAACCGTCTGCACGGTCGGCGTGAGCGAAATCCCACGCCTTTGAGATGGCTGGCAATGGTACGCTCGGACCCGGGATGTCTCACTGTGCGAGAAATATCCTCAAGCGACGTCCCCGTCTCATTCATAGCCTGTCGGTTGATGGCCTGATATAATCTAAGCTCCCGACCCTTCTTCCGATATTAGAGACAGTGTAGTTGATGTGAGTGTGTGTGGATAATGAAACAGAAAGAAAGGACAAGGAAGATTAAGGAAAGATCGCGTGCGACCGCGACCCGTTACCGTTTGTAAAGGAACTGCTCCGACATTCGTCTGTCGTTGATCGACGAAACCACGGAAAACTAACGATCAGAGTAGCCAGCCACTAGAATTTTCCTCCAGGCAGCGACTGAATTCGACCTAGCTGACGAGCTAGTGTCGAAAAGCCTGCCACTGTTCGAGCCTTGGCCTCCCGATCTAAGGCACTGCAGTAACATGAATTGAAGCCCTGAGCCAGCTTGGCTGGACACAGCGTGTCGGACAATTCCCTTTCCTCCGTTGGTGCGGTCTGCCGGGGCCTTCCAGACCCTTCCCGACGTCGTGCGGCGTCCAGCATCCACTGCTAACCTTTGCACGACCCATATGCTGCGCGATGAGTCGCAAAAGCCAATCGACTTCGGAATCCTACGATGCGCCCCTCTTCGAACGCATCCAGCTGCTAGTAAGGCTTCCGAATCCGCCTTCGCGGCATAATGCATGCCCCACGTGCTACCACAGGAGATCTACGGGAGACAGGGCCTGCTCCGCGCCACATGACGCCTTTTTACAACCGGTGGGGCGTGCCGATGCACGCAGTCTCTGCGGGGGCATAGCGTTTTCAGAGGAAGACAATAGAGCAACAATCGAACACTGCGGGAAATATTAGTGATAGTTTCGAGTTTCAACACTAATCGGATGTTTGAAAAAAAATCGCAGAACGTAATCATTTAGCGAAAACTCCGGCTACAGTATGCGGCTATCACAATGGCATTGGTATGTAACTGAGCTAAAAAGGCTAGCTCCTTAATATCTTATCTTCTTGGTACATTATAAAATTACAATTTTTAATGTGTTTAGAAAAGCATAGTGAAAACAAATTGAAAAAGGAAAATAAACATAAAAACAATGTATTAATGATATTTTCGAGAACGTTTCTTAATTTATGCTCGTAAGCAATTTCAGCAAAAAAAATAGAAAGAACTGCCAAAATGAAAATTGATCTCGAAGGATACAAAATATACAATAACATTCATGTATATATATATATATATATAT
>BOPP01000303.1:379270-437904 GCA_017312745.1 Gryllus bimaculatus | reverse complement strand
GTACACGTTGGCGTATCATCGCCCTCCTTTGTGTAACAGGTCAAGTCAGTGTTTCGCCACACTCAGTCCGTGTAGCGATTAATGTGTATAATTTTATGTGCGAGAGCGAGGGCAGGGCGAGGGAACGGGCGAGGGTAGAGGCGAGGGTAGTGGCGAAGGCAGGGCGAGGGAGTGTATGGGCGAAAACGATGGCAGGGGGCGAGAGCAGGAGGCGACAGCAGGAAGCGAGGACAGTGGGCGAGAGCAGGGGGCCGAGGGCAGGGGCCGAGGGGCCAGGCCAGGGACCAGGCCAGGGGCCAGGCCAGGGGCCAGGCCAGGGGCCAGGCCAGGGGCGAAGCAGACATGAGTTGGAGTTGACGCAGGGTGCAACCGAGTGTGTCGCGTCGTGCAGAGGCGTCCATCAGCGCGGAACTCTGTCCCAAATCTTCCGGCGAAGCGAAAAAAAAGTCTAGTGGATACGCAGCATTTAGGGATATTTAAAACAGCCGGGAACGGACCCGGCTCTGGGCCGCGCAAGAGGCTTTCTAGCTCCCGAGCGACGGGTTTGGAAAGTGGTGGACATAAGTAGATGCGAAAGCTCTTTTCCGAAACGGGCGCACGCGGGGCTTCGGACCAGCTTCGCTTCGGGAAGCACACGGCTTGGGCGCTCCCAACGGACTCCAGATTTGTTCGCGAGTATTTCGACTATCCAATCGAGTCGATTCCAGGAAATCGACGTTACATAATAGGAAATACAAAGGCAACATCCAGATTATTTTGACAGAAGTAGGATGCACGGATAAAATAAAAATTACAGCATCACGGGTTTTACGGTATTCAAGATTGTTTATATTTCATGCATGAAGTTGGGTACTGTATCACAAGATAAAAATAATGTCAGGGGATTTTACACTTTTTTAGTATAATACTGTTCTCCTTTTTAGGAACATTTTAAAACTGATTCTAATGGATTTCAATTATTTTTGCAGGGGCTTGTATTATTATTACTAACATACTCAAACTTTGCTTTCACATACTGCTTAATGTACTCACAAATATACTGCGATACATTTATACAAAGTTATATAATTTAACTTTGCAGAAGAGTCGATATCGTCATCTGTGAAGTGATAAGAAAACCCACGGAAAGCACTGTTCAGGCAGTTAAGCTTCAAATAGAATTCCCGTAGGGAGCCAAACCCACTTAAGTTAAACATATGAAGTCAATTTCTGGCATTTTGCCGGGATCGATACGGCAACTTTCTAATTAATTGGACGCTCCTGCCGTAAGGCGTTGGCTTTACGCTCGCCGCACCCTACGATGGTTAATACAATAACAATATTAATAATAATTTAAAATAATAAAAAATGGTAATGTCATTAGTCCCGTAAGTGTGGTGCATGCTTTCTCCTCGGAAGGTGGCGGTGATTTTCCCCCCTGGAGGGTGAAATCCCGCACCGACCCATGTGACGGCTAGCGGGGTTTTTCTCAAGCAGGTATTTTCCACATGAGAGACAACGCTCCAGCCGGGACAAGGTCAAAGCTTCCGACCAATCTTTATGTAAAAAACCCTGAACAATTAAATACCCGATAGAAACTCCCAAAGCCTCCAGCTCGTAAATGCATTCACAAATTTTGGAGAAAATCGGATGAACTGTTAACTCGTCAGAGTTGACCACATATGGACAGACATACGGACTTTCTGCCGTTTATTGATTTTTCAAGATTTTTCAAGAACCAACAAAACATGTATTCTGGCCACATCACGTGTTAGAGAATCTTTGTTAGATTGTTTCTAAATTTAGCAACAGGATTTATCCACCTTTTGTCTCCATAGCCCAACAAAAAGAGTTTTTCTGGCAAAAATATCCCATTTTCTGGTGCACGATTACATAACATTCTCTTCTTACGAAGTATTCGTAAAGCGAGAAAGTAAAAACATTTTATTTCTTTGTGTTCAAATGCTGATTTTCCCATTAAGTAACCTGATAATTGGGGATTTAGCGAAGAGAATATGTGGCAACTGTTAAATATAATAAATATTATTTTTTAATTGTATATTACAATTATATGTTCAACCATTTCGTTGTCTCATTTATTTACTAAAAAATATGCCGTATGTAAATAAAATATTCAATAAATTAGAAATGTAGTTTCCACCACCTCCTATTTGAAGACACACACACGCTTCTTCCCAGTGCTTTTCGTGCGCCATTTAAGATTCATATTAGTGAAATGGAAAACACGGCGGATTAAAAAACAAGTCTCCCACAACATCCAGCCACAAACTGGTGCCTCGACCTCAAAAGACATCGAAATTTTAACCTGGGTCCCCGCACGTGGGGAGTGGCAGCTCCCGACCGAACCGCCTCATATTGCTTCTCGGAAACACGCCAACGCCAAGTACGTCATCTGCGAGCGCACCGCGCTTTCTGAACACGATGCGTCGCCTCACCCCCTCCCCCTCAAACCGACGCGACGCGACGTCTCTCTCTCAGCGCGTGCGTCACTTGCACAGTCGCTGCCGCGCACAATCGATTCCTACTTTCTGAACGTGCCCATAGGTTAAGTGGCCTGTCGTGTCGCGCCACCACGCCATCGTAGAAACGCCGCCAACGGCGCGGCGGGGTGAAGTCACCGAGGCGCAGAAAACGCACCCGACGCCTGCAGCGACTTCAAGAGGAGTAGTAATTTATGATGCGTTACATGCAAACCAGATCCTGTCAGTACACGGGCAGCTGGGAAAACGAACAATGACGACAACGTGGCGTTTTGACGGGCACGCAACTTCTCGATTGTCAAATTTATTACGATGCTTCGTGTCTTTCCACTCTGAAAATATATTGGTAACCTGTCTAGAACAAGCAACGTTACTCACAGGGATCGACATCCTCCTTTAAGAATGAAGCCATCGTTACTTTCGTTACTTGAGAGAATCTTTTGAATGACAATGAGCGCTGCTTTATATTTTGTAAATATACAGACGTTTATTTATTTTGGAAATCGTCAGTCTCTTTGAGAACGAATTTTTATCATATTCGTTACTGAAACCAAATAAAAAGTTATCGTTGAACCGGAGGAAGAATTTCGCAATTTGTAAATCAATGTTTCATAAGAGAAAATAAGAGCTACTTAAACCATCACAACTACACTACATGAAACAATACACTGGCAGGAAAACGACACTTTGTTCCGCACAAAGCTGCAATTTCCACGCATGACCGCTTTTGCGAAAAAAGGGAAATGTTGAAGCTTCATGAGTTCCCCAAAACAAAAATTTATTTCAAACTTGTAGGGTATCAAGTTTGCAGAAAATTGTCTAAAAGGTATATTAATTTTTCCCACTTTTTCTAGATATAGATTTATTTAGTCAAAAAGAAGTAAAAACTGAATGTGACAAATGTGGGAAAAGATTATTGTTTAAGATACAAATAGTTAAAATTGTATTATGAGGGAGAAAAGCAAACTGGACGTTTTTTCAGCTCTGGTATCTCTACCCTGCCTTATATAATATTAAGTTGAATCATAAATAAAGGTTACAACAGAGGCTCTGGGCAAGAATTGATAAGAAAATATTCGCTCTCGTGAAATAAATACTATTTACGAAAGCAAATCAACTACAGGTTTTGGCTCTGGCCTAATGAAACTGCTGCAATTACCAATAATAAGTCACAGTAAATCCACGCTGCTGGTTGGTGCAGTGCATGTCATGAAACTGTAGTCACGTTCTCCTCCGGGTAGATAGATGGCTTATGCGTGTACACTCTACAAGTCTTCATAACACGTGCCCTGCGCGTGCGCTCTCTACAAGTCAACACTGCAACCGCACGTGATTTTGTTCATGTTTTATATGTTCCTATTTCATCATTACTGGATCAAGCCATTTTGAACACTTGAACTCATATTACTTGCTATGTGCAATCAACAGTTTCCAACTGTAATTGCCAATTCATTGTGATGTTTTAATGTTAACCGCAACCTACATAATCTTTAGCTGTGAATGCCTATGGATATTACAATGCATCCATATCAAATGCAATCAACACAGTTTTCAACAGTAGATGCCCACGGCTACCTAATTCATTCAATTTTTCTAACACTAGTGTAATTATAATTGTAATTAGTTTTTGAATTTTTGTCTTAATTATGCGCCTTTTCTCTTTAATTACTACATGCCTTGTGAATTCTCCCAAGATAATAGTGGCTCCCTTTGTAGATATAGACATTTAGAGGGAACGCGTCGGCTTCGCGTTAAACATCCGAGGTGTTATCAAATCTATCAAGGTAGAGGTTGGCTGAGCCATTAACAGTCCACGTGCCTGCTCATTCAGCCTCCAACAGATGTGTTATTGAGTCTGTGGAGTCACGTGACACAGACCGCGAATCTATGGTGAGGTGGTGAGACGCGAAGTTCCCGCGATCGGCATCCTATTTGATGGAAGAGCCTTCGAGTCCTGCGAGCGTCACGTGACATTGGCGGCGATCGTATGGTGAGGCGGTGACCCGCGAGGTGGAAACGGCTGCATGGCATTTGTTATTACAAAGTTTGAAGTTTGGTTCTCACGGGAACCGCGGCGTCTGGCGTGCCGGTTAAGGGAAGGCGGGGGCGGTCACGCAGTCCTTCCCGCATTGCAGATGTGCATTTCTTTGGCGACGATATACTGCTGCATTGGCGAAGGTGACACGTGGCGAATTCCGGGAAATGTCTGTATACATTTGCCTGGCAAGTCGAGGCGACAGTATGTGAAGGCCGACTGAAGGGCGTATCTGTAGGGCACAGCCCTTTGCTAATGACACTTTGCGACACAATGACGACTTTACTAATGGACTCGCGGACAGAGGCTCAACGAGAATTTGATTGAATGCCTTGTGAATAACTTTATTTTGTTACTATTCAGTGCGTTTCGTATGGTGAGGCTTCGGCGGCGGTGACGGAGCCGTGAGAATAAGGCCTGCGAGAAGATACCCTGCGTAAGTGACTTTATTGCCTATTTGTGGTGCTTTCAATACGCAGATGCGCGCTGGAATGTCGTGGAAGTGAGCTCTAGGAATGGCGGTGAAGATGTGTGGCCGCGCGGGTAAATCAATTAGATGATGCACTCTGTTAGCGAATTTGATAGCGAGATTTAACAGTGTCCTTTGAGAAGGAATCGAATTATTGCCGCAAGAACATGAAGAACCGTAGTTTGAATGTCGCTCAAGAAAAGGTACGCAAATAGGGAAGCTACGTTGATGTGCAGAAGCAATACAATGGGCCTTACGGCCCTTGATATGCTTTCTTAATGTAAATAACAACAACAATAGTTGAATTCTTGACTTAATAAAAGGAGGTTTATTCGAATCATGTGGGTAGTATATGCTTATTATTCATACAATACTTTTATGTAATCCAAATGTCTTGGAGCTGTAATACATTATTTCACAGAATATTATGCAATATCTCAAGCAGAAATAATGATTCGCGAAATATGCACAAGAAGTATGAAGGTTGACTCAATTGGAATGACTTACGGACGAGGAGAATAATGAATTTAATGTGATCAAATTATTTAAATAGGCGTTCCATTTCAGGTTTCACTAAATTGTGAATGGCTGATGACAAAACTATTGTTACCGTAGTATCAGTCAACTGCACATCATTCATTTTCAATGAACAACATATTTTTTTATTCGAAATGGAAAATCGCATTGAAACAGTTTTCCCTTCGTTTACTTTTAATTTAGTATTAAGGAACTAATGTGAAACCGATATTATAAAATTTACTGATTCTTTATTGCAAAGAAAAATTCAGATCATTAGGAAAGAGAACAGACTGTTCTTTCATTTCCAATCGACAGGACATATCGTTTAGGTACAGAAGGAGATTAGTAACTAAGGTCGAACCCTATGGAACCCGTTGTGAAATTGGTAATAAATCGGAAATGCTAGTAAACAATGTCTCCTCATTCTAGTACGCTCTTTTACTCTCTGAAATTATTGTTAGAGATACAAATGTAATCAATTTTATAGAGTACTATTATAACTTCATTCGATTGTAATTTTGAATGTAAAATGTTATGATCAATCACATCAAATGCTTATAAATTTGGTAATAACGCCAAATGACGGCAAAAGCACTGGGCTTGCCCAAAAACAGAGGGACGGAGGGGAGGACGGAGGGACGGACAGATAGAAAATCACAAAAACACAGGGAGTTCCCGTAAACCTACATTTCAGAATCAAGGACCTACAAAACGAGGATTCTGGCTACACTTACCGTGGTGTAGTATAAATCCACGTTTTGTGCGTTATTCACTACACACACGAGCAAGATTTATTAACTTTTACGATAAGAGAGACGAACAATGAGAGTTTTCCTTTCAAAGAATCGCCATTTTGCCGTATGAGCATCGCAATATTTTCTCTTTACTATATAAGTACGTAGTAGGCGAGAAAGTGAAGGAACATTCTTTGCAGATTACAAAAAACATAAATAGTGATTCTCCGGCTCGAAAACTTGATTTTAAGAGCTTCAGATGCACGGTGCAGGATCGTAACACGTGTTGAAGAGCAAAATGTGATGCGGGTTGCATCGCGGTCACTGGTTTTAAGTTCTTTTCATTACGGGGTTAATAAATTAAGTGATAGAATTTGCCGCATGTGTTCGCATCCCACAAACGCTCACTTATGCCATTTCGCTTGCATCTTCCTTAATATAGGGTATACAACTGTTCGTCATCCTTAGTGATGAAATATAAGTTGAGAAAGATTGCATCAAACAAAACACTTTCCATGATAACGGGGGACATTGTTTCATGCTACTCTGTTGTTCTGGCTGTTGTTTTGTGATAACCTGCTCGAATAAAAAAATCATTTATTTTTACTTTTACGATAATATCTCCATTAAGCTGTGATCACAGAGAGTACCTCCCACTTGTGCTTGCGTCCCTCTGTGCTTGCATATAGCTACAGATTCACACAGAGACAAAGAGGAAATGTACAAGTAGCGAAAGTGTTCATTGCTACAGAAAATTGGATTAAGTTAACTAGGAATAATCATAAATTAAGAATTTAAACACATTTTTTTAAATTGTAAATACAAAAAACTCATGGAAGTATTACAAAATAGATTATGTAGAGTATAGAAATCACACAGGATTATTTCATTAATATGTTTAAATATATTAATAGAATTTAATATTACAAATATTTTCGTACATCTTACGATCTATGAAGCCAGATCTATTAAACCAGAAAGAGTGCTTAGAGCTCGAAACAAAAAACAGGAAATTCCTGTGCAACATAGAACATTCGTTAGGCCAATTGTACCCGTTGTTTCCGTTACACCCAGTGTCTATCGCTCGGGCCATTCGACTCAATATCTATCGAGCGTTCTGCACGCCACTCAATGAAACACGATTTCGCGAACAAAAAAACGAACAACGGGTACATCACAGAACCAACGCTGGACAAGAGAGAAAGAATGCATGCCGGCTTATTTCACTTCCCATAGCACCGAACACTTTCGCTACTTGTACATTTCCTCTTCCCCCTCTGTCACTGTATGTGTGTGTAACAGCAAAAAAACAAAACACGGGAAACACACGCCAGTCGTCCGGAAGTCAAAAGAAATTGACAATGCACTGTGTGCAGGAGGCCGACACTTGCCCTCCCAGAGACTGGGTTGAAAACCCCTACATGTAGAGTCACAGTACACAGGTGAAGTTTAATTAAAGCTAACGAAGCTTCAAGTCTCATTGTCAGTAAGCCAAGGGGTGGGGGCTTCTTGATTGGTAGAGTACTAAATCGAAATCAAATAAAGAACGTTTACTCTGTGGCAGTTAGTCTGCAGTAGCCGTGCAAATCAAGTATGCAGTTTTTTTCGTCCCCCTCGCTGCTAGGTTACAAGGAATATCTGGTAGTGGCTATTTTATACAAATTGATTTTTGGAACAAATTTAAACAGTGCAACATCACAATACTATTTAGGATACCGACTAGCATTGAAGTTATTTATGGAAGGCTTAATTCGCCGGCTTACTTCACCGGTTCAACAGTAAATCACATGGCTTTCAGTGCTCTTTTGTCTCATTAATGCTTCGATCTACATCAAGTATGAAACATGAAAAAATATTGCTTTTGCAAGAAGTATGATAATTAAAGTTATTTTTACAGATTTGTGGTTGATTTCTCTAATATTAGGAATAGTTCAGAAACTAAACATACACGAACTAAACAGAGAGGTAAAAAGAAGAGTAACAAAAGCAATAACTGATGTATGGAAAAACCAATATGAAAGAATAGAAACGTGCTTAGGCGCCTCGCGATCAAACGAAGCATGGAAAACACTCAAAACTATGAAGAACAACTCGAAGGAAAATGCTTTTTACAAATTATACAGGATAAAGAATGGGAATAATATTATGAAAAGATCTACAGAGAAGATCGGACGGAAATCTTGAATATAACACAAACTGCAGTAGGTAGAGATGAAAACATTTATGGAATCAGTAAAAAACAAGTCCAAGATACTGTAAGATTGATGAAAAATGGAAGATCTGCTTGATCTGATGGTATACCAATAGAATTAATAAAAAGTAGCCGAGAGGTATTATTCAAGCAAGTAGCCTTCAATTTCTAGGAAAAGAGGAGGAGAGTATATATATATATATATATATATATATATATATATATATATTATATATATAAGAACGAAGAACGTTTCTGTAATTCACAACAATTACAATGATCGCCAATTATAAATTAATAAGAGTACTGGAGTTGCTCAGAGCAGTAACGCTGCCGCCGCCGCCGCCGCCACCAACGGTCAAATCGGGGGGGGGATACGGCGAGGCGCAGCGACGGTTAGTGGTGCGCCGAGAGGCCTCGAGTGAAAGCACGGACGGGGCAGTGCTGTGTCCAAGACATTTATAGTCGTTGTTAAGTGCAATTCGCTGAGTGTGGCCGTTGAGTGTGGAACCGGTTTGATAAGGATTAACAATCAGATAATTAGTGGAAGTAGAATTGCGCACCAGAAACTGATAAAACAATAAGACAGGAAATCGTGTGGCCGGTGGGCTAGTGTTATAATCCCGCCCTGGTGTAATATAACAGTGGGCAGTACTGTACGGACATCCGCGCAAAGTTGAGAAAGGTCGCTGATAAGACTAGAACAGCCGATGAACATCAATCACGCGTCGTGCATTCCAATACCCGTGAGACATTGTTCACACCGGCTGGGGTGGACCCTGGCGAATTCATCGGCCGTTACGCTGGGCCAGAGGAGTTGAGCGGCCGAGGGAAGGCGAATTCCCGGCGGACTTTCGGGGCGAATCGAATATTGCCGGAAAACACCGCCGCCGTTGCCGACGACGGCCCCGGTCGCCTCCAGAGGAAAGCAAGTGGTTTTTAAAAAACATCAAGGTAGCGTTGACCGTGCGCTTGTTTCCAAGGTCTGCGCATTGGACTTGTAAAATACTATTGTGAAAGTGTGTTCTCTGATCATTAAAATATTTAGATGTGGCAAAAAAATTTATAACGAATTATCTCCTATGCTGCGCCAAATTCCTGGAAGACCGCATTCAACGAAAATGTACCTGTCCCTTGCATAATTTATTTGTCGTAAAAGTACCGCTTCCCAGGTTCGTCACATATATATATATATATATATATATATATAGGATATCATAAAGAATGCACAAATTATATACCAATTAGTGTGACAAATGTGTGTTTCTAGAAATACATGGAAAAATTAATAAAGACCCGATTGGAAAACACAACCAAAGGTGTTGACAAATAGTTTTTGGGTAGAAAGATCTAGGATTGATGATTCATTTGCCTACGTCAAATAATAAATAAAAGGATTGCACACAATCTAGAGACACATGCGGTCATTATAGATAGCAACAATAGCCTATGTCAATATTCCATTAGAAAAGTAATGATCAATTTTGAGACATCAAATCATAAATAAACAACATTAATAACGCAGTTCAAAACTTATACAATATTATGGCAAGCTTGTATCAAAATTGGAAGGAAGGTAACCTATGTATTTTAAAATATGTAAAGGTAAGAGACAAGGATGCTATATTTCTTCTACGTTCTAGAAAATATATTTAAAATGACAGCTCTTGAAAATTGGAAACGAAAAATGTCGAAATATGGGGAAAGAAGTTGACAATGATATTTTTTCCTCACTTCGCTGATGACCTGTTTCATTCTTGCCAAGATGAACAAGATATAGACCTATGCTGAGGAAACTAATGTAATAATAATACATTTTGGGATTTAACTATGAATCCGTCGAAAACTGAGTGTATTGTTACAGAGTCGCAAGGAACAAATTTAATAATTGGGAGCAGGCGTATTAAAATTACAACAGCTCATAAGTACCTTGGTATCTGTATATCAAAGAAAGGTGGATGTGCAGAAGAAGAACAGAATCTGTCAAAGGAGAGCAGTGACCAGACAGTTGAGTAATGTTTATTATAGCCAAAAAATAACAATCAAAACAACAGAAAAGATTATACAAATCGCTGGTTGAAATCATGTGTACATACGGTTGAGACGTTTGGATTTTAAGTCAGAGCGAAGAGCAAAAATTAAAATCAATAGTCATCAACTACTGGAGACGCTGTTGTAAATATACATTACTGGATAAAGTACCCCAATGGTTGAATAAAAAAATCAAATAGGTATTGATATGATATAATCGATGTAATTGATGCTAAAAGATTGAGATGGTACTATACAAAAGATTGGAAAGTCGATGGCCCAAAAAATGTTAAAATGGCCACTTAAGAAACGCGGAAGCGTGGCAGACCAGGAAAACATGGGAAAATGATGTAGACGATGAAGGAACGAGATTTTCAAGAGGGAGATTGCGAAGATCGAAGGACGTTGGCGACTTATTTTGAAATTAAAAATTCTATACAACTTTACTCATTTGTCAAGAGATATTTTTCTCGATTTTGCAAAACCTTCTTATGGTGCCTCTACCATTAATTGCTTTGTGTTGTAACATTTCAATTACAGGAATAAATACCGGTAAATCTGTCAAATGCCTTAATTGTTTCGTTTTAAAGGAGAATTTAACTAGATTATCAGACCATATCTTTCTTTACACATAAATCATTGAATAAATGATTAAAAAAATTAATTTTCCGACTCGAATCATAAATATATTGAAGCAATTCTCATAGAAAGTAATATTTTGCAGAAAAAAACAAATGGAAGTTTGGCTTTCGATATTGTGGGTAGTTACAGGGAAGGTAAGAAATCAGAAGCGGTCCCGTGTGTTTAGAGACACTTGACAACTCAGAGGATGGAGTTTACCTAGTGGTCGTCGGAGCCAAGTGTTGATGAGGGGAAAGACGAAGCTTTCCCCTCCTTCTCGTCGTCGCTAATTCCGCGCACAGCCGTTTGGGGCGCTCGGGGGGCACTCGTAACGAAGGAGCACAAATTTCAGCGGCTCATGCCGTGTGTACTTTGAACTCGGGTCGCTGCTTCCCGCCTGCTCCGTCCCGGCACGACCCACGCCACATCTTCCCTCCCCTCCCCGCCGCTGCCCTCATTCACCCACGCCACTCCCATTCTGCGTCTCTCCCTTCATTCCCTTCACTCCGCCTCCCCCATCCCCGTCCCTCCACGCACCGCACATCCACCTCTCCCACTCCGCCACTCTATCCCGCCCTTCCCGCGTGCCCCTCCTCTCCTCCTCCGACCCTCCTCCACGCACATTCCTTTCCCCGGATCTGGCCATCCCCTCCCCTCGCCCTCATCACACCGCCTTTCTCATGCACCGCCCCGCCGGCCTCCCCGCCACGCCCCACCTCTTCTTATCTCACTCCACCTGTTTTCTCCCCCTTTTTGTTCCGCTCCACGCCCAACCCGTTCCGCCCCTCCCTTTCATCACACGCCCTCCAGCTCCGCCCTCTCCTTCCTGCGGCACTTCCTCGGCCCGTTCCACGCCCTGCCAGCGGGCTCGTACCCTCGCAAACTTCACGCTCTTCGGCCAGCGTTTCCGCCCCCGTCAAGGCGGCGCGGGCGGGCGACGGCGACACCTCAACTTTCCCTTCGTGTGACACGGCGCGGTGGCCAAAGGGCGCGAGCGGCGGTGGTCGGGGAAGGAGCGGTGTACGGGTGGGTAGGAGGGGACCCAGGTGATGGCCTGCGACTACTCTCCCCGCAAATGGAGAAGAGGTTGCAGGGTTCACGCGGTCGTCTCGTCTCGAAGATGCACTTAAAATGGCCAGACGAGAACTTCGGAATACGAGGAAAGTACTAGGTAAATGATAACATTCATCATACGAATATTTAAAAAGGCATTTGCAAATCAATGTACACGAATAATACATAGAATAATGGTAATAATAAAAATAATATATTTCTCTCTTTTCATGAACGTTCGTTGTCTACGAGCAGTCTTGGCATCAAATACATCACGTAATTAACCCACTACCTTGATCTCAAAATGGAGGTCCCAAACATTTATTATTACTGCGAACAATTTTTTTTATCGTCATTGTAATATTACTGTATCTGAAGTTTTGAGAATTCGGTGTCGACAATCGGTGCTTCCTAGAACTTCAGTGAATGATAATAATTATCGCGAAACATGCGCATCGCCTTTCTATCGCAATTGAGACGCTTGTTTGTTCGTTTCTCGAACCCATTGGTATTGACATAACTAGGCCAAACATCCTTTGATATTGAAACTTCATATTTCAGAATTATTTCCCAATTCCATTAACTCTACATTCCTACTGTAATTTATATAATAATAAAAGGTTTATAAATGCCTAAAAAGTGAATCTAATTCTCCACAGATGGATGGTTGAAGAGGATTCCAGAGAGGACATCTTATTTGTAATAATTTGAACTTAGCATATATACTCTGTGCAAAAATTTCTCAGTAACTATTCTGTAATGTGTTTAATCCACATCACCAGAAAAAATCAATAAAAAAGTATTATCGCAAATTTGTTCATTGTCGGGCCAGTCTGTCTACTGTGTGATTTCCTTTTCGATCCCCACTTACGGATTGCTTGTGGCGTGAGGATTGAATAAGCGTTGCGGGCTGCTTTGTTACGGTTGCCAAATTGTTACGGAAGTGTTCATGTCTCTTTGACTCAAGTGTGATAGATTTCAAGTCACTTACTTTAAAAATTAGGATATCCTCCCAAACTATTTGTACTGTAGGGAAGATAGTATGACCCTGCACCATCACCTCAAAATAGTTTTTGATATTTAAAACAATGTGTTCTTATTTGAGGGTTCTTATTATCTGGAATGGATTAAGTTCTACTCTAAAATCGAATATTTCTACCACCTAAAAATGTATGATAAAAACTGAATAAAAAACAGGACCTATGTGATGTGCTTAAGCGACAGGTAGATCTCATTGATAAACCTCAAGAACATAACTCAATTTGACAACTTCTCTCCAAGTTTTGAAATTATAAAAAATCTGGAATATTCATCATTATTGCCATGATACTTGTCACCTTGAACCTATTACGAAATCCTTATATCTAAGAAGTAAAAGGAAAATTAGAACAAAAACTCATAATTCGTGTGATAAGTATAATAATAAGTATAATAAACTGAAATTAAGGAGTGGGAAAACAGCACCGGTTAGCTTGAGCGGAGCCTAGACTGGAGAGAAATAAATAAGTCAATAAGCTAACAATATGTAAGTTAATCAGTAATTTTATGTTTAGTAAGTAAACAGTTAAGAAATAAGTCATAAGCCATAGTTAATTGGTAAGTAAAATGTTAATATAATAAATAAAATAAAACTGGCATAGTAATAAGCACATTAGGGGGGAAGGTAAGGGGGAGCGAAAATATAAGGGCAGAGGCGTTGGTGCGGACGATCTTCTGTGGCGCTGTTTGATTTCAGGTGCTGAGGAGGCCAAGCACTGGAAGGAGACGGCGGGACGCCCGCGCCAGAAAATAATATAGCTAAAATAAACGTCGGATAGATTAGAATGTACTCGGCTTCTGACGGCAGGTTTTTCCCCCTTCAGGGGTTTTTTCCTGAGCCGTACCTTATGGTCTCTTTACCGCGGCTTTGATGCGATGGAGAGACCATTTGGGGTGAATACCAGAATTCGAAAGATTAGAACGCGAAAGGATGTAGGTATTGTAATGGCTTAAAGGCCTTCGGCCTAGCCACATAGGATCAAGTAAGCCAATTTTGTCTGTAATAATTACCTATTAAATAAATAAATAAAGTATAATAAAGAAACAAAGGAAAATACAAAACTAAAGAAAACAATTTATTGTCAGATTACATATCCACTGTTTCGAAAACAAGTTTGAGTAGCCATTCAATTATATTAAAAATAAAACCTAAAAACTATTATATATTTGAGATTTTTTATTCGCCAAGCGCCATGATCCCCATTAGAATATAGATTTTATTATATTTATAAAATACTGATTGCAATTTCGTTCATTTTAAAAACTTTGTTCTTAATATCTTAAAGGAAAAAACTAGCAAAGGGGCCGTCTGGGATTAAGTGTTGAGCAAATAGGGTGTTGGTAAAATGAAAGTATTAAAATCGAAATGTAGAAAAATTACTGTGTTGAAAATTAGTTTGTTTAATGTCCTGCGGCAATGTGTTGAAAATTAACTAACATAACGCACAATGTCGTGAGTTGTTATTACTGGCTCCCAAAACTTTTTCGGGAGTTGTATATTGACTGGAAATGCGTTGCCAACTTAAATTTCAAACAAAATCTATAACAATACAATACAATGAACTTCGTATCAAAGTTATGGTCAATGACGTCCAAACCTTTCGAAATATCTAAAAATATTCCAATTGGTGCTTCATTTTAAGCCGTTGATAGAGCAACATCTTTAAGAAAAGGGGTAAAATGACGTTTCCGTGGATTATTAGTTTCTTAATTCATGCTGACAGGCTGAAAACGCTTCGTGTTTCCTGAGAAACGTTTCCATTGTGTATGGAAAAGTCTCTATAATATTTTTGATATTCTCAACAGAAAATTTGATTATTTTTGTTTTTTATTGGCTTAATTTGTGCTGTTGGCAAAATATCTTAAAATATTCCTCAGCATAAGGAAGCATTGAAAACCTGTGTGTGAACCTGCATATAAAATCCAGGCACACACCCTTTTAATAAACGATCCGGAAAATCGTTTAACCAGCGTTAATATTTACCTTTATTCTGAAAAGTTGACTTAAAGCAGTTTCGAAAACAAATATCTTTTCAAAAAAAATGGGAAGTGTATAATGTTGAATTTTGTGGTTTTAGTCCCTTCGTTTATATTGGCACAAAGAAGTGTTTTCGACCTCCACCTGCAAGGGAATTTTTTTTAATTTCATTTTTACTCACCATTATGTAGAAGTACACAAAAAAGTATATTAATATTAATATCTCACTCACGCGCGGAGTTAATAGTACTGTTTCAATTCAATAAATTGCGATGGCTACGCTCGTTTCTGTTGCTTCGGAAATTAAATCTTACACCAACTTTGTGCCCACATACAGGGAGCAACTACACACTGTCCAGAACTACGTGGCAACCCTTTCCTCAGATCTCGAATACTAAAATATATTCGAGTCAGAATTCCACGCGGTCACAACATTCAGTCCTTGAATGCAAGAAAAATGAAGTTTATTAATAAATCAAAACAAAAAAAATATCTCTGGACCAGAAAAATCAGAAAGCTAATATAATTAGGAAATGCATCACGTTGTCGCCGCACTCAGACTTCGGAGCTGCGCATGAACAACAGCCTGAGGCCGAGTCAGAGCTCATTGCAAAGCTCGCGGCGCCGGGCCGCTGTGCACCCTTGCGCAGTGCTGCTCACTTTGATCTCGCCGCCGTGATTTCGGCTGAATCTTCCGACGCACTGACTCCGTGAGCGAGAACGCTTGCCGAGCAATATATTCCGGGGCCGCGGTGAGTCCGCTGGTTCAGCGGTTAGGGGGTACGACCCGTGGACTCAAAGTGCAGACATACAACACAGTGACTGGCCGGAAAAAACGAAGTAAAAAACGCGGCCCCGGAAGGCAAATTGCACGAGTGGATCGGGATTTCATGCATGTTAGCTGTCCTCCTTTCGAAACACTTTCTGTGCTGGAAAAAAAGGGCAAAAGTGGAAAATATGAGGGTTCTTTCTTAATTTCTCATTACAAGGATTTAATAAAAATTATAATAATTCATACAAAAATTATATTAATGGAACTTTACTCACGAGGGAGAAATACGTTGTGGCTTGCTTGTGTGTACCGATCCTATAAAATCAAATCTAACGCTAGAAAATCGATGCAAATCAGCTTGTTCTTTTACCGATGCAGTTTTATAACTCGGATCGAAATTGTCAGTTTTCAAATATTGCACTCTTCGCCATGTTGGTACTTTTATTTATCAATCAACTATTCACGGTTAAAAAACGGGGAAGGGTTTCCAGAGCTCAAAAAACCGTGCGTAGATTATACTGTTTGTGACTCCAGTAAGTCACATACAATTTTTACAGTTACGAAAATGAATTAAATGAAATCAATGAACATGTGTCGAAAAATTTTACATTACATTACACATTTCGCTGGTTTTCCCAATTCTTAGACAACTTATAATGCACTGGTGTTTTGTAGGTCACGTAAAAATATGTGGCATAGTTTCCACTGTTTTTTTTGTTTTGACGGCAATACATCACGTTAAAGGAAGTTCTGAGTTCATTATCAGAGAGGAAACAAGTGAATGAAGTTCTCTTAAATCTCTTGTCATATACGACATTAACTTTTGTCAACTTTTGTCAGTAACTTTTGTCAGAACATGGTGTACAAAACCGTTCACTGTTCAATGGTCAGTCTTATCCATAGGCATGAGAGAGTGGTTTGTTAGTTGGTTGGTTGGTTGATATTGTGGGAGAAATGAACGTGATATAAAATGATGCAAATGTGACAGTTTGTAGATTCTGTGAAAGGTATTCCGGCTTCTTCAGATATTTTACATGTACGAGTCTTAGATGCATATATAAAAAAAGGTGCCTGAGAAATCAAACACAAAAAAAAATGAGAACTGCAATCAGAGGAAAGTGAGTATAAGCTCTTGTTGCTTAGCTTTTTGGTGGACAATCACAGCGGTTCACGATTCCCGCCTTGACAGATGTTCCTTCATGCATTATGCGTTATATTATGAAATTCCCGTTCAATAGTCCCAGTGCCAAAGGTCAATAAGAGCACGATTGCCTGTTTCCGAAGCGCATGTAGCTTTACCCTAGTAGTCCGTTGTTCTGGTTCTAGATTGCGCTAGTATGCAGGCCGGTCTTCCCAGCGTCGCCAACCTCTTTTGCCGCCTTCAATTGGCCGATCGTGCAACTGGGGAGGAAAGGGGAGGGGGACACTGGCTGCCGTTTGCCTACCCCCTCCTCCTCCTCCTCCTCCTCTTCTGGTCCGACCGCCACGGGGCGAAGGGTCAACGAGGATAATAGTTTTGCTAAGCTGGATGTGTGTGTGTTTTTTTGTTTTTCAATTTGGAATTGAGTATGTTGCAATAAATGGTACTCGCCTCACCACTGGCATTACCAAGAAAACTCCTAGCTGGAATTCGAGGTCGAGAGCGAAAAGGAACCGATGTGGTCATATCAAGGAACTGTGTACGCATTAATTAGATTCCTATGTTAATGCTCACATTCCACCGGCGAGCCAAAGTAAGCAATGTATTTCCGTTGTAAATCGTAGGTAGTTTGATTACAAGATTGATTGATCAAGCTTGTTCTTTTCCTGATTAACGAGTGCAACTTTGTAATGTGATGAATTATGTTTTATCATTTTGTTTTTAATATTATTTCTTAGTTTATATTTATTGTCTTAAGAACGTAGCAGAGTGTGGTACTGCATGAATTTTTTTTTCAGAGACATTCACTTAGTAAAATACAGTTCACGACTGCCTGCCCCACAAATGTCTTCTTTATTCAATTTTAAGACTTTCTGTCAAATTATTTTAAAATGTAATCATTGAAAACTGTTGTTAAAATTCATCATTGTTCCTTTATGCTCACCTTGGTGTGCCAGGTATTATAAATGCGCATTTTGTCCGTTTTGAAATCACTTCTTACAAATCTTTGCCTGGAAAATTCCCTTTCTGGGCGTTTGGAAAAATGCTATGAAAGTCACCCTTTACTTACCACTCAGAGAACATTCAGAGAATATCTTTCTGGAAAATGTTAAAAGTAAATGAAAATATTATACAGTAACTTCAGAGCAATAATTGATAGTAAAGGGCAGCATTACCAGAAAATGAAAAAGCATCGACATCTACAAGTACCAACGTATAAATAAGCTGGAATTATCTAAAGAGCATTTCTAATAATGTCATGACTGTCACTACGACACAATATTGAGCCTTTGGGAGTAATGTAACACTTACGAAAGGCAAATGGGCGATCAAATCACGTCGAACATAAACAATGATTGAATAAAGCTTTATTTAATTCGTCTACATTCTTCTGCATACTATAATGAAATAGATACGTTTAATTTGTTTAGTTAAATTCTGAATTCATGTAATGATTCATCATGTAATGACAAATCACTATTTCCATATTGATACACTTGCATTTAAACGAATTTTACACAGGTGCGTACACTTATTTCTCCAATGTATGCAATTCTTTAATGGATTTGCCTATATATTTTTATGTGTTCTTTAATACTGCCATATATTCGAATCCACAGGAAACACACGATAAGAAACGAATTGTATTATTTAAAATATCTACTGCAGAGTGTTTGTGATCTTTTGTGCTTTTAAAACTCCGTATTCATATTACAAATATCGAACACAAGTATTAACTAAAAAATAATACTGACAAACGTATTTCGTATTTACCACGATAGAAAAAATAGATTCAAAGAGCAGACACAATTTGTTGACTGTATTTGCTATAGAAAGTAGCTATTTTTTATATTCAGAAATAATCTTACAAACTAATCAATATTCAGGAAGGGTTTATTAATTAATTATTGTATCTTTTTTGTCCTACATTTACACACGTATCTCGATTCCGGTTTACGACTAATTACCCAGCCGTCTTTTGAGCAAATAATGAAACAGTCACTAGTTTGCATGTGAACAGTAAATACCGTTATTATTGTGCAGAAATAACAGCAACAGTGAACTCACAAAGTTTAGAGCATACACGTGACGTTTTGAATGAGCGAAATCATTCAAAATATAATTATTACATTCTATATTTGAACGTTTGTTAAAGCACTTCATTGAATGCGGACAATGCACTTAGTGTCTTTATTGGACTAAAAAACAAAAATGCTTATTGAGTGAAATAGTGACAAGAACACTTTTTAATTTCCACGTTCTCTCTCTCTAGGTGGTAAAAGATGGGCATTCATTGCAAAATACATGTTTTTATAATCATGCTGTAATATTGTAGGCATTTCTCTGCATACGTCAGCATTTTAATGGCATATTTATATGCATATTTGAGGTCTAAGAGCTTACATAATTTTCTCAGGTCTAGATACATTACACAACATAACTATAATTATTTTAACTACAGACAAATATTGAATTCATACGATTGTCACAAGAAACTACCAATAAAATACGAATATCCTTACATTTTTAGCCATCAATAAGGTAATTCCCCTGAACGTCTTTATATTACAATCAATATATTTCATGTTTAGGTTTCATCTATCATCAGATAAGTACATAAAAAATACTGGTCATGACTCCATCTGAAAGTAAAAGCTACGAACGTTTTTGAAGATATTGAATACAAATTTTAAAATTAAGTAATAAAAACAGAGAATGAAAATCATTAACACTCTAGTTTCAGTGAAAATGCACGTAATAACTACAAAATATAAATTACATTGTAGAGAACATACCAAGACAAGTATCAGCTCCCATGCATTAACACTCAATTTGTATGATTTCAAAGCCACTGACGTAATGCCATATCTGGAATGTATGAATGATTTGTCGAATCGATGATTATGAAGGTATGAGCAGTGGTGGAAAGAAAGACAAGGAACTCGAGAAACCCTAGAAAACCGGCCGGGATCTTGCGTGAGTGAGTGATTCGTGATTCCGTGCGCGTCATATGCTAGTTCATGCTCTCCCAGGGAGGTGCCAGCGATCCTTCTCAGCTGGATGGTGAGATATTGCGCCGATTTACCGTAGATAGCGGGGTTTTCCACAACCCGGCCTCTCCCACCAGAAGCGCACCGCCCCAGCCGGGACAAGCTCCCAACAGGTGCCGCGGGATGAGCGGTAGTGTAGTGCATGTAGGTTTAAGAGTGTATGAGAAAGGGGTGAGGATAGGGCAAGGAACATAGAGGAAAGACAGCGCACGGTCCGTGACCCCTTTGTTAAGGTACTGCTCCGACATCCGACTTATCGGAGAAATCACGAAAAACTCCCGATCAGAGCAGCCGCTCGCTAGAAGTCTCCTCCTGGCACCAAGATCTCGCTCTGTCCACCACCGATTCCGTGTGCATCGACCGGGAATTGAAGCCAGGTCCCAGCGGCATAGAACCAGCGTCCCGATCGCTCACCACGGGCCGTGCCGGATTAATATTCACTACGCAAGACCCTTTGTTTGGCCTCGCTGCCGGGCCCATCTCGGGGCTATCCGATTCAGGCCTCCCTCGCCCCCTCCGTCGGCCACGCTCCCCCCTGCCCCTTCCCCCGACAAAACCGCCTCGGACGCTGCCTGCCCCGGAGACCTGCCCCCGTGCACCTTGCGTTCACGCACCCGGGCCCTCCGGCCTGCTCTTGGCGATGCCTTGCCGCTAATCTGATTGCCTGCGGCGATGCCAACTTGATTCCAATATAATTAAGACGGATTTACTTCTCGTCAGCTTGCTAACTCGGTTAACAAGTAGCGCTCTCCAGGGAGGGGCAGGGGGAGGGCGGGGGAGGGGGGGACGCGAGTGATCGTCTCGGACGGTCGCCTCAACGCGGAAGACGGAAGGGTTAACATTAGGGCGGGGGACGCAGCGAACGTCCCGAGGGGCTGAGTGTGGACAGAGTTCGAAGCGATAAATTGATGTCCCCTCACCGGTTTTCTTTTGAAGACTAATTACTGTTTAGATAGTCCACTTTGGGGCTTATACACAGTACATTTTCTACAATCAAACTCATACTCAGATCACATTAATAAATTCTGCTATGGCTATATATGTTACATATCTACAAACATCAGGTGCTGAAGTAAATATTAGGGCATTTCTATCTGGTGTCACACAATTTATCATATTTTTGGACTTAATTATTCTACAAAATTGAAGACATTGTTTCGTTTTCTTAAAATATTTGTATATTTCAGAAATGGGTGTGAACGGATTCGGTCATCACACGGTTAGAAACCTTTACCTTTAATGACCTATCCGAAAAGTTTATTGGAAAGATAAATAAAGAACACACGGGAAAATCAGCTTTAGCTAAGAGGTAGAATAAAAGCAGCTCACACAAAAGGTCATATTTTAGTAGAAGGGAAAATACATTATTATTATTATTATTATTACTATTATTATTATTATTACTATTATTATTATTATTACTATTATTATTATTATTATTATTATTATTATTATTATTTGGAGTCAGAAGATATTTGTTAAACTATTTAAATGGTTACAATGTCAATAGCGCACGATACAGTATTATACAAGTGTTTTCAGTTGATATCAATAAATGTGGTATTTCACTTATGACAAATGAGGCACTACATCTCCAAACTAAGAAATTACAGGACACGGAATGAAAAATATCACATCCGAACAAATTATACGATTAGAAAATAGGACTTTGAAGATCATGCTTCTTATCTCCAAAAACAAGACATCAAGTTATATTTACTTGTATGAGAATTCGACATACTATGTTAAGAAACGAGTAATAAAATGGAATCTCAAAACATTTTGAAGCATCCTTTACCTATCTCTATCATACTACTTTATTGACCAAAGATGTCAATAATTATTACACACGATGTATGAATCATATTCATAAGGTGTTAGTATTAAGAGATCACTACGAAAATCAGTATTCAATTCATGTACGTACATTATTTTACACATTTAACACATTGATGATAACATTAAACGATTAAATTCGATACATAAGTTTAATTGACAAGTAAAATATTGTCTGATGTGTCTGTTTTATTCAATTCGATATTATACTGTAAATGAAAAAGCAAACTAATATTGAATTTAACAATATTTCATACGTCAATTTCCATTCGTACCGTATATAATTCTAAAAAAAATATACGCCTTTAATATAAGTAAGTAATTTGTCTGAGCTTCTGGGGAAATACTCCATGTTGATTTGGTTTTCGTCCAGTTTCGTTGATATAGTGAGCAAATTCTGAGTTGGTCCCTTGTTTTGCTTCTGAACATGAATGCAACTTCATTCTCCGTGTATGTTTAGTAAGATGTAAGTAGTGTATAGTCCTGTACGTTTTTTCTAATGATCTATCTTTATCAATATATTTCTATATTTGTGTATGCCATGATATATCTAAGTTTTATATAGTCGGGGTTTCCCGCTGGACTTGTATTACGCCAAATAAATACATATAGTTATCCAAATAAATAAAAGTTCACGCGTCAGTAGGTCGATTTCTTCACGGAGGGCACGAAAATACATAAAGTTTTAAGTCTGCAGATGATTTTTCTTTGCAAATAGTTTTATTGAAGGTCATATAATACTATATTCTTATCAATTATTGCCAAAAGCATTCGTCTCTATCTGTATTCATAATTCAACCGAACATGGTTGAAGAGCTAGGATAGACATCCTTGGACACAAGAAACCATGCACAGATTGAACTTCTCCCCATAACATGACTTTCACATTTTTTTACAGTTTTCACGATAAATAAATAGAAAAATTAATTATTTAATCTAGATACATTTATTTGCTTATATCTGGGTATGAGCAGATGGCGCCCATTCTTTGGTATCCATTGCTTAAAATTTTCATATTTTTTTCTCATCAGCAGACCATCTCGATCTTGGGCGTCGTCTCTTCTTTAAGGAAAATGATGGAAAATGAAAATGTAAGCTGTATTTTCCTACGCGCAACAGGTGTCCCAGTCACAGTACTCGTCCAAGTCTTAGCAATTTTTCACTACAGTCAATGTTTCCAGATTTGCTCATTTTCACGCAGTATTCTTAATCACACTAACACTAACATTCACTGCTCTTTTATGTTTACACAAAAAAATATTTTGCTTGAAAACATTCTGAAATACAGTTAATAGTCGTAATCTAAAAATAACTCGAAAAAATTTGAAGATATGTGTTACGAGCTAGAAACATTTAATAATTATGAAAATTACTACCCCTGTTCTTCAAATATGAAATAAAAAACTTCCAAGTCAGTAAAATTTACGACCAAACTTATTGATACACTTGAGAGATTAAAAGTTCTTCTTTTCGATTCCTTGGTATACAATATTTTTAAAAGTTCTGTGTGATCCAACATACTAATATTTCCTCTATCCGTTTTTCCTTTATTCTTCCAGCAGAAAATCAGCACTCATCTTCGAATTTCTGAATTAAAGACTATTGGAAGGCCCGTTATGCCGTTTCACAACTCGGAACATGGAGGGTCAGGACTTATTCATCCAAAGGTACCCCTGCAGAATGTCTGTCCACCCCATTCCTTCAGAGCAGATCCGGCTCTTGTTTTTCCTTTCGTGGTTTGCGTTCGTTATTTCAGAGCTCCAGTTTGCAGTGAATTTCTCTCTTATTTCACGTAAAGTACTCACTAAGGTCTCACCCGAGAAAGAATAACAAGGGACCACAAAGGAAACGAGATATATAGCTCTTTTTACTATACCGCACTTGCTCGTTCACCTGGACGCTTTTCTGTCGAAGTACCACGGGATGGAGAGACGCTTCCCGATATTTAACATTATAATACTATGGACACTCAATTGACTTCTTCTCACCTTACTCCTACTATTGGCAAGTCTTTGAACGATTCACAATGACCGCTATTTCAATTGTCAATAAATTAGATCTCACCCGTAAGGTTAACTGAAAACACAGCTAGACAACTTACGTAGCTCTAGGCTCCTAATGAAGGAAGGAAAATGAAAATCCGGATATACCAACTTCAGACACACTATAATAGAAAGAAAGCTAGAAGAGAAATATCGCGTAAACTTACACGCATGGTACACGTTCCATTACTGTGGATTGGTTCTACGCAACACACACACACACTTATAAAATGATAAAATTATATGAGTATGTAAATACGTTAAGGAAAAACGATCCAAATAGTGCGATGGAAAATCCGAGTATAAATGATAAACTGTAGTGGTTTTTAATTAAAATTATTTCAGTATTTGAACATTCTCAGTGAAAAAACTGATATTCAAGATTTTCCTATATATTTAAATGAGTTTTCTTAAAATCTCCTAATTATGAAAACTTCTGCATGCAGAACGATCCAAGTCAAAGCTATTATCGAAATATAACCAGCTCCAAATACATGAGCCCTTCAGGCTTCCTTGGCGGGCTGAACGCAGAAACCTCTTTCATGAATTATTTTCTTCCCGTTTTTGCTTTTTAGGGTCGCATTCCAAAGGTGTGAGAGTGCGAACGGGACTGGCCACCTTCTTTCAGTACACTTTGCTCGGGACCCGAGTAAACGTGCCGTAAATGAGGCTGCACGTCGCTTTGTTCCGCTCCGTGCATTCACCGGTGCGCGTCATAATTCGCCTCGCCGCTGCCATTGTCGCGTCCCGCGTATGACATTGTTCCCTCGATACAATTTTCAGAGCGACGTAGGAGGAGTCTGCGCTTGGGTTGGGTCGGGTCGGGTCGGGCCGGGTCGGGCCGGGCCGGGCCGGGCCGGCTGTAATTATTAAATCTTCTCTCGCCCTGCGAGACTCGCGTCTTTGTCGCCGTCCGTGAACCGAGGTGCTTGAAAAGGGAAGAATAAAGCGTTTTCCACAGGCATTCGACAAAGTGCGTGTGCCGTGACACGCGGAAAGAAGAGAACGCCCGCAAAACAATGCCGCGTGGAAAAGGGGGAGCGGTGGGAAATGGAGGAACGGGGAAAAACAGAGAGGTTGGACGCGCCCCAAGAAAACCTGCCAAGACCAGATATCCGCAGATCGAATTCAATACGGGCCCGGGAAACGAATCCGAGAAAGCAAAGGTGAAATACCGAGGGTGTTTTTAAAGGTGAACTGCGTCTTGGAGGGATGTGCGCGTTGCGGGGAGAATGGAAGGACTGAGGAAGGATCATGACGCATAAAGTTTCAGTCCACACGGGCTTCGAACCAACACAAGTCAATTGTAAAGATTTCCACATTGCTAGTGGTGATCAAGAAAATGTAGATTCTTCCAAGTAATTAGATCGATATTTATTTACTGAGAACATTTTGGTTCTAATATTGATTGTACTTCATTACGAAACATCAGCGCACCCCGCTCTGTGTGCCAATTTCTTGGAATCATGGTGTCCGAACATGTGCTTTGATTCCGAATCACTGTATTGTGAGAGTGCGTCACTCCTTGATAATTATACGTTCGCTTCAGATGTCATATTTGAGTGGGTTGAATATGTGTACATCAATCGATTATTTTAATGAATGTTTGCATGACAGTGACTTTTACACTTACAAATCGTGTTACCAAGTAAAATAAGGCATATTGAATTTCTTTTCACGAGTGTATTAATATTGATGTTTTAAGTTTGAATGCTAGAAAATGACTTATCATTCTTGTTTTTTTCTAGGAGTGTAAAGATTGTTTGTGCAGGAAAACAAAATGTTGACTAAGTAAAAAAATACAACGTTAGGGTGAGTACAGGAGAAATTCGTTTGAGTACGATAAAACTTAAAAGTTAACTCTTAACATAATCATTAACATAAAAAAGTCACCATTTTCAATCAATGCAATCAGCATGTGACTTTTGGTCATTAATATTATTATTGTTATTATTATTATTATTATTAACTATACTTTTACATCATAGGCACCGATACAATAATTATCAATGTAGTTTTGTTTCCCGACATTAATTGTTATTCAATATAATCAGTTATAGCATTAGGTCAGTTCCGAATTATTACGTATTCATAGACTTCAAAGAATGCTATGAGACTCTAGGTCTTAATTTTTTTAAATTTACTTCAAGTTTAAACCTTGCTTTCCTTGTAATAGTATCAATCGCCAAGTTTTATATTGTAGAAGATGTAAAGAACATTTTATTTCCTTTATACATCTCCACTTCCAGAAGTTATTTTATTTATTGAGATTTATTTGACATATTTGACCACGAGTGCAGGTATTACACAGGCTTACCAATGATTAAAAATGAAATGTATTTGAATCAATTGTTTTATGGTAACTTCAGATGCGTACTGTTTAATCAAGAACATTAGTTAGAACGTGAACATTAGCTTGAACATGACTGAGATATCAAACATTAATCCAAACTTACCTCGATCGTACACTCGGTATACAATTTGTAGATAGTTTCTCTCACCTGAGATCTGATGTGGGCAATAGGCAAACTCAAGACGCTCGCAAAGAGCAACTTTGGAGACTGCGCGATGAGCATGGCAGTGAAGTTTTCTAAAGTTCTCCTTGAGCGTCCTTCACTCTTCCAACTTCGTGCATAATTAGTAAACTCCTCCCGCTGTCACTCGTCCATGTTTATGTTCCTAGACAACCAAGAGAAAAAAATTCCTCCGGAACAGCCACTCCCACGTACAGACTAGCTCTAGTGGATGCATCTCACAATAGCCCGCAACAACGCTCACAACAGAAACTCAGCGAAAGCGTATACAGTATTACAATAGCTGAATAAAGGTTTCACGTGTTAAATGAAGCGAGAACCATTCGCCCACACTGGCTCATTTGGGAAAGTTAATGATGATACAGGGCTCTAATGCTCAGACTGTTTCTCTGACACGGAGTTATGACGCCAGTACTTCTCTCTTACAGTATCAAGTTCACTTTCCCCTAAATTGCATTGTGGTATTGAGCACAGTGCTGATCAATACGGACTCTAGTTAGCTAAGCAAAAGAGGACTTAATTGACGCAGAAAGGGGACACATTAAGGCATTACAAAAGGGGCTGGGAAAATGGGATGTATATAAGTACGAATTATATTCTTTAGAAATTTGTAATGTCATAGAACGTCGCCATTAAGTTTAATGATGCAAACGAAAATGAAATTATACCACAGTAAATACAGAAGAATCTTGCAAATCCGATCCAAGCAAATCCTAAATTTCTGATAATCCGAACAAAATTCGGGATGGAGGAAAAATATACCAAATAAATAAAATACTATTTTTTGGCGTAAAGAAAGAATTTTATAATTACTGTAGAACTGAAAAACGAATTATTGAAACACAAGTTGTCGAAATGAATCTTTTATTGCACTGGTATGTACAGTGTTATCACATGTTTATTTAGTAGTAATTTTCTTTTACAGGAACTTAGTAAAATTAGCCATCTTCTTTTCCCGTACGTAACTGAATCTACTTGATGATTTGAAGTGATGATATTATAGGGTGATGCTATCGTTAAGCTAGGTTGCCATTTTCTCACAACGCACGACACATTGCATTGTCTGATAATCCTGTAGATGTATTTGTACATACACGGTACATTTTTTCGGATAATCCGAACAGACCATACTCTGAATTAGTTCGGATTACCGGCATTTTACTGTATTATGATACTATGATATGATATTTCATGAATACTGAGGGAGCTGAAAGAGCTTCTCCTAGTGTCGGAGCAAAATTAGAAACGAATACTGCAATATGAGTCACAGAAATCAGTAATGACAACGTAAATAGGCAGTTAATACATCAACGATCAAACATCTTATCATATTCCTAGAGGTTGCCGAGGAGGATCAAAGGATTCCGAGAGGATCTAGAGGATGCCAAGGGTATTCTCATTCTTGATGTATAGTCCCTGTAGGAATTGACAATAGTGCAACTGACAATGTTTCAACACTCGACAGACTCAACTCAGCCTATGGATTAAAATTATTAATTTCGTATTTTTTTCTTCTAAACGGCAACGCAAGACCATGCGGAAAGGGAACTCAGAACACACTCGCCGTCCGGAATGGGAGAGGCTAAATCTTCTAGCCCAAGGCTAAACAGCTTTGACTTTACCCACTGAAGTATTCGGCTTGCCTCTGCTTCGAAATCGACTTTCTGGGGATGTTGCGTTAGAACAGGCTTGCACAACGCCTGCACCTGCGTGCACTCTGCACTTACAAACCAGCTGTGCACTCGAAGGAATCTCTTATGATATAAGGCGAATAAACGGGCGTACGGAAAGTCGAACGGTGCTCCAACAATGAAAGAAATATTGGTGGTAAGACTGCATTACTATAGTTACAGACAGTGAACAACGCAGAATCAAGTACAGAGAGAGCACGAATTCTAGAGAAGGATTTAGAGAAATTACTAATGAAGAACGTACGAAGCCAACGGTTGGAAATAATTCACTTTTTTAGGACAAATAAAGATATTGAAATTTTAAATTATTGCTGTTAATGTATTTTGCTGGATCTCTATGTTAATAAAATCAATTACTTTGGAAAAATTCTATTTAATTTTACATTGTGAATAAAGTAAACCAAAACTTTTGTCCCCAGAAGTTCACTATAAGCGGAGTTGACTGCGTATAGTACCTCAAAGACCATTCAATATGTCATATTATTACATAAAAACGGAGGACCAGGAAGTGAGAATAATGAAAATTATCAGACAATTATGCAGTTTCCCAGAGTAAATTGGAAGGCCCTTGAAGCATCGCTCACTGTCAGGCATCCTCATTCAGCACTGAGGGAGTGCATTGTTAGTACATCGGAATTATTAAATATAAATCGCTTTTTATCTATATTTCAATAGAATCTAATATATCTTTCAATAGAAGAAACGCCCTTGTATTTTGATTATGATATATCATGGTGATAATTACTTCAACATTCCTTGAAAACAATAGTTAAGCATGTTGTGACGTATTAAAGGAATCAGTATTTCACCTCTGAATACACTTTAATAATTTACTTCCAAAGATTTATGACAATTGACTATGAATTCTCGGCTGTCCGGGAGACGCCGCGTCGTTGGCTGAGGCACCCCAGCCAACGACGCGGCGTCTCCCGGACAGCCGAGAATTCATGAATTCGAGCCGTGGAAGCTTACGTACACATCTGACAATTGACTACATAAAATCAGGCTTTCATTATAGACTCAGGGTATATGTATTTCTGATATTCGTATACGTCTGTATACGTATTTGAAAATATGATTCAAAGATATGAGGTAATTGGATAAGGAGGAATTCAATGATCTGAGAAGGTAATGAAATATTCAGCAAAGAAATTTCTTAGTTTACACAAATATTATTGTTTGAACTAATTTTACTGTCAATATTATCATTGTTATTGTTAAAAATTGCAGTTAACAGTTAGGAAATCGAATTTTTTTAAGTTAATCCTCCGAACAAGATTTATTGGTCTGTCTGGATTCCCATCTAATCGAATTTCTCTAAAATACTTCCAGAGAAAGGCAATTCAAAATACAGTTCCAAATCTACAGCTCACTAAACTATCAGCCATATTTCATTGAGGGCTATCAACGTTTTAATTTTTCATGTGAATTGGATGGAATTTTGCATGTTACATCTGCGCCACAGGCAGAAAATATAGACTGAAAATACGTTAACTGCAGATGGAAACAGTCATATTTGATTCGTTACCACTCTCGTGAACAGAGCTGTTAAAATTGACGGAGATTTTCGGAACCCAGTGTACGCACGCTCTCACTCAGCTCGCCCTCACGCCAGTGGCGTGCGCTTCAAATTTTGGAAATGGGAGAAAGATGAGAGCTGACAAAGAGAGAAGATGATGGGAACGCGGTAGCAGCATGTCGGAAACGAATTATTGCAACAAAAAAATCTTATAAAAGATATTATGGGTAGTGGGAACAGTATTGGAAATGGATTTTTAAAATTCACAGCAAACATTTTTTGACTACAATAGAGGAAAATCAGTTATGAAAAAGCAGTTTCAAGTTGTTATGAAGGTTTAAACTTTAAAGAAATCATACAGGAGATATAAAATTATTACATTTAAAATATTTAAAAAAATCAACCTTTATCGGGAAAGTACATTCTAAACACTAAAGTGGACGAGAATATAGATCATAGCATGTGCCACAAAGGGTGGGAGTGAGTACAGGTCCGAATATTTCTGTTTACTTGACAGACGACGATGCGGTAGAGCGATGTTGCCACTTACGCTAACGGCAGACAGGTGGTCGTGTGGTCGTTCTTGCATCAGACCACAACAGTAGCAGCAGTATCAAGAAACAATCGCAAAAAGAGCACACACCAGTAGGACACTGAACTGCACACACGATACACAACCAAAGAAGTAATAGCGCTCATCAATTTTAAGTCGCTTCGCACTGTATTTCATTTTTTTCTTAAGTATAGGCAACTGTATTGACATTGAAATTTGCAGCTTCTGATTGAATAACGGCACTCCCTCTCTCCCCTCAGCTGCTAGCTGTCAAGTAGACAGAAATATTACTGACATTATATATACAGAATATTGCCAATTTTTATGAGGGACAATATTTATCGTATCTGAATGTTGCAAACGGCTTTTTTTCTGTCTAATCTTTCGATGCACGATTCCGTGTAATTACACGATGTTCTTGCCCTTCTATTTGCGGGAATCTGTACACCTCAAAGAAACCACCTCTCGCTGCTGGCTGCAGTGTGGACACAGCGCAAACCGTTTTCACCTACTATCGTGATACACACCGACACATTAACCACGTTGGAACGCTACCACACTGAACCTAGGCTCCGGGTCGTATTCAATATCAAAATCATAAAACTGGTCTCATTTTCGTAATTTATTATATGTTATCCAAACAATATATTGTAATCGCCCTAACAACATTGGTAGCTTTGAGTAGCGACTGAGAAGGGGTTGAAAAAGACGTTCCGGTGCCGCCCTCTTTCGGAAATGCCGCCGCCGCCGCCGCCGCCGCCGTCGCCATTACTATCGCTATCGCCAACCTCACCGCCCATTTTCGGTCCCCTGCCCTCGCCATCGCCCCCACCGGCACCATCACCGTCGCCGGCCATTTGCCGCCACGGCCATTTGCCGCCATCGCTGCCGTCCGCGCGAAGCCAGCCTGAGAAGACGCGTTGGGCCCGGCGCCACGCCGCGCTGCCTCAGCACCCGCCTGCCAAGTTCCTGGCCTTGCGCTCGCTTATTGAAGTTGGACTCGCAGAGTTAATTAGACTTCGTCCCTCCTCGCGTGGGGCGGCGCGGGGCTAAGACGGCGCATACGCAGGCCGCCCGATACGGAGGCCAGGCCTTTGTGGCGCCGGCCCCCGGCGTGCAGGCTCCCTGGCGGGCGCGGCGAGCGGGACGAGCGGGGCAAACGGCCGAGAAGGGTGGAGGACGGAACGTGACACAGCACGACGGAATGGGGAGGGTTGGACGGGATTGGACAGAATAGAGCGGAGCGGGATGGTGCGCGAAGATGCAGTGATACCGAATAGGGGTAGTTTGGGGCAGAATGGCCGAGGATGGGGGAGGAGAAAGCGAGGTGGGGTGTGGATAAATCTTCATGATACAGGATGATGCGGAGTTGTTCCTGAAGAAACGGTATGGGATTGGATGGGGATAGGATCAGACAAGACGAGATGCTATGATCCTGCCCCACCCATCGAGACGAAACGGCAGGATGGGTTAGATTAGCGGTAGGGCGGTACTTCATGCAAATGAGAATGTAAGGGCTGGCCGGAATGGACAGAAGCCGAAAACGTGAGGGGCGTGGCTGGAATGACCG
Source organism: Gryllus bimaculatus (assembly GCA_017312745.1). Taxonomy (NCBI): domain Eukaryota; kingdom Metazoa; phylum Arthropoda; class Insecta; order Orthoptera; family Gryllidae; genus Gryllus; species Gryllus bimaculatus. The sequence goes on along the minus strand of BOPP01000303.1, from coordinate 406,047 downwards.
ACGCAAAGTGAAACGACCACATCGCGAAGAGACAGAGCGAGCGGTGACGTACCGGGAGACGGATCATGAAAGTAGATGGTTAATTGGTAGTTAGAGACTTCGGACCAGTCAACTGCTAAGATCATCAGTCTCTACGTGTAGTGCATGGTTTATTCCTTCGGAGGTGGCGGTAATCTTCCCCGGCTGGATGACGAGATCGGGCGCCGACCACCCATCGAATAGCGGGGTTTTCCAACAACAAGGGTTTTCCCTCCACCAGTGAGGCTCCGCCCCAGCCGGGACGAGCTCTATGCTCCCGACCGGTCTCTCAGCACGTCTGGTAGTGTAGTGCAAGATAGTGCGTGTGTACGTAAGGGGTGACGATACGAAAAGGAAGAGGATGGAAAGATCGCGCGCGGTCCGTGGCCTGTTTGTATGGATACTGCTCCGGAATTCGAATGGTGTTGATCGTAGAAACCAAGGAAAGCTACTAATCAGAGCCAGCCGCTAAAATCCACCTGAATTCAACATAGATGACAAGCTAGTGTCGAAAATCCTGCCATCGTCCACACTATAACCTTAGGACCTTTCGGTCGGAGGAACTGCATTGACATCAGCTGATGCCCTGAGCCATCTTCTCAAAATTCTATTTCAGGTAGAGATAAATAATATTTTATAATTATATTACACCTGCCTCGGCAAAACGGTTTCTGAGCACAGTCCAAGAACGAGTCAACATCTAAAGATAAAGCATGTGATACGTTTCCCTTGAGGTTGTTGTTGATACGTAGTTCTGTTAACTTATCATACCACCAATTATACTATCTGAACATCACAAATTATCATCAATAAATACGTCGAAAAACATACTGAGCAACTCGTTAAAACAACTTCCTACATATTTCGGACAACTGAAGCGTTGAATAACCGAAATCTCTGCCGTTTTGAAAACCATCAACCAACATTTTTTTCAACATCCGTAAAGCGTCTTAAAAATCTGCCACGATGTGTCAAATATCATCATAGTGCCTTTTACATCACTATTTTTAATTTTATTCGCTCTCTTACTTCTGATTTGTCTCAATATCGTACGATTCAATACCCTTCGTATTATTCTTTTTCGCATAATATATATCGCATTTGTACATAATATAATCTTAGCAATTCTAACTACAATTCGATTTGTTTTTCCCACTGACGGACTACAAACGTTGAACAGTTCAGTTTGTATTTTATGACATAAATGTTAATTAACATTGCCTCAGATTTGGGCTGGTAGTACGGATTTTGGCCAGTATTAATAATTTCCATTTCCATAAATTTAGCTGGCACTGCAGAAATAAGTTCTGCAGCAAAACATGTTTTGATTCGGAAAATGTCAAAGATGTGATTTTCATTCTTAAAGCAATTTTGGAATTTTAATATGTGGTTTTAAATTATAATCAGAAAACTTATTCATTTGCATAATTATTTTCCATAAACAAATAAATAAAAATAGACTTGTACGTTTTCAATACATTATTATTCAAATCAAGACAAGCACTGTTTCCACTGGTTAGTTTAGTCACTCGTTCAACACCAGTTCTTAAATTCAACATTAAATATTATTTTTTCGAAGAATCTCGCAGTGAATAAATGTTAAGTGACCAGTCTTCTGAACTGCCGTTTTTCGAAATGTTTATTTTATTTCATGGACGTTCCACTGTAAGTTATTTTCTTAAAAAGGAATACAATTTCATTACAATTCTTTTTAATGAGACCTACTGATGATATTCAATACTACGTAAAATTCGACGCCAGGAAAAAGAGAAAGTGCCAATGTGACATTAGATCCCTTTCTCGATCAGGTTTCGTCCAGTTTCCCTGATCCTCGAGCAAATGCTGAGATGGTCCCTTGTTTCGCTTTTAAACATAAATGTAACTTCAAATTAACTTATCCCCATAGTTTTAATTTTTTTTGACGTAAATAAGTAAATATATAAAATAAACACTTTAAAATAAACAGCGAGCTTTCTTCTCCGACGAAATATTTCAATTTAACATTCTAAATTCTAATATAGTGCACTATTTGAAAAGTATACAAAAGTCACGAACTAGCAATTGAAAGTCGTTCCGCTGTACGAACAATTCCGTTCCAAGCAAGACGGATGCTTCCTGTCACGACTCCGTGAACCCAGGAATCACAGACACCCATGCGTCCCGCCTCCCAAGATGCCGCCTTCCACTTGTCGTTTTCTTCCTGCCTTCTCGTGATAAATAACAACATTTCTGCGGCCAACGTTCTTCCCAGGAGCTTGTTCATTCCCAGCCAGATCTCCATTAATATCTGACACAATTCGGGGAGGCGAGCCCATGTAAGAACTTCGGACGATGACACTCCCACAAGACGTCGGCGGTCCTACAGGAAAGGCCGAGCGAAGAAATTTCGAAACAATATCTCTTCGAGAGCGGCGCGAAGGCGAAATCTGAATAGCGAGGAGAAATGAATGATGGCACTAAACTCGCGCCTCTTGTTTCATTATTCGGGGCGAACGAGTGTGATAAGGCTAAAACGCGGCGAGTTTCGCGCCCGGAAAAATAGCCTTGAGGGTTTCCCGGAGAGGACTCCGGAGACGGGAGAAATTTTTAAGCGTCCAAAGTTGCGTTGTGGGCCCGTCGGCCGCCGACGACGAGATTTATAGTGGAAGCTACTGGTTCATGCTGGTTCCGGGGACTTGTCCCGGGGAACAATGCCCTCGAATTAAGCGTGGAGTGAACGAGAAGAACCGGAGAGTTATGAGCGCACTTCGCCGTCTCGGCGAGGTGAATTTGCGACGGCTATCGTGCATGAGATACGAAAGAGATGCTTGGAGAGAACAGCGGGAATCGATAAGGAGAAGGATGGATTTGCGACATAAGAGATGAATCAAGAGATATTAGTTTCAAATGAGTGATACTTTTGTTCTGAACAATAGGTATTTAAACGTTTCCTGTTACCGATTCTACGACGACTTGTAACATCGATCTTCAAAGTAGAGTAACATCTGGTTACATCGATCTTCAGAAATATGGTAAATGTGAAATAATGTTTATATCAAACATTGAAAAATCATAATAAACTATTAATTTTTACATCTAATTCTACCTATATTACTAATTTTCGATGGTACACCTATATTACTAAGGTTCGATGTAGACAGAAAAAAACAACAAATATTTGATTTATCCTTCTCCTCTTCTCACACGGTAAGTATGGGGATTTTTAATACTCCGTGCGTCATCGCCATCTGATACCATGAGATGTAGTTAAAAGCTTCCAAAATGAGATCGCTCGTCACTTATTGTTAGATATTGTGACGTACCTGGGAAACGGTACTCTCACGACAAATAAAATGATATAAAGGACGGGTACATTCTCGTGAATGGGCTTCCAGGGGGTTTGATGCTGCATTAGAAGAATGATCGAAGAAACTCTTTTGTGCAATTAAAAGTTTAATGATTGAAACGCTATGTACAAAAATTCTTTACAATACGCAGTGCGCAAGGCCTTTAATGATTCGTGCACGAGTAACGCTACCTTGAGGCTTTCGATGTCCACCGGCTGGCTGGAGGCGAGCGGGGCTGCCGTGGCAACGGCGGCGGCGTGTTCGGCGAACTTCGGTCCGCCCCGAAGTTTGTCGGGAAATCGCTCTCCCTCGGCGGTCGACTCCGTTAGCCCCCCCGATGCAATGGCCAACGAGCTCGCCGGGGTCCACCACCCCAGCCAGTACACGCAATATCACATGTACTAACATGCACAATGCACAATTGCGTCCCGTTGGCAGTTCCGATCTCAGCAGTTCTTCTCAATCCCACTCAAATGTTCGCACGGTGCGGCCCGCTGCTGCATCACACCCGGGCGGAAATGGAAAGCGTGTCTGTCGGCCACTCAAACTCCAATATTAATGTTTTCACTGATCCCGGTCCTGGGGCGCACTTCCATTTCTCCTAATCACCTGATTATCAATTTTTATCACCTCTAATCTCCCACTTAATGGCTACAATCAATTCCACACTGTTGGTAATATCACTACAAACTTGCTTGGAGCAGCACAGCCCGTCCGTGTTGCGCTCGCGGCCTCTCTGCCGATACTGCCCAACCGTCACTCGCCTCGCCCGTCTGCCCCCCGATTTGACCGTTGGTGGCAGCGGCGGCGGCGGCGGCGTTACTACGCTGATCGATTTAGTGCTTCTTTTAATTAGAATTAGTAATCAATTTTTATTGTTACTATGCAGAAACGTTCTTCGTTTCAATATAGATGTGGTAAGTTACTGTAACGTCAATTTTTTTTTATTTTCTTAGCATGTAAATAAATGTATTGTGTATGCCTAAATGTATTGTATACACTACTACAGTATTTGCAAAGACCGAGTTTAAATATTTAATTTGATTCAATGTTATGCGAGTGAATTCCATTTTTTATTCAGTATCAGTATGAATGCTACTTTTTGAAAACCAATTTTTTGTGGAAAGAACAAAAAACTGGTGGCCTGTAAAAAAATGAAAAAGTGACAGCAACGCCAACTCTTCAATTTAAAAAAAAATCTTCAATAAGAAATCGTCTAGTAGATACGAAACGAAACACAGGGAGGTTTAGTGTACTCTCCTTTCAATACTTTGGTCATGAAGTAATTTTTTTCATTTTCCATCATAAACAAATTAAGGAATTAATTGTCAATAAACTTTCACTCTATGCGAGTATATTGTACACGATACCAACGCCAATAACATTTAGAACACATCTGTTTTACGCTTCCGTAAATATTGTGTCGCACAATATTCATCAACCCTATATAATGTAAAATAGCATTCCAATTCGTTTTCCTCCATGTGCACAAGAACCGGGACATTTTTTATTGAGTGCTTGCACATGTTAGACATGTTCATATTCTAAATCTTATAATACAGAATTACACAAATTGTTTTCCTAAATTCGGTGCTTCCCTAAAACCCACTGTAATTTTATATTGGGTTTGGGATAATCTTGCTACCCGTCAATAGCGATACCTATTTTGCTTAATATAATTTCCTAACTGTAAAGGGAAAAACAACAGTAGAAAATTCCTAATTAGAATTAAACTATCATAAATGAGTGCACAAATACGATCTATGATTTACAAACTTTCATTTTTATTTATAGGACATATTTTCGAAACGTAAACATGCAGATTACAGAACCGTCCACACGTACAGCTCAAGGGAAATGAAGTTTCTTCCGTTCATTTTGTCGCACAATAATATTTCTGTACGATCACATCAAACATTTATGAAAGTTTGATAAACTACGGAGATGGTTTAAATTCATACGCATTCCGCTCAAAAATCACATTTCCCTGATAAAACACCATTTGCATTGAGTAACCCACACAAAACATTTCTGGTGTATTTGACCGTTCCTTCACACAGAGTCGTTGGTTTTTTCGTTGAAAAATTATTTTGGAAAATAAAACTATTAACTCCCAGCAAATATTTACATAATCTGTTTGATTTTTTACTTAAGGTGCATACGTCGCACCTTAATTATAATCTCATATTTATCAAAAATGCCATCAAAGCTAATATCTTCGGTGCTAATAAACAACTCATTCGTTGTTATTATACTCAACCTTCGTTTGGTAACATGAATCACCAAAGGAAAGTAAATTGAACTAACAGTATCTTTGAACACAATCAATTCATTAATACGAGTAATACAGTTGAGAGTTTCATGGAATTTGCTACAATTTTAACATTTTGATACTAACTTAAGTTCACTAGCAGTGAGTCACATTCACTCTAGTGTAGATAAAGAAACTTATTGTGACCGCTTTGAGAGTATTAACATATTTAATCAATGTAAAGAAAAAAAGAGACTTACCATTGAAACTTCCCAAACGAGGGGCTTATGCCTTCAAAAGGCGAAGTGTAGAATGAAGATTATTTATTTTATTTATTTATTTAAGTCAAAAACAGTTAAAAACTGTGTATGACATGCTATGGGGAGAAGTTAATTTGAAGTTACATTCATGACCAGAAGCAAAACAAGGGGCCATCTCATCATTTGCTCGAAGATCAGAGAAACTGGACGAAAACCTGATCCAGTTGGGGTCATTGACCCACAAGCTGAGGTACAATACTTGTTATTAAAAAAAGGATGAACTGAAAACATCTGAGTAATATTGTCATCGCAATATTGCCACATGAATTGGTACTTTCACTCCTACTATGTACTTATATTGTAAAGACAAAGTGTTGTAATGCTGCAGCTTGTGGTGCCTGATATTCAAAAAGTAGATACGTTGTGTGCATAAACGTGGTAAATTACTTCCCCTAACATGTTGTAGATTCAGAATCGTCATTTTGTTTCTTCTTGACACAGAAAAACTGGTTTACGGGAAGACATCCAACCGTCTGTCCGACCGACCGACCGACCTGCGGATACGGATATTTTTATATTTGGGGGTATTTATATGAATACATATCATTTTCAATTTTTTTATTGCCTCGTAATTTCTCAATTTTTTTTTCACAGATAGAGCAAAGGACTCAATATGGCAGAGGTCACATTTTTGTTCAACAGTGTGTATTTTCAAAAATCGCAAACTGTTTTCGGGTCTTCCTACAACTACAAAATCAAAGATAGAGATTTCCTTAATGTGATCTGGATTTCAAACAAAAGTTTGTAGATTTGGTTATATACCCTTTTTCGAATATATGCGAAATTTTTCAGGAAATGCACACAATTTTTAAAAGATTTTTTTCTCAGAAACTGCTGCAACTTTTCTCACATAGTACGCGTATAAAACGGTACATGACCCTTTTCGTTTAATTCTTTTCCGGAATTACAAACGTTATAAATAATTATAGAAATAATGTGCTGTTATAGAAACACGTGTTTAGAGTTAAAAGTCTCTCGAACCAGTTCAGGAGAGAATACCGAGCTGCCATTTCTGAGTCAAGTGCAATCGTGCAATTTTTAAGTGGACACTACTAGATCAAAACCGTAGTTTGGAAATACGGGACAAAATATATTAAATTAAACATTGATTATTATAAGAGAAAGAATTGTTTAGAATGTTTTATACAAATTGCCTATTGAATTGTAGGTAACAGATTTAGTTCTGAAGCTCCAAAACTGAAATAAAACATTTAATATGTTCTTAACAATGACCTTTACAAGTACGTTTAACACACTAATAACAAAATAACACTCTGTAATCAATATTTTTCTTATACTTTCTTATACAAATCAGCTTTGCCCTTCCTTCCACTACACGCAATTACCCTCACTTTTAGAATGGCTTCCGCATGTTGTGCTGAACAGAGCTGGGCATAAACTGAAATAGTTTGTTCTGGTTTATACACTCATATAATTCTGAGAATTGAAAATAATTTTTATCTTATGGAGTACAAAGTTACTGAAGTATGAGTAATATACCGCAGTAAAAATATGACTGCCCGTAAATGTAGTTCAAATGCACAATGTAGTCAATGTAGTCAAACGTAGTCGAAATACAAATGTGAAGCTCTCGGCAAATAGCCTAATCATCATTGTTCTGTGAAGTTATTTTAATTACTAATAACAAAGAAAGAGGGTGGCAAAATTTTAAGTAAAGAGTTAAGTAAAGCAATGCTAATATTCGTCTCTCCTACCCTTAGCTGCTCGGGGCAAACCGCGGTCGCATCATATCACTATGCAGTTTGTAGATATAATCTTAAAAGGAGAGGCAAAGCACACAGATTTCTAGTATTGTGATTAATATTGTGCAGTCTGTGAAAGTGTATACCAATAAGTGCTTTTAAAACACAATTTTCGATGGAGAGTAGTCACGACGGGCCAGCGAGACCTTCAAATAGAACAAATGACATATTTTGCAGAAATGAGTAAGTGATCTGTAACTAAAAAATTGGACACATGGCCCTCCCGAATAACTATAGAGTATACATGCCACTCCACCAACAAGGCAAAAATAGAGACCTAAAATGTTATGCTCTCCGCCCCAAATATATATCACACCAACCATTTTACAGTGACGGCAAACTGCGACCTAGATCTATCCAATAATTTTTTTTATTTTACACAATCGATCTTGACTGAGTCGTTGGAACCCCCATCAACCTCTCCCAATCATAGTAATTAAAAATACCGTAAATCCCTTTTCAAGGTCTTGCAGTGCACATAAAATTTGTAGCGCATAGAAAATGCTAAAAATGTCAAAGTAAGGAAGCAGTCGTTCCTAAAAATATACAGATTTTTTAACGCAATATATAGTAAGTTAGTGAAATTTTCAAAATAAAATCATTTGATTTCACCATCATGGCAGCAACAAGAACAAAAATCATGAAACGATTTATTGTAAGGCATTTCTAAACAATAGGGCTTGTTGCAAACTTCAGTGTGCTCACCGTATTTTGAAATAGTCTCTTTCATTTTACACGAATTCGTTAACTTCCAGTTGTTACAATACAGGACCAATACGAAAGAATCGAATGCGACACACACAAAATCGATTTTTTCGCGGCTCTTTAAGCCAAACGTTGAAATCTTACTTTTGTTTTTGTGAACCAAAATCGCAAGACATCTTTGTGTTTAATTGTGTCCTAAAGCAATTGAGCCCGATTTACTTGACGCAAAAGGATAAAACATTACGTTAAAACTTAAACAGCTATTTATTTTTAATACAGTGAAAAACAGTACATAATCCAAACTGATATTGAAGCAAGCAGAGTTGCAAAAGCATTTCTCGAAGAAAGATCGTTTCCTCTTACACGTACGCGAGTAATTTTCAAAAAACATCCCGCTCAAATTATTTCCACGTTTATATTCAAACTCGTCCGAAAGAATATATGAAGGAACTACGTAGTCTTTATTTGACTCCCAGTCTATATTTGAACCTTTCCTTCTATTAGAGAGCAATAACGGTGTTGGAGTTGCTCGTGATCCCGTTATTAGACACCCGAGAGGGGAATTTAAATAAAGATGAGGCGTACCGCTTGCTCAGCCCTTCCAGTGCCGCGCGCTGGGAGTGGAGACGCTCCAATTTGCATGTGTACACCTACGAGACATCCCAAGCTCCCTAGTCGCCTTTCACATGTAACGCCAGAGAGAGCCAAATCCCGAGAATCTCTTCGTAGACACGGTTCTACGAGTGGACTGGAGGGAATTCTTCTACCATGTACTTCATTGTGCATTTCACTTAATCTACGTACAAATGCCACTGTTTTGTTTCTACATGCTTTCTACATTTCTTTTCTTTCTTTTTCAACAAAAATGATGTTTTGCATACGTATATCCACGAGATCTCTCCAACCCCCTACCAGACCAGCTGCAATAGTTCTTTCCCCAAATCTTTACAAATTATAATAAAGAAAAAATGCTGATTCCACCAGCCCAGCGTATGTGCTTACGTTGACGTACTCAATTCTGATATGCGCGTCACTGACGCTAAGTATCAGTCCCATTGCTGTATATTTTGCGCTTTTCAAGACATATACCGACTTTTACACTGTATGAGCATATTTACAGCTACACATTCTAAATGAGTATCTAAGGGAGCTGATATGCATGCGCTCTTCTACGTACCTGCACATCATTGTGTGTTATTTCATTACATTTACAAACTTGCGTTTCAATAATAAAAACTGCATTGTTTCTCCCAGTTAGATGCTTTGATTCATACTATTACTACAACATTATTAACAAATATTTTTTTAGATAGAACGTTAAAAATTTCTGAAAGACAAAAGTTTTTTTTTAAAATTGAAAGACTAAGCTCTAGATAGTCATATGTCCAAATTTTGACAAAAATAGAATACTCCAACCAAAATACTTATATCAAATGTTACATTTTGTGTGAGCTTTGTCGTGGTGATGTAGCAAACGACGCTGCACTATGGAGGGATTTCCTCTTTACTCTGTGACAAGGAATAGTGGATTGAAACATGTATGTTCTTCATATTTTTTTAGAATGAACTCGATGTAGCATAGAATTATCTAGTGTCAACCTCTTGAAGCACGAGCAGTAACAACGTTGTAAGCTACACTTTAATTTGCTGTTTTCTGTGAACCAATTGTGAGTATTATGATCTCTACTCATACGACTTTTTCGAGAAAGTTACGGCTACATTTAATATAAATATTCGGACTCGAAAGATATGCTAACCCATTGCCTAACATGGAACTACGCTTAATTGCGAATTTTAACACCTGCAAAATTTATAATTAGTCGATTACAACGTTGTTACGGCTCATGCTTCACCGCTAGATAGAATGAGAAGTACGATAATGATCGTACTTTTCATTGTAATGACAATAAATTTAGATAGGCACGAGTACAGGTAGAAAGTTTATTAGAAAGATATATCGTAATTAAAATAAGTGGTATAAATATAGAAGCGGTAGTAGTAAACTTGAATTGTTGTTTCTCCGTTTACAGGTAAGAACAAAGTATTGTTACAAATGCCTAAATGATTGCCCAAATAATTGTGATATATATATATATATATATATATATATATATATATATATATATATATATAGAGAGAGAGAGAGAGAGAGAGAGAGAGAGAGAGAGTGCAGATAAAGGTCATAAGAAATCACCCATCTAAAGAAAATTCGTTTGGATATGTTAAAAACTGAGTCGGGTTCTTTATGTTTCCAGAAACGTAATGTTGAGTATGGCAGATCAAAAAAGCCACTGAAAAAAGATTACCGACATTCAACAGACTTTCATAGCATAAGATACGGTTATACAACGCCCCAGTATTCCTCTGAAGGGTAAGATATACGTAACTCGGATAGTAGAGAGTGACTTGTGTAGTATCAGAAATCATAGGGTCCCGCGGCAGCAGCTGTCATGTAATTGTAAGCTGGTTTGCCGAGGACATCCCAGTGACTTTCGTCAACGGCGAAATGGCAAATCCAGCATTTGAGCTCTGAAGGCGACCACAATAGGATTGTTGGCAAACCAGCCCAAATGGATTTGGCATTCCACCTGACGAGGAGAGATCGCTCTTCATTGTGTTGACTTCGCGATCTGATCGTCACCTTTAGCGATGAAATGTTACGCGCTTCATTCTAGTTAAGGATGGATGGCACACCAGCCCGTAATGTCACACCACCTAAACAGTAGAGAAAATTGTGTGCTCCACTCGTTCACAACAGGTTACCCATTGCAAAAGCCTCTAGATCAACAACTTTTGTCGTTAGTCTCGTAAGTGTAGTGCATGCTACATCGAGATGCTGGCGGTGTTCTTTCCTCGTTGGATCGAGATCTTGCGGAGAACTAAATGTCAGCTTGCGGGGTTTTTACCTCCAGGTATTGCCCCTCTAAGCAGGGCATCGCAAGATTAACTCTGAGCTCTCCCCGGTCTTTCGATGTCTGCAGCGCATGAAAATGTGTGTGAAAACGCGTGTCTGTATGTGTGTGTAAAGGGGAGAAGATGAGAGGAGTTTAGGAAGGGAAGATCGCGAGAGGTCCCTGACTCTTGTTAGGGTACTAATGTCATTCCCCTAGTAGTGCTCGGAGAAACCACGGGAAACTGCCGACCAGAGTAGCCGTTCTCTACAGTTCTCCCTCAAAGAGCGAGTAACTTTGAACTAGCTAAAGTCGTAAGCCCGGCCGGGCCGGGACTCGAAACCTATGTCCTCCCAGTTCAAAGACGCTGCAGTGGCAACAGCTGTTGCACAGTCTCAGGCAGTTTGGGGAACAAGGTGAAACCGTTAAGTGACAAACGGGCGGATCAGAGTGGCTGTTCGCTAAGATTCTCCTTCAGACAGCGGATAAATTCGAGCTAGGCAGCTAAAGTCGAAAATCTGCCCCAGCCGGGACTCGATCCCAAGCCACACTCCCCTGGTCCATTGACGCTGCAGCGGCCACAGTTGTACTGAGACGTCTCAGCCGGTTTGGGGAACAAGATGGAACCGGAAAGTGAGCAACGGGCGGTGGCGTGGCGTGTGCGCGGCGTTGGATGAGCCTCGGCCGACCGCGGCGCGAAGAACAAAGCTACGCGAGCGCCGCTTGACAAATTGCGCGGGTGGCAGCGCTGGGTGTACCGACGCGTCGGCGGCAGAAAAAACGGGACGGTGGCTTCCTCCACCACACCCCCGTCTCCTCACCGCCCCTGCACCCCACGGAATCGCAGGAATAGCGGCTAAATCCGGAGATTGATGCTGCGGAATACAGGGAAATTTCCGCTCCGCTAACTTCGCCTGCTTCAATGTACCCCGCCGCATGGGTTGTTGGTTCATTACAGAGAGCGCCTTGTGGCGTTCGAACTGAAAGGAACAATGGGCTTTCATTTATAACACGCGCAGATGCGGGCGACCCGGTCGGCATTTTGATGGGTACCGCTCACACAGGCGCGGCTTATAGTTCTCACAATAAGGGATGCCGCCATTTTCTCCGCTCGTTATTCCTCATCCCTCGGCGTGCCGCTAGCCCGAAAGTCAGCGAATGCTTGGCGTAATGTGGTAGGGAATATTGTCAACGTGGAATGCGGTCGTAATGCAGACACGGTTGTTAATCATTTGTACGGTTGGTTGGAACCTTCTGTGAGAACACGTTTGCCAGTTTTCTCTGCAACCGACGTCTGTAAATTCATTTGTAAACTCATTAAAATCTGCATTAATATAGTTTGAATAACTTTTGTTCCCATATGAAAGAGAACTCAACACAGACACGGGATAAATGGAAACGAACGTTTGTTCTTACTCAGAATAGTATGCCATACCTCAGGCAATAATGTTCATTTGAAAAATACACGCAACGAGCTGCATGAAGACTGCGTGAATTTGAAAAAAAAATTAATGCGTAACATAATAAAATTAATTTAGTGTTCAAGTCAATTTATGGATGTTTCATTTGAGGTTGACTTAACTGAGAGCCTCAGAAATGTTGTTACCTTAATATAAGCCATGGGATTGCCGCTATGAAATGCAAAACTGCGTTCACACAGTTTTATCTTCATCTATGGAATTCTAATATTAGTATTAAAAATTGAACTGTACCAAATAGCTTTGATAGTCACATGAAACATTCATTACAAGGGACCCAGTCTTCACAAGACCCAAAAATAATTCAGTCGATTGAGACTTATTAAACCATGTGCGGAAATCTCATTGCGTTCGATAAAATAGCTTCGCCATTCAGAATAATCCAGAAACTAATATTTCACCCAAAAATAAATAAAAAGACATTAGTATGGCAATGTTGATAGTTTCAAACAACATTTAAAACTTTTTTCATAATATATTTCATCCTTAGTAAAGGTATTATATCATGTATTAAATAATGTTTTCGTTTCCTTTGTATGCAATTATACGGCTATATCCATCGTTCTCTTTACCTGGTTTTCAGTATTTTAGATCCAGCGTCAAATCTTAGGTATTATTTACCCTTGACTGTACTGTGTTCTCTCACTCCGTTATTAAATCAAGCGTGAAAGAAGTTTCGCGAATACTCGTTGGAAGTATGGAAACGATTATTTGGAGAGAGAAAAGCCAAGTTCTTCAAAGGCGAAAATGTTTATTAAAAACTCGTTTCAAAAGAGATTGCTTAAAGAAGATGAGAGGCCTATGAATACACCATGGAACTCTTGATTCATCGTTAATTCATACACCGCAGAGACGCTTACATACAGGTGTACTTAACACAGCTCGAATAAAGGGATAATTTATATGCGCGTTATTAACTACTTACAATATACAATAGTAGTTTGATTCATGCAGGTCAGTTGCTGCATTCGTGTGCAGATAATGGTATCTGCATTTCACGTTTCGTCGTAAAATAATATTTGATAGTACTGATTAACCGGAACGAACTGCAAACGCGATAACATACGAGTAAATGATCACTAAAGTTTGTTCCCAGTTCGTATAACCATTTGGAATAGCATAGAGATTGCTACTCCCCCTCCTTAAAAGCAAAAGATCTTGATTTTTTCTGTATATCTGATATTATTTATTTATATCCGAATGTTCCAACTACAACTTAAAATGAGGCAAAAATTCGAAATTTCCAGCACTGAGGCAATGAGGCAAATATTCGTTGACACACTAGCTTTAAGAGCGAATACTTTGACAATTATTGAGTTTATGGCCATAATAACAGGTAATTAGTAATTAAAAATATAAATTCTATTTCATTTATGCAAGAAGTACTTCATAACACAGAAAAACTCAGAAAATTAAAGAGAAAGAACAGGCATTGCAGAAACATAAAACATTTCAAAATTAAAATGCGGAAGTTGAGATGGCAAGATAAACGATAATAAACTTTATAAGAGCGGAGAGATTAAATGTTGCTTTGAGACATGTATTTAGCTCTGCTTTCATTAATGAGCATACCTAAAGAAATTCAAAAATTAGAAAAATAATACGAATCCTGCAACATTACTTGTACATACAATAATATATCTTTAAAAAAATGCATGAGACATTCTATAAAAGATAAAATTATGTCAAGAATTAAGTGTTGGTGACTACAAACGCATTTTCCATGTGACTCGAGAAACGCGTTTCAGCGGGAAGGTGTAAAGCGAGAAGTCGCAGTGGAGCAAAAACTACGGCTAGAAGAGCGCAGGGCGGAGCAGCGGATGGCGCCGGTAGGCGCGAAGAAGCTGTGCGGATGCAGAATCCAGGACGCAGCGCGTTGGCAAGCGTCAACAGGCAGGGTGAAGGACGGGAGATGCGCCGGAACTGTGTGAGAGGTATCGCTGGCGGTGGTAGTGACGGGGGCAGCGAGGGCGAAGGGCAGAGAGACGGGGACGGGGACGGTGGCGCGACGGTGGGGACGGGGCAACGGAGGGCGACGAGAGTAACGTTAGTGACGGGGGCAGCGGGCCGCGAAGGGGGGCGAAGAAAATGGAGTCGACGTAGGTTCCCTCGCCCTTGCTCTAGCCCTCACTCCCGCTCTCGCCCTCACTCTTGCCCTCGCTCTCGCCCTCGCCATCACTAGCGCCATCGCTCTCGTCATCGCTCTCGTTTAAGCTTTCACTTTCGCTCTCGGTCTCCCTTGCCCTCGTTCTCGCCCCAGCCCTCGCCTTCGCTCTCACCGCCGCCATCGCCCATACCCTCGCTCTCGCCATCGTCGTCGTCCTCTCTCGCGTCGTCGCTCTTGCCACTGCTGTCGCCTTCGGCGCCGGAGACCAAGGACGACGGATGGCGACGGCGGTGACGGCGCCGCCGGGGGCGCTGGAGGATTACGATGGGCGCGACAGAGCGGAACGGCAGTTGGCATCTCCAAGAAATACGGATGGGCTTCCGGGAAACGCAACAAGAGGTTTTGTGTATTTCGCTTGATTCGGTTTCCGGAACTCGTTTTTCGGTCGTTTCTGGCTGATCCACGTGGGAACACCCCACGATACATTTCCCGATTGATGCCCGATATTTTTCCATGAAACCAACAGCTTAAAAGTGAAGTTAATGCAATGGAAAAATAGAATACTGGTTGAAATCAGGAGCGGCTTATCACTTTCAGAGTTGTTGCCCACAAAAAATGTGTCGTTTTGCGTATCTCTGCCAACGAGCTCAACTCTTGAAAATACTTACGTGTTGATTGTGTAGTTCGTATAGAGTGTTAGTTTTGTGTAAACATTTAGAAGCTTTTCCTCATTTTTTGTGAAACGAACAAAGTTTATATACCAATCCCTACGATTTGTGTTTAAACATGAATAGAAACAACGAGGTTATGTAGTAGCATCATATTTGTGGCTCCCAGACCACAGCTTTTTCGTTACGGGTCTTCACCCCCGCCCCCATGGCTCACCTCTGCCCTCTCTGGACCTTGTCAACGAGTAGCGTAGCTCACGCGAAAGCAAAGCACAGGTCGTTTGCGCTTCCTCTCTACCGATCAAGATTTTCTTGGGTTTTTAAGGTGTTGACTAAGAGTGTGGAGCCAGACATCCCTCAACCGCCGCTGCCCGTCGCTGTCAGATGACGGTCAGCATATTTGCTTGACAATTGCTGTGCTTGCGTAGCATCTCGAACTAAAACAGCGTCTGCAGTACACTCGCGGAGCATTCTCTTGCATTTGATTTACAATTAATGCAAGAAAATTATAACATAATAAAAATAATAATAATAATAATAATAATAATAATAATAATAATAATAATAATAATAATAATAAAAATATTGTGCATGAGGAACTGTTGTCGAGTTAAATGGACAGAAAACCTACCAACGTAGTCTTCAGAAAGGATATCATAAACAAGGGACACCACCTTGTAAGATGAGACTTGAGCAAAGCATTGATGAGCTACGTGCGAAAGATCTCATTACTGAATATTTGAACAACAACCATTCGAAAAGAGTTGCCATGAAACTAACAGGCATTGCAAGAAGAGCTGCAATTAATCTAACATACCCAGAGTGTGCTCAGCTTCTTATTAATATAAGAGATACATTAAAGGAAACATTTAGAGCTATAGGAGCACGGCTTAGAAGTTACAACGAACTAGCCAAGAGAAAACAGCATAACTTAGATTCCACAAAACAGAAAGAAGTTCTTTAGGCAAGTTGACCTGGGCTCAGAGAGTGGAGTCCGATGTGGACGGAACCAGAATAGTTCCAATAAAATGCAAACTGGATCAAGAAAACTGAAACAATGCAGACAAATAATGCCAATGGAAATAATATTTACAGCTGAAGATTTTGCAACGCTGATTAAGATGAAGAACTAGAAGGCGCCAAGTCGCGATAACATCCATAATATTTTGGCTGAAACAACTAGTGTCTGCACATGGAGCTATAGCAAGATGTTTCTCCAAAGCACAACCCGATTCCTAAAAAAACCCTATATTTCTAACTGAAGGGATCACATATCTGCTGTACGAGAAGGGGGACTCTTTCGAAGACCAAAAACTATCGGCCAGTCACATGTATATCGGTTTTATATAAGTTGTTCACAGCTGTAATAAATGAAGAAATATCCAAACACTGCGAAACAAACCGCATTTTGACAGAAGAACAAAAGGGATGCATCCGCGGAACCTTAAGCTGGAAACAGCAACTTACCATCGACGCTATAATACAGAAACAGGAGCAAACTGAGAACTGAAATCTACATTTATGTTATATAGATTTCACCAAGGGATATAATTCAGTCCCCCACGACTGGCCATTGAAAGTTCTTGAAATATACAAGATATATCTGGGAATTAATAAATACTTGGAGGCAATGATGACGTGAAAAACAAACCTTCATATTGAAAATGCATCCATTAACATTAGAAGAGGAATATTCCAAGGATTCCCTCTAGTGAACGTCGATTTTCTTATCCATCAACCCATTATCTGCACTATTGCAAGAAAGTAAGTTGGGGTACAAGATAAAATATGGTACAACAATCACTCATTTTTATGGATGATCTGAAACTCTATGCTGAAACTATGAAACAATTTCAATATTTGATCAACATTGCAGCTATCTTAAGTAAACATATTACATGTCATTTGGTATAGACGAATGTCCTATTCTCAATGTATTAAAACAGGAAACTGTACAACCCAACCAACAGTTCCAAATGTAATTAATTCAAACTGGGTGCCATGTATAAATACCTTGTAATATGGCAGAACTCCACGATTGAACACACCCAACTAAAAAAGAACTTCACGGAAACGCAGAATAGCTTAACGCGGAGTAGAGTAACTAAAGTTCTTAACAGAAAAGTATCAGGTAAGAACATTATAACAGCCAACAGCACCTGGGCCATACCAACATTAACCTCCTTTTTGGGATAATTAAGTGATAAGACTTTGATTTAATTTTGTTAAGAACAGAATACGAAAAATAACTGATGAACTTTACTGACCTACTTATGCAGCAGGTTAATGAAATTGATTTAGGTCACATGCCACTTAATCTTTCTTGTAACGCCAAGAAAAGTAATTCAAATACACAAGATAAACTACAATCTTGGAAGGGGAAAATCCTACAAGGAAAAAACACCAGTTATCTGAAAAAACAGCATATTGATAAAGCTGTGTCTCTGCATTGGATAACAAGTGGATATTTATACTCAGAGACTGAAGGGTTTGTAATGGCTATCCACGACAGAATACTGCGAACCAGAAACTACAAAAAAATGATATGAAGACGAACGCGATAGACAAATGCAGAAAATGTGAATCATATGGCGATTAAATTGAATATATTATGACGGACTGTCCTGCTTTATTAGACAACGCCTATCTTGGAAGACACAAACCACACGCAAAATTGCTACATCAAGAAATTGCTGTTAATCACGGGTTGTTTGACTCTTCTACGCCACTTACAAATATTGTGCAGTCCCTGTCTTGGAAACAATAGAACCATGTGATGTACTATGACCGATGTGTTATCAAGTGTTTGTGGTCAGTTCTTTGTGAATTCACTACGAGGTATGCAGGAGATATTACAAAGGAATAATGTGATTCAATTAATACACATTATTATTTCATGAAAGTCCCAAGTCTTAACATGAATAGATGGACAAAATACACTACAAATAAAAATCTAAATACAAGGTATAAGGCAATGAAATATTAGAAAACGAATGGTTATATTAAATGTATAAAAGGATGTCACTGTTTCAAAACAATGTTTCAGATGGAAGATAAGCAAAAAATAATTATACTTGTTATTTCACTGAGGAATTCTATACATAATACAGATTCTGTACGGAAATATTCAATGCAGAATAAATAATGCCTATTAACACCATTCATTCAATAAAGAAAATAAAAATTAATCGATTAAAAAGAAAATAAACTTGACCTACGTGGAAGGTACGACGAGATATTTTACTTTTCTAATTAGGAAAGGAATTACGAGAAATTAAATACTTAATGAAATAAGAAAATGTAAATATTTTCTTCCTGTTAGTCCAAGTTATTCCAACTTTCCAAGCAATTTCATTTCACTGATGTAAATGTGTCTCCAAAGGCCCACTTGCTAAAAAGGATAATAGAACACATAGCAATTTGAAAATTCCTTTTTGTGTAATGCACTTTCATAATTCCAAATATTTAAGAATAAATGTGGGGCGAGAGTCTTGAAGCAGTCAGAAAGAGGATTAAAATTAAATTTATTTTTGAAAGAAGCAGTGGTTTTCTTTTAAAAATATGCCTGAAATAAAATCAACAAAGAACAAAGAGAGACATACAAAAAACCTAAAGCAATTACTTTTGTGATGACAAGAACATCTCGTGAGACGATAACCGTAGAAAATAACATTAAGAGAAAGTTTGGAAAGCAAAGGAAGCAACAAAAAGGCATGGCGAAGAAAAGGATTCATGACACCGGGAAGTAATGGAAGAAGACAATTTTAAGATCATTGACAAAGAGAAGACGTATAAGGGTGGGGGAGACTGAGGTTGGTTGTCACAAAGGGTTGTGAACCTTTCAGTTTCCAAATGGGCCACCATAACCTCAAATTTTTCATAACCCGAAACTTCGTGTCACGAGTCCTCCACGACCTAACTTCCAACAGAAATCCAGTTGTGTCAGTGCAATGACAGCTGAACTTCAATTTCAAATGTGGTATGGATTTGGTGTAAGAAGTATTACTCAAATAATTGATGAAGTCTCCAGTGACTTTTCCCGCGGTAGTTTTACGTTGTCCAAAGTTCTTTTGAATCTGCATCTGTCTCTGTCAGTTATCTTTGGCTTTCGCCGGCGATATTTAACCATGTTTTGTGTACGCTGTCATTATCGTGTTCACAGTCACTCGGGAAACGTTAAATAGTTCAGTTGTTTTCGTCACAGATGCACTAGCTCTAACCACACACCAACGATGTTTGACCTCATTTGAAGTTGAGAGATAAAATACTTCGTCGATAGCTCGTGGTCACCGTCGAAGTGTAGTGTTGCACGCCTATGATACACAGCAATATAACCTTCAAAACGTAGAATTACAACTGTGATGTTTTACTCTACACTCTCGCGGAAGTAGTGTGCCAGCCTACCGCTTGCTGGTGCCAACCAACCACGAGTGAGGATGAAAATTTATTTGATCAAACTGTAGTGCACACTTCAAGAACAAAATTTGAGGATTAAGAATTGGAGGCTTTCCTCTTGCTTCATACTTGCAGTTCGTGAAACTGTCTTCTAGTGGTTAGGGTTAAAACTAAGAAGATTGTTTTCTTTTCCGTCCAGCCCCGATCTCCCCTACCGAAGAAACGATAACTAATTGGCCAAAGAACGTTTAGTGTGGTAAAACGTTGGGTGGGAAACCTATGACTCTCGAGAGAAGTACTGTAAACGAAATTATCAGGTAAAAGACATTTCATTTTTTATGGGTTTATACGAAAATCTGAAGAGGATTGTCCGCAAGCCGGCAACATTTTGGGGTCCACAAGTTTACACGAAGTTGGTTGTGTCCTCACTCGCGGTAACCTTAACATAATAAGGAAGTTTTCGAATACAGCGAATTGGTGTGGAAGCGTTAAGCACTTACAGATTTCATTATTTGTGTATCAAGAATGTTCGTTAGATCTGCAAAAATATTTCTGAACAGAGCGAGATATATTAAACATTGTTTATTAATATTTAACATTAACACTGTGATAACATTGCGGTATCTTGCCTTACTTCTGAACAATTAATATAATTTTAATTACGCCTCATAGAACATAAAAGACCTATGATGAGTGTGTACCAGACCTAGTATGTACAGACGCGTTTTATTTTTGACATACAAATAAACAATAAAATTAAGAAAATATCATTTTTAAGTATACAATGTACCATTAAAATTGTTAAATCAATATTAATTCAATTTATATCCATGTATTTCAATCTGGTTCAGATCACCGCTCATACTCCGCTGAGCTTCACAGTGCCACTTTCACACAAAAAAAAACAACAAAATATCTGTCTTGATAACTGCTCGGAATTATATTTATAATAAAATACAAGACTGAACCACTGCTTAACTTCACAGAACACGTACATTCATTTTACCTAGTTAAATGTTCTCAAACAAAATCCACAAATATCTGCTCTTTGAGAGCAGATAGGGGGGAAGTCAGCTTATAGGGAAAGTCAATTAGTACTCTTATTTCTTGTGCTTTTGAAAACAAAAAACAAGAAACATGTGGCACAAAGGTTTTAAAAGGTGTGTGCCTTTCAAAACGATCAGTAGATAATTAATTTAATTGAAAAAGGCTTGCTGCATTTTTACTTCTTGGAAATTACCAATAATCCCGACGCGTTTTAGCATATCATTTCCAAATTGTTGATAGTGAAATAATCGTCATCAAAATTTCATGTTGAGAATCAATTAAGTTTTCTTATTTCCATCATTTTTATACTTTAATTTTTACAAACTATTCAATTATATAAAACAAGGTCATAAAAGTATCAAACATTTACCGCAGCATTTGCAAGATGGGTGAAGTAACTCATAGTCATATGAATCGATTTTTCCTAGCTCGGAATTTACCAAAATTCCATGAACTCTCGAATATATGTAGAGGCGGATAGAAAATGTATTTCCTCATTATCCGAGGAATTTCATTAAACCGTAGCTTGTTAATATAGAAATCGGTTAAAACTGTTCCAACACAGACCATGGATATACATTAAAAGCTCTTCCTTGAAAAGTGCTTGTTTAAGCAAATTTGCTCTCCATAATGAACGTCACTGGCCGCCTCTCTCGTAAACTACCTGAACGCCTCTCATGGCGCGGGCGAAATGGCCATAAATGTTAACACGGAAATGTTATAATCATCGCCTCGACTCCCTCACGCCTGCCTCGCAAACAACGCCGCCGGTCCCCCGACGGGTCTCCGCCGCCAGCACGTCATCCTCCCCTCTCCACCCGCTGTGGGCCCACACCCCGACCGCCCTCGCACTGTCTTGCCGACCAACACCCCGACCAACCCCTCTCCTACATACCCCACACGCGCCCCGCGTTGTCTTTGCCGCCCTCCCCCCGGGCACACCGCCAGCACCCCTGACCGCCTCCACCCGCCCCAACGCACACGCCCGGGCAGCGCACCGCTCTCCCTCCGTCGCGACGCACACCCCACCAGCCCACCGGTGTCGCGTCGCCCGCCCTCTGATGCTGCCTCGCAGCCAGTTTCCCGCTTCCCGTCCCCCCCCCACCCTTGCCCCCTTCGCCGCAGGCTCGCCCCCTGGGGCCTGCCCCCAAACGCTCACGCGCCGCTCATTAGATCCCCCTACTGGTCACGCGCCGGCCACTTCGCCGCCGCGTTCGCTGCTTCGACCAAGAGCGCGGTGTTCAACATAGGCCCAACTTGCCAAGTTGCGCCGAGTTTGTTGGCTGAACGGACGCCGCGGCAGTCCCACACTGGCCGCCACGCCGCGACCCGTCCGCTTGCGCTCCCGCACGCCTTCCTCGGCCGCACTCCCGCTACAACCCTTCCGCTCCGCCCTTAAACTTCCCCCTTCTCCGGCCTCATCTTTATTAGCTCACTTCCTCTAACATTTAACTTTGTCCAGTACGGCAGAGCGTTTCTTCGTTGGGTATACGAGGCTGTTATTCAAGTCAAGTAAGCACACACAAAATCTTAATTATCATTCTTCTTAGTCACATACACGCATTTATTATCTTACTTTCTTTGATAAATGTCTCCTACTTTTATCTCTTTCAATCTCTCGTTATCCTTTTTCTTTTTCTCGATATTTTACTTCTTCCTCAGGCGCCACGAACGGTTTTTGCGGATTTTTCCAATAAAACATATTTTCCCTCCATTGAATCTTATCTTTTCTTCCCATGTTTACGTTCATTTTTAAGCCTTTTTCAATCTGTTTCAATTTACATAATACGTATTACACAGTTTTAACTATTTTTGTCGTTAAATGAATGATAAACATTATAATTTTAGCCATTCTCTAGTTCTCAATGCTTTCATAAACGTTCATCTTCCTTTGCTGGATGTCATATTCTGCTCGATAAGTCTGCTCCAATCTTGATGATAGTTCCTTAAATGTACGTTATTTGTTTGATTATTCATACCTTCTATATTTTTTTCTTTTTGCACTTAGGCTGGTCATGAGAATGGCTGGTTGAGAATTACAATTTTCTCATTGAAATCTCGCAATTCGGTAACTTTTTATACGGCAAAACGATGGGCACATACTGACTGTACACACACGGTACACACGCACTGACTGTACACATTTTGCAATGATAGTTTATAACTAGTTCACGAAGAAATAATTGGTAAAGTCTTCTAATTTTGAATAAGCAATTCTCAACTCTGAATAGGAATAAGTTTTTTGGTTCTTATAGTAAATGTCGGTTAGTTTATTGACCTATGGCTAAGCCCAACGTACTTCACGTCAGGTCTACATTCCCTATATTTAGATTTTTGTCTTCCAGAGGTAATGAAAATGAGTAATTTCTTTATTAAAGAAGAGGTACTAGCTAGGTATGGTTTGTTCACACGAAGGAGAGTTGTACTAGATATACCTTTATATAATGTTATTGTAAACTAGAAATTTCACAATTGAATCTTGCAACTATCACCAAAGATGCCGAGAGAGGTTTCTCAAAGTAACAACCAGGAGCTGGTTGGGGACACCCCCCTAGCCGATGGTAGGTCGGCGCCGGATCTCGCCATCAACAGGGAAAGTTCACCGCCACCCCCGAGTGAAAAATGCAATATAGTTACGGGAATAATAGCCTTAGCAGTTTAAGCGTCTGGAATCACTAACAATCAATTAAGCACTCAATCACCACAGATGGTACAAAAATAATGCCAGCTAAAAGTAATGGTTTAATTGATCTTTGTAGAAAACTAATATTTCCTTGATTTCATTGCCTATCACTGCATAATTTTCTGATTTTTTGTCGGCTCAGGTATGTCTTTTCTTTTTGTAAGTCGAGATTTTCAAATATCTGAAAACAATTCAAACTTCACGCACGCGTGGCTTCAATAAACGTTAAATGTCTAATTTGCACGTAATAGTAGGAAAACATTTTTAATAATTAAATTACATGACTGTTTACATTACATACCGAAGTTTTAGTACAGTTCTCGTCATGAAAATGCAAGCATCAAGGCCATTCGCCTTCCCACTCTCCCTCTCACCCCCGCCCTGCGGGAGTTGTCGCGAGCTGGGCTCGCAGGACTGCAGTCCCAATGACCGATGATCTGTGTGGGCTGAGGTACACGCTTTATCAAGTACAGTCAACATGGCAGTGCCGATTCTGGCCCTAAATTCTGTGACGAGTAAAAATAAAATGTCTGTACATACGGGTGAACGACTTTTTAACATAATATTTAATTATCTATATATCTTATTATACAATAATTAATAACTTTTTTGCCTGTTAGGATATGCCACTTTATAAAAATGGTATTTCTAAACATTCATATTTGAAAATATAGTGTAGTATTTAATAGACTTTATTTCCTAACAATTACCATCAAAACCAACCCATTTTATGTTCATTGCCACACACACAAAATTTAACTCGTATTATTCGCATTGGACCACCCGAACGATCAGTGTGTTATCCGGAATCTCGTCTAGTCCTTTCAAACAATCCTTTTGGTGTCAAAAGGAAAGTGTTGACCAATAGATTACAGTCTCTCCCCTCGATGTAAATTGCACTTCATGGGACTTGGCTTGTAAGGCAACAGAGCGCTCAATTGGCGCGATCTTGAAACTTGCAAGTTCGTGACGAACTATAATGAAAGCTCACATTACTTACACCAAGAATTTCTATTATCAATATTTTATAATTTTGTGTAGTCAAAGCACAACTGATAATACTCCGGACGCAGCAACCGTTACGAAAATAAGTTGATGGTACTATATCATGCATTTTTTAACAGATATAGTTTTTGAATAAATATGATTTTGCCAACGCAAAATAATAGTAATAATAATAATAATAACAATAATAATAATAATAATAATAATAATAATAATAATAATGGTTAAATTCGAACAGGATTTCGCAAATTTGAAATCAATTGCACATGCATAACTCGATTGGTCTGCATATCGTTCTCTATATTACAAGTATTATACTCCAAATATACCAGTATTCCTGAAAGTAAAGACGTTTTCGCTTTACTGCGTTTCTGCAGCGCAATTCATAATGTCAAACTCCGTTCTCATACTTCTAGCGCAAGATGATGTTGTGGTAGAAAATCTTGTAGAACGAAGTTCCACATGTCACAGATTTTCCTGATTGATAAGAGGCTCATCGTGCAGCGATGTTCGGTGAAGAGATTTCGCGAACTCCTCTAAACATCGAACCGGGAGAGGTGGCTCGAGGCATCAACTGATGTCACTGCAGTGCCTCTGATCGGGAGGTCCTAGGTCCGAGTTCCGACGTAGGCAGGATTTTCGCCACTAGCTAAATAGCTAAATCGAGTTCAGTCGCTGTCTGGAGAAGAATTTTGGCGGTCGGCTGCTCTGATCGGTAGGTTTCCGTGGTTTCTCCTATCAATACCAGGCGAATGCTGGAGTAGTACACTACCATACATATGAAAGAGCCCGGTGAGGAGCTTAGAGCTTGTCGTGGCTGGGGCGGTGCTCAGCTGGTAGGAGATACCTGGTGAGGAAAATACCGGTACCAGAAGGTAGGCCGGCGCCGAATCTCACACCGTAGCGGGGGAAAATCACCGCCTCCTCCCGCGAAAAAAAAATCGTTCAGTCTATTTACGAGGCAGACGACCTTAGCAGTTGACGCGGAATCGCTAATGCATCTAAACATCGGTGTAAGGTATGTCACCTAGTAATCAGAGGCAACTATCACATGTGAAGCCTCGTTTTAACAGAATTCCATTGACAAAAAGTCATCTGACCTCCCGACATTGCTTAGAAGATTGTATCATTTAATCTAAGACATTCTGTATTCTTCGATTCGAGAAAGTAAAATGCAGGAACACATGCAATATCTACGAGCACATCTGCACTTTACATTTAGCTCGTCAATCGGATATCAATTAAATACCAGCGCCGGTGTTCGAATTGTCTAAACGCTCTCCGTGAAGTCATTAAACATATCAGAATATACAGAAATTTTTAGACACCGAATTTATAAATAATTTAAACAGAATTCAAAATCTACTTGTACTATCCCGCAACCTAGAGAATTCATTCTCATCACTGAAGTGTACTATCTCCTCTACCGTTCAGGATTCCCGTTTTCGTTTCAGGAAGCTCTGAAGCCGTCGTAAAGATGATGCTCTTTAATTCCAAAAATCATCTTTGCTCTTCAATAGCCCACATTGAGCTCCTCCCCTTCACAATGAGCTATTTAAGTTTGAACTGATCAACCGGTGCTGCTTTGCTCCAGAGATCTATCGCAATCTGGCACATAATGAAAAAAACAAAAACACACCAACATTCGTAAATACCATGGAGTACATTGAATCCAATTTTAAGGTTGTTAAATGTGAATATGATGCAATGCATTAAAAATCAAACTGGTGGATCAAACATGGCGTGCCGAAAGAGTCTATACATTTCAAATAACTGATTATATACAATTTAAAACTCAAAACAATATATCCTACTCGATATTTAAATATCAAAAGGGATGCAGAAAATGCATTGAAAATTAATCAGCATAACACAGTAATGCATTTTTTACTCTATTTTTCATTTAATCTACGAATACGAGTTCAAAACCTATTAATACACAATGAAGCCGGCTTCAAATAAAACTGTGATAAAACGCCGAATTCGTTCCGGGTTTGTTTCACTCTGAACCACAGCAACTCGCCGCCCTTACGGGTGCCGAGACCTCGTCGCCTCATGAATATTGCACCGTGTCTCGTCACGTGAATATGAATAAGTCGGCGGCGGCGGGGGGTGGGGGT
>BOPP01000303.1:355871-369953 GCA_017312745.1 Gryllus bimaculatus | reverse complement strand
CGGCCCACCCTGACCCGTCTACCCATCTTCCCAACCTCCCTCTCTCGTGCCGTCCCATACCTCCCAGTCCTCTCCTGCATCCTTCTCCTCATCCTCGTCCTCCTCATCGACCACCCGCCCGCCTAGCTCTCGCTCCGCCACGAACCTTGCGTCCGTACGTTCCCGAACTCTCGTCCATCCTCCATTTTCCATCCATCTTCTATCTAGCCTGCATCCTCCTCCTCGCTCTCGTCGCCTTCGCCCCGACCTCTGTCGCAGCGGCGGCACGGGGGTCTTCCAGTGGCGATTGAACTTCGCGTGAACCTTCCTTGTGGCGGTACGGATGTAACGAGTCATTTTATTATTTCCAAGGGAAGCCCAAGCGAACACCCGGGAGAGATAGCTCAGAGCGTTAACTGGTGTCTGCTGGGCCTCTGACCGGGAGGTCCAAGTATCGAGTCCTGGCGGTATCTGGATTTTCGACGCTGGCTACATATCTAGGTCGAATTCAGCCGCTGTCTGAAGGACAATTCTAGCGGCTGATTCCGTGGTTCCTCCGATCAACCCCAGGCGAATGCCAGAGACTCACCCTAAGAAACCGGCCTTGCAAAGCGCGTTCTTTTCACCCTCTTCCTTGACTTTTCCTCATACACTATCCGCACTATACTATCACGCATGCCTGGACCCCGATCGGGAACTTAGAGCCTGGTCTGACTGGGGCTGTGGCCCGCTGACGGGAGATACCTGGTTAGAGAAAACCCCAGTAGCCGACTGTAGGTGGTCGCTGGATCTCACCATCCAGCGAGCAATGATCACCGCCACCACAACCAACCAACCAACCAACCTTACCGACCGACCGAGGAAAATCATGCATTACACTTTTGGGACCGATGAGTACAACCGTTGACACGTCCGGAAACAAACCAACAGGACCAAATAATGAACTCAACCGGACTGAAGTCAATTATTACATCTGTGCTTTCAGTCTGTTTTAAGACGTTGGCAATTAGTAGTGATTTTGTAGCGAGATTGATTGATTGACGTTTTCGGTCACGATAGCTCCACACATGGTGTTCCTCCACACATGGATGGCAAGGTCCGGCTCCGAACTATACGTCGTTGCGGGGCTTCTCCACCTAGGTAAAACCTTTCTGCGGGCATCGCCCCAATCAGGACAAGTTCTAAGCTCCCGACCGGTCTTCCGACATGTGTGACAGTCTAATGGAGGTTAAGTGTATGCGTATGTGTGTATAGGACGGAAAGATTGGGCGTGGTCCGTGGCCCTTTTATCATGGTACATCTACGGGCATTTGGTAAAAAATTACTGATCAGAACAATCGGCTGCTGGAGCTATCCTCCGGGCAGCGGCTGAATTCGACCTAGTTACAGGTAGTATCGAAAATCCAACCGTTTCAGGACTCGTACCAGAGGAGCTCCTGGAATTCTGCAAAATGCGGGAAAATCTGTGAAGTTCTGTGACGACAGTTAAGTAGCACTGCAGGTGATTTGTGTATGGAAGTGTTTTGTAGCGTCACGAGGAAATATGTAGTACTAGCACGTGCACCCTATATTGTCCACATTTTTTTCACATACCAATATTATTAGAAAGGAAAAATAATGCATTTTATGTATGGGAATATAAAGGAATGAATTCTCTATTACGCTCCACCATGCCCTGCCCCGGGCCTATTGCAGTCCCATCCGCTCAGCTTACTCTGCCATCCTCACCTCCCCCGCCCCGCTCTACTATGTTTGCTACAATCATCGTTGCTATGTGCCGCTATTCACTCTTATTTTGTTTGTACAGTTAGGATAAATGTCGCAAGAACGAACACAGAAAACTACAGAACGTTTAAAACCAGTTTCTTTGCACAAATACATATGCACCATTATTTGTTTACATTATTACAGATACACAATGAATTCCAACTCGAAACTATAGAAACGGGCATCACGTGTCTCTACACACAGTTTTACCATAGCTTACCTGAAATCACCAAAATACATCCCCTCCGGTTAGGCAGAAATCCCTCTCATGATACACGAATTAAAAATAGATTTCCCATCTACATCCCTGCCCTTACAAAGTTTTCAGAAAAATGTATTTCCCCTAAGATCGCCTCATAAAGGATTCTTCTCTCAAAAATGTGATTTTTAGAATGAAGTTTTTAGCATTAATATTATATTAAGTCAACAATACAAATGTAGAGTCTGAACTTTGCAAAACCGGATAATGTTTAATATAATAAAAAATGAGCAGCTATAATCATTATTACACATTACTCGCAAACTGTTAAATTTCATCTTCGATTGCTCAAAAGCGTAATTGCGCTATTAAAAGGAATAAAAATGCATGTAGGAAGGAGTTTTATCGGCTTATGGAATCGTTGAATAACCATTGTAAATTTACCCACTGTCCGCGAAAAACTTAAAGAGCGCACACCCAAATGTTCTGTAAGGGGTAGGGAAGGATAATGGGATAGTTTCATGATCTCTTGTAGATATTAACTTTTCTAATTTTTTGAAGGTGACGTACACAAAATTACATTAATACTTCAGTTCTTCGTAGAAAATCAGGCCACTGCACAGGTGTTATATAATATAAAATAATAATTGGAAAAAGTAAACTTTAGTTAGGCCCACAAAAATTCTCTACATTTCTCTAAAAACACCATCAAAATTGGTTTAGCTATTATCAATATTACCCCGCACACAAACGCTGACAAAAATCTTGAAAAGGGATGAACTGGTTTTGTTATCGTCTAAATAAGCATATAAGATTAAACAAAGGCCCTTATTTTGAAATAACAGACGCTATACTTTTATTATCGTAGGAGATATTGCAAATAGTGTAAATTACCCATAAATTATGATCCTAGAAATTTTAGAGAACTGAAATCATTTCATGAAATAATTATTTGTAAAACTACTTGACTCTTACAACTTAAAATTCCAACAAGCAAACCCAGAAGAAATTCGACAGAAACAACATTCTAATTAACCAATAAAACTTCTCGAAATTACATTTACACAATCTCGTGATATTTAATTTACTAAATTAATTGTCTGGCGTCAACTCTTATGTTCATAAATGTTACGTTTTATTGAGAGATCTATTTACACATTTACATTAACATTCACTTTTAAACATTTGTCCGTGGCTCCCTGCACGCCTCGACCTTTTTCCGAAAGTGCCAACGGTTTTACGATCATTATTTCTAAAATGACGAAGACGCTTTATTGTTTTTACTTTCTCACTACGAAGTAGAACGTTATGAAATGCTGTGCGCAAAAAGGCAAATTTTTGGCAGAAAACTCTTATTACAGGCCCCTGGTAACGAACAAGTTTTGAACTTTCGCAATTATTGAAAAATGAGAGTTTTTAACGAACATGACCTTAAACGTCCTTCCAGCTATTCAACAAAAAATTAAACAAAAACGATAGAATCATTTTTTAAAAATCTTCAAATGTTCAAAGGGCTTCATGAAAGGTAACCATCTAAATTAAAATATCAGTTTCAAATTCAAGGTTTCGCGACATCAGCCAGATAGATTGCGTAATATTAATTTGGGAGAAAATCGGCTGAACAGTTTAGCCGCTGGCGTTGGTCACAGAAAAGACGGACGGGCAGACAAACAGACAGACAGACGAACGTAAGGGCAAAACGTTTTGGCGTCATTCGATTTTTCGGTATCGACGGCTCATAAAACATGAATTCAGGCTATACCACGTATTACAAGATTTTGTTTTCTAAATTTAGAAACTGGATTTTTCCACGTTTTCATTACCAGGGCCCTGAAAAAGAGTTTTCTGACGAAAATTCGCCGCGCAGCATTTCATAACTTTCTCTCTACTCGGTAGCAAGAAAGTGAAAGCTATATAACTCACATATTTTATTGGAATCAGAAGAATCGCGCGAAAACAATTGCTATACGTTTCAGAATGCAGCCACTTTAGTGTATCAAGCGAGTTTAGGTTATGTTGGTGCGAATATAGTCAATGTAATTCATGCCTTGGAAACAGTACCACTGAACTCCGAAAGTGGTATGAGAGCAGAAAACAGAAATTCACAATTTATTTATTCTTTCATTTTCCACCACAATGTTTTGAGTTATTTATGTGCTTAGGGTTCTACAGAGCGAATTGGCGAAAAAGTCTAATTAATCTTTAGGCTTTCACAGGTTTTCCTTATGGCGCGTCTAACCGCTTATTATCTTTACATATTAAGGCACGCACTTCCGCACCTTACGTGCTCATTAATATGCTACGCAAGCACGAACGTGCAAAACACCTGAGCTGTACTCCACAAAGTTTTACAGCTTCAGTAACTACAAATAGCGAAGAAAATAATGACACCTTGATATATATGCACCCTCGAAAGTTCCACTGGTGCAGATTATTACTTCAAAGCAAGTTGAATAATTTAGATACTAGTTCCTATTTTTTTCTAAAGGTTACTAAATTTTTACTATGAGTAACGTAAAGATCAAAAACAGATTGATAGGAATATAATTCACTGTTTATTACGTTAAACGTGGTACGACACGTTTCTATATGTACTTGACGTTTGCAACAATTTCCCCGTGGTCAATGCGTGGGAGCATTATTTTTCCTTTTGATTTCAGTTTGGTAAAAATAGAGTTATTTTGAAAAATAAAGCAAGCTTGGTTTTATTTTGTTCTCCGATAACATGATAATAGAATTTGAGATAAACACCAAGTATTTAGTTTAGTTTCCTTTCAATTGAAGCCTGCATTATAATGACAAATTATTCATAGGCAATTATTATCCTAGTCAAAATAACTGGACTGCATACAGCGCGTGCAGGTTGAGGAGGTTTGAATAAAGATCTTATTTTCTTTTTCCTCTTCAGTTCATTGTCAGAGTGATTGGAGAGGTATACGTTGGAGAGGACATAAATGTTGTAGGCCTCTCTTTTGGCAGAAACGCTGAATATCAAAAAATTCCAAAGTTGCAAATAACGCGATAAAATATATGGTGATGTAGCGCCTCTTGTTTTAGAACAATTTTATAACAATTTACTTTCAAACAAATTTTTGTTTTCATCAACCGAAGTTTAATCTGCGCACGTTTTCGAAAGTTTGAGAATCTCTTTCCGACCCCTGTTACGAAACGACGAATAACATAACCTACAAAGCGAGGTTAGTAACATTTGAATCACCGTACATTTTCGCTTCGAAAAAGTTAAAGATAATTATTTGCATTGGTCAATTATTAGTTTTAATTATAATCAATGGTATTTTATTAAATGGATAATATTTAATATTTTTATTCGCGCTTTCATTTCCTTTAATCCCCCGTAATTAATGTGATGACACCAGTGTTTTTTTCTGTATTTGTGCTTTTATTTATGTCCCCAATGCAATTTGACGGAATTTTTGAAAATTGATTTTGCTAAATTGTACATTTAAGCGTCCAATTTTTGGAACAATAGAAGGATGAGAAGTAATTCTTAATCTTGGGTTGAAAAGTGTATTTATTTTTCATTTTTGTTGATTTATTTCAACTACTATTATTACAAACTAAAAAATATTTAAAGTGCTGTTCATAATAATTATTTTTAAAAAAAACTTCTCGTGAAACGCTGCAAAGCATCTGTCAATAAATGGCACATCACAGCGACTACAGAGCCTTTTTGTATCCAGTCCGCAGGCTGCGCAACGCCTTTGGGTTTCTACAGGTTTTACAATATGATTTCATGAATCAAATCTAATATCACTAACCACTCTGCCATTTTTTAATCTGGATTTCTGAGGGCCTGTTCTTTTTTGGTTTGAGGCTGTTCCTGACAGGAATTTGAGTACATTTTTTCTTCTTACATCCAATAAACTGGGAGGATTATTTTCATTCACATCTCAAAGTATTTACATCTCCAAGCAATTTCAAGAAAAAAAGGAAAACGTGGTCACCGCTACTACTATTTTGATCTCACTCTCAGTCTATACAGCGATATTTGTTTATCAAGGATGTCCACCCCTCTCACATACGCATTATACGATTTCACGAGGTTTGTCATGGGTTGCTGAACATGCTTCTTCTCCTTTTGTGAGAAACGTTTCGCGAAAGAAACAGTTTCCATGGTGCTGTAGTTGTAACTACCTTGTTACCCTTCCATCTTACAATCGGTACAGAACTGTTCTTTTAAAAATTATAATCAATGCGGCCTCTGTCTTTCTTTTCACATTCTGTAGGTCACTCTCCTGTGCGATTGTCACGAATAGTTCCCGTTGTATTCAACTTTTTATTTCTTACGAAAATTCGCATGGCTAGAGAAAAAGTTATCAAATAACAATTCATGGCGCTCCGGGCTTCAGTAATCTTCTTGAGATTTGCAATTACTCCCTGCCCCAGCGATTTTATTTCAGAGGGTTCGTTTCCCATGTAAGGAGAAAAATGAAAAAGGTACCCATCTGAGCTGCACATGCACCAAATTTTATATTCAAATTTGATGGGGTTTTCTGACGTGTACATTTTGGACGAATGATGACCATAGTATCTAAATATCATCTTATCTATTGGTAAATGGGCCCTAAAAACGCCAAATTTTAAATAGTTATTTTGAAGCTTCTCAAAATAAGGACGGACTTTGTAAATCATATCACTTCACTGTCTACACATAGAAGAGTATACAAGTGGCACACCTACATCAGGGAATTGTTCCCAATATATCTTCTTTGGGTAATGTGTGATACCCACTGAATAAAAGAATACCACGAAAACACATTAGTTCCTTTTACTCTCTGGTGAAGTTCACATTTTTTTGTGATGCATATAATATGGACTGTCCAATTATGTAATCAATGACATCTTTAGTAAACATTTTCTCAAAAATTTAGAATTCAATCTTAATATATATAAGAGTTTTCAAATCTTCCTTACTATTGAGTGAGTTATCTAACATTGTCTGTTTGTAAACGGGTGCAGATCTTCTCTAAAAAGGATTTTTTATTGAAAATAGCTGTGTTCAAGATCCATATGTTTCCTCTTTATGTATATCCTTATCACTTCCTGCGTATACCAACAATTCTAATTCACCAGTTACATCTCGCACTTCATTCATAGATAAATCATTTTCTACTATTTCTTTTTCTTCTGTTTGATCATCAGACTTGGATGTAATAATCACCACTTTTACATCATCCTCTTCCTATCAAATCTTCATCAATTTCTTCTAAATACTGAACAATTTCATTAATTGCTAAATCACCACATCGTAACATTTTCACTGTAGTCCGAAAAAAAGAAACAAACTATATAAAATGCAGCCACAAGTAACATAACCTCAAAAAACAAAAACAAATATGCAATACAAGAACATGCCTATTACTCGCGCAACTTTTCTTGAACGATGGATTGAAGAAATGCGGGTAGAGTGGGGGTATTAGTTACGAAATCGGCCACCAGATTTTATGAAGCAATGCCAATCTCTGGAGAATCAGTCATGCCTTCGCAACTTTCTCAATAATTTGCGTTCTAGTTTTCTCAGGAGTGCCAGGTATTTCATGTAATAAATCTTCACCTGCTTTGGTTATTTATTTAAATTTTTTGAAGAAAATCACGGTCAGAAGTTCTCATCTTCAACGGAAAATAGTTTCTATTTCGCGCCAGTGAAGATGTGTTTGCAATGTTGTCATCAGTGCACGCTGCGAGCTTTTGTCTTCAACTGTTTATTGTGTCAGAGAGTCTTATGTGGCGTCGTTAACACGAGGGCCAGAACCGTTAGGTTGGTGAAAGTACGCTGCGGGGGAGGAAGGTGTTAAGCCTGAACATCCGGGAGTTTGCGCTCTGGCGGTTGACTCAGGTAGTGCCGCAGAGCCAAAAATACCGGAGGCTGTAAACTTCGAGGATGCTAGCCTTCGAGCCTCGTTTACGGAAGCAGGCAGCCAACCTGAGAACTCTTTGTGTGGGCGTAAACCAAAGGCTGGCCTGCGAGCCTCGCGCCAGCCGGCGGGCCTATCTATGGAACAGTGGTGGGGGTGTCAGCCTCAACTATTTAACGCGGCGCCATCTGCGCCCGCGTTCTCATTCAGTTTGCATCGGGTAGCTTGTACGTGTATGTACAAGGAGGGTGTAGGAGTGAGGGCGAGATGTCCGGAGAGTAAGGGCCAGACAATCTCACGTGCTGTAGGCACACGGTCGCCACGACCGGGTTAACTTTTGGCGTCAGGCCATGTGACGGTAATTGTCACGGGACAGAGGTCCGACGGCGCGCATCACGCGTGGCTTGTATTTTCTGCGGTAAAGCAGTGTTCCGAAAGGAAAAGGTTGCCGGAGTGTTTTAATATTAGCAATTCATTGTAACTTGTACATAATCTTTGAATATATTATTTTAATTTTGTTATTGAAATTTATTTCTTATTTCACTATGTCACACTTACTTCTGACCTATATTATTAAAAGATACGCACCAAATACTCGAGCTATAAAAGTGGGATTTTGTTCTTTACGATTCATCATCGACGGCACGCTCTATCTTAATTCAGGTACCAACAGGCCGTCCGATAAATATACACATTAATATATGTTATTGATTTGTTTTGCATCATTAATCAAAGGGCTCATCAATCAAAGTACCGGTTTCACTCCAATCCGAAACGGTCTCGTACTATTTATTGATTACTCATTATAAAGTATTGTATGATACCACGCGAGAACGATCTTCACCTATTCAATAATTACCATTCTATTGAAATTTGAATCTACTAATATCATTTTAAGAAAAACTTTCATTTCTATGTTTTAAATGAATACATATAAGCTTAATATTCGGTGTCGTAAGTTAGATTCATCAGTGAATCCAGGAATCAATTGATATGTTTTAGGTGTTTAAACTGTTCTTCATACTTAACTATATAAACAACCCTTAATATACCATACTGCAGCTGCCTACGGCAAAAAACATGTTTTTCGATTTTTATGCGGCAAAATGGAAACTGCTTTTTAGTTCTTGAAAACCAATATTTTTCTGAAATCTGGAAGCACTGACGAATCCAACTTATGCCGCTATGCATTTCAGCATCTCGTACACAGGTGTCTCTTATTATCCACACACGGTAGGTACCATCGTATGCATCACATGTAGAAGGGCCAATGCTGACTTCCTTGGCGCCGAAAGCTTCATAATGATGCGGAAAACACGATATAATTCCCTGCTGCAGCAAAAGTAAATTTACATGAAAATATACTAGGACGGAACGCTCAACCCGCCGGGTCACCGTGATACATAAATACAATCTATTAGAACGCACACTGACGCTGTCAGTGTCAAAGCTGCGCTGGTAACGTTAGGCGAAAATGGAGACGTTTACT
The DNA here is from genome assembly GCA_017312745.1 of Gryllus bimaculatus. NCBI lineage: Eukaryota > Metazoa > Arthropoda > Insecta > Orthoptera > Gryllidae > Gryllus > Gryllus bimaculatus. Next base: position 360,643 of record BOPP01000303.1, on the reverse strand, counting down.
ACAGACGAGTTTTGCGATATGAATTTGATTTTGGGATAATGCCGGAGCAATGTTGAAGAACATGCGTACGCCGCGCGATATCGCACTCGCCGGCATTCGCCGTGCAACGTGTCACGGCACCTCGATGCGCGACTGCCTGATTAACGGAGAACGTGCTTCGGCGACCAAGTGCCGACGTCGGAAGGCCGTGCCGTCGTGCCGGTCCTCGCGAAGTGGCAGCATTGCAAGCAGCGGAGGGCGAGCTTACGAGCAGCGCGCCGGTCAACGCGCAAGATCGCTTCGCACAGGTGCGCGCGGCCGCGGCCGCGGCCGTCCTCACTGCCGGAATTTTGGGGCATGTCCGACGAATGAACAGTGCAACGGGTGCCTTGGTATGTGGCCGTAAACATATGGAGCATTGTGAACACGTTCTTTAAAAACTTATTTGAGGCAGCAGTAAAGGCGTTAAGGCAGAAGTGCCGTAGCGATCGCAGACCGAAGGATCGCGGCTTTGAGTCCCGCGTCGAGCATGGTTGTATTTGTGCTCGGCCTTTCATCCCCTATCAACACCATATCACGTCATCTTCACAGTTACCATACCGCTAAATGCAATAGTGGTTGTGAATGATCTAGACGTTGGTGTGACATAACGATTTACATAACAGAAAAGAAAAAAGTGATGGCGGTGTATCATGAGTTGTGTTATTTCACGTCCTTCGAAGTTCCTTCCCGATGTCCAACATTCCGCCGAGAAGTGCGGACCTATGAGCCGTCCAGTGCCGCCATTCTACGGTGCAGTAGTCGTCAAAAGAAAAGGGGATAGTTTCCGCGTTGCTTGCTGCGAAAACAATTATGCTTGTAATTGCTTGTTGCTCAATTGTTCTCAAACAGCAGACATCGTACTCGCGAGCTAATATTGTTTTCTCAAAATAATGAAATTTTAGATAATTAAAGTACTAGCATTTAGAGTATCGCAATGCACCTGCACAACATTATAATTGTTTTCAAAAGAACCTCTTCTTTACAAAATTATGTCGCCATTTGCACTTCTATTGTGAATTTAGCTTCCTTAAGGAATTTTAAAATTAAGGAGTATGGAAGCTTGTTAACTTGATTTTAAATAACGTTGGTTCAGGGTCTTGTACTCACGGAATTGTCTCTCAATAAAGATGGAATGCAATGTAGGGTTCTATGGTTGGATTCATTATTCAAGTTGCCTTCAGGACGCAGAAGCAGACGCAACGTCTGGGAACAGTATTTCCTATAAACCACGGGCTATCCAGCCCAGAAGGTAATTTGAATAAAGATGGAATGAGAGCACCGCAATATAACTAACGTTATTCACAATGCGAAAATGAAAACTTAGAGCTATCATTATCATTTAGTGAAAAGCATGCGAAAGGCAGAAGAAAAGAAACGACTTACTGTTGACGGAATGTAGTGAGGCTCGAAACCTAAAAAAAGAAAAGATTATCTTGTATTAAATCCAACTTCAAATGCGAAAACAAACTCATGGATATTTAGTTTCATTTACACAGACATCTCAAGCAGATTTGTGGGTCATTATAATTTCAGTGACGTCCGTATTTCTTTCATTATTTTCCTCAAATATTTTGCTTTTATAAATACCGACGTTTTCATTCTTTCATTCAAGAGAAAAGAATAATTCAATACGATAATAACTATCTAATTCATGAAATATAACATAATTATGATGATTTTTTTAATGTCTGAAATTTGATGTAATATTGTTGCTGTAAATCTGATTTGCCGAAATTCATTCTCCTTATTGTTTTTAGTTGATTGTTTTAATTAAAATCTAAACATTTTCAGCAGAAATCTAAATGCTACAATCTCTCAAATTCTCAAGACGAGGAAACGAAGTCGTTCATTGCTCTGAGAAATGGGAAATTCTACCCGACATTAGGACGTATCTTCTTTTTATCTCATCTAAGTTGGGAAAATTCTTTTTCTTTCTTTTACATCATTCCATCTCTCTCATAGACAATAGGTTTACAAGAAAATATCACTTTTTCATTTTTATATAAAGATTTATTTCGTGACATTTCATGTAATTCTTCAGAATGTAATGAATGTAATAAAGGAAATATATCAGAAACCCACGATGTGCGATAGGAAAACATTAATACATTAAGAGGGAAAATATCAAAGAAAAAACTGAAAAGATAAATTAAGTATTAAAATAAATAACCCAAATTAAGCAATTAAATGAACGATACAAATTTACAAAATAAATATATAACGGCCGGTCTGGATAGCTTCGGTTGCTAAGGCTGAAGGTGCCGTTGTTGCCTCGGCTCTAAGGATCGCGGTTTCGAATCCCGCCTCGGACATGGATGTTTGAGTGTGCTTGTGTTGTCTTCACGTGTTCTTCCTACAGTTTCTCCTACAGTTAAAGCAATCACAGTGGTCGGAATATAACCAAGTTGTTAAAATAAGACCTTGAAAAATTAATGACTGTAAACAAGGGTTGAAACATATTTATTCAATGCGTGACAGTTGATAGAAATCAAATGTTTTCCTTAATATTCGGATCTTTGAAAGATAAATTATTTCATACTAAATTTTACATCTTCATTAAAACTTTATACAATTAAGTTTAGGAAATGAAAGCGTTTCCACTTTTAGATAACTTTACTACATAAAACCAAAATTGAAAGGATACGATATTCTGTAACGCATAGAACAAAGAATTGGCAAACAAATGTACATATATGAATAGATTATCAAAAGTAGCAAATAATTATAACACAAAATAAAAAGTATACCCACAATAATTGTAAATTGCAGATAGAAAACGAAAATACAATATATTAAAAAAGAGAACAAAACCAGAATGCATGTTACCATGATTTAACCTTGAATAAATGTACGTATATCAGACTGATAAACGAAATATGAAACGAGATTTTTCAAAGAGAATATCAGATCAAGTCGCCGAGTAGCAAGATAATTTCGAAAATAATGTATGTGCCAATTGAATACACACATACACACTCACACGTGGAATAATAGTGGGTGCACGTTCACAGGTAGCTATTTAAATCGAAGGACACCTGTACCATGCCGTTCTAATAACAAAGATTTTGGAAGGGGCAAGTAATGGAGCTTTGTATCATGATTAGGTATCCTTGTAGCGAGAAATCAAAACATCCGGCAAAACTTCACTGGTGCCTAACATAACCGTTCGTCACAGCACCGATTTACGCGAAGAACGTTATTCACGATACAGGGAATATTGTTGATATGGCAATGTCCGGCGACCGCTATAGAAGTCAACTATAACAACGTTAGGCCCCAATCCTAAAAAGAAATATAGACGCGAAGCTTACTGGTGCTAAACATTTGATGTTTCTAGTACGCGAAATACTCGAGCAATTAGGACAAAATACGAGTATTTACGTTTATTTCAATTTGGAATTTTTTGAACTAATTTCAAAATTCGTATAAATTTGATAGAAACCAGACTAGATAAACATCTAAGGAGAGACTTCGTGCAGACTATACTTTCATTGGGAACTACAATTTACTAATTACAGACCTCAAAAAGTTATAGAATCATCGTAGCGATAATTGGAAGCACGACTATGAATTTTTAGTATTACAGTTACTGACTTTAGATTTGCAGTTCTAGGAGCTTATTCTTAAAAAATAATTTTTATTTTCAAATAAGAGCAATCCATGTGCAAATATGGTGTCCTTATAAGTGGTAGCTATATCAAAGATTCTGAACTTTTACTCACCACTACATCATATTGATTACCAGATAAAGAAAAAACTTTCAAAAGAAAAATAGTTGCATTCTTCGTCAAAATTCATAAAACGTATTCAGAGAAAAATTGTGGTATATTGTAATTGTTGTAATAAATCATATAAAAAGAGATTGGAGGAGTTCGTTATATTTGTAAACAATACAAATTAGTTCCAAAATTTTGCATGTACGAAGAATACTGGAAAACTCACTGATAAAAAATTACAATTTACTTAAAAAAACATAATATACAAGTGACTAGAGAGAACGAGACTCAGAAAAGATTCCTTTACGCCAAGAACCACAGTCCCATCATATGATTTTATTATTTTTTGTCATTTAATATGCTTAAAATATTCCCAGCCAAAAGGATTGAAGAGTGATACCAGACGCGGGCAACAAAAATCATCGAGAATCTGTCAATATGTCATTTCTTCACTCAAGCAAATTGAAAAGGGCGTGAATCTGACAGTAGGTGTTAAGAGGAAGCGCTATATCCGTTCCAACGTGTCGTCCCCACGCGCAGTTCAAACGCGCCACACAAAGCAGCTCCGGAGGTAAGGAAGGGTTGCCAGAAAGAGCGGGGTATCATGAGTCACCCGATCACAAGACAGCGCGCTGTACAGCTGATGGGAGGCGAAAAAATCGCCCATCGGGGAGCAGGAAGTTAATAATGCACAAAGGGGCGACCGAAGACAGACGATGACATATAGGCGAGGCGTGGAAAGGATAGCGATGGCCACGTTCGCCGAGCAGGAGCTGAAAGCTTTATGGGACAGCGCCCGCGCAAAACGTCGATACTGGAGGGGGAGGCGCGGCGGTCAGGGGGAGGCCGAAGTGAAGCGGGCCAAGGCGAAGAGGGGCGGAGCCGCGCGGGACGGGACTTGTGAGGCGCAACTGCACGGGACGGAGTGAAACAGGGAAGAGCGGAGCGGCGCTTGCCAGTGTGGCGGAGAGCGGCGGACGCGAAGAGGGAACGGAGAGAAGCGGGGACGGAGAGGAGCGGGGACGGAGAGGAGCG
>BOPP01000303.1:295280-353692 GCA_017312745.1 Gryllus bimaculatus | reverse complement strand
TTATTATTATTATTATTATTATTATTAATGTAAGTGTTGTAATTTTTGCAATTATTGTCACTTAACTGTCACCGGGTCATACCCAATTGCAGTTCTAATAAATGTATGTATGTATGTATGTATGTATGTATTTGCAAAGAGCGTAATTTCCTTAATAAGCCAATTAATATATTAACTTTGATGCATATACGAGTACCTCTGGCTGAATGGTATAACTCTGACTACATCTGATATATCACTGGCTAAATGATCGCAAAATTAAATCCTCAAGTAATTCCTTTTCTGATGAGGTTCCCGTATTTGCTCATCCTGAGAAGCAATTAATGGATGCACGTTACTCAAATCGACCCTTGTGTAGCGGAGGTTATTATAACCGCGACGCAAGCGGTTAATAATGGCGTGGGCGAGACATATGGGCGTTGATCCGCCCGGTAGGTATCCGTTGGCCGTCAGCAGAGGGAATGGCTGACGGAAAGCGAAGTGCTGAGGCGAACACAATTACATAAGGAACTTGTTCAGGATAGAAAGCAACGGAAATAAAGAGCTGTGCGCGTCGCATAAACTGTTAGACTTTTGGCCACCCTCTAGAGTATAGGCTCGGCATTAGACGCAGAAAAATTTTAAATTCCGGCAATTCCCCAGGTGAGGTGACAACAGTCATGGATACCTCCTAACGTCGTGTCGGACCTTCTTTTGTTCGGTGAAATGCAGGATCTCGGCGTGGCATGGACTCCACAAGTCTTTGGAAGTTAACTGCTAAGATATTGAGATATGCTGCCTCTATAGCCGGCCACAATTGTAAAAGTGTTGCCGGTGCAGGATTTTCTGCACGAACTCACGACTCGATTATGTCCCATACATGCTCGATGGGATTCACGTCGGACGATCGGGGTGGTCAAATCAGTCGCTCGAATTTGCTCAGAATGTTCTCCAAACCATTCGCGAACTATGGACCGGTGACATGGCACATTGTCAACCATAAAATTTCCATCGTTGTTTGGTTACTTGAAATCCATGAAGGGCTGCAAATGTTATCGAGGTAGCTGAACATAACTATCTCCAGTCAATGATCGGTTCAGTTGCACCAGGACCCAATACATTCCGTGTAAAACAGCCCACACAGTTATGGAGCCACCACCAGCTTGCACAGTGCCTTTTTGACAACCTGAATCCATGGATTCGTAAGGTCTGCGTCACACTCGAACACTGCCATCAGTTCTTTCCAACTAAAATCGGGACTCATCTAAATGAGCCACGGCTTTCAAGTCGTCAAGGGTCCAATGGATAAGACCACGACGAGGCGCTGCAGGCAATGTACTGCTGTTCGCAAAGGCGCGCGCGACGGTTTTCTGCTGACGTAGCCCATTAAAGCCAAATTTCGCCACACTGTTCTAATGGACTCGTTCGTCCCACATTGATTTCTGCTGTTATTACACGTGCGGTTATTTCAGTGTTCCGTTCTATGCAAAAGCCGCAGCTCTGGGTCATTCAGTGAAGGACATCCAGCAATGCATTGTCTGTGGTGAGAGGTTATGACTGAAATTAGCTATTCTCAGCACATTTGTGAGGTCCACCTGTGTCCACATTCATTTTTCATGAATCACTCAGAGATAAATTATAATAGGTTCAAGAATAACTAAGATATTTTTGAATAATGTAACATCTTGCTAATGAAATACGGGAAAAGCCGTAATTATTCTGAAAATATCTACGTATTATTGATTGTTCCTTATCATTCTCATTATATTCATTGGAAAGAGAGAAGTGCATTCATATGAAAATATTAAATGTCCATATTAAGTTAAAATTTTGACTTGTTTTTGCACTGCAAATTGGCGTACAATACCGCCTTATTGACTTACAATTCTATCATTCGACCACCACTTTTATATTTCTGCCCAGTATGGATCACCGCAGCAAAATCTAATTCCAAAAAACTCCAAATAGTCCAAAATCAGTTCCTCCTAACCATTACAAATGCCCCATGGTTCACCCCCCAATTCACAACTTCATAAAGAATTCCAGTTAGAATCGATAAAAAATCACATTATTTTTTTATCCACCCACTTCTTCCACAATATTTCAAATATACCCAAATCTACCCATCTGTAAGACTTTGGCAAAACCCAATCTACAGAACCCGCCATCAAAAACAAATTTCCTTTTCATACATTCGTCAATAAATTTTCAGATCTCGACCTAATGTGGAAGTATTGTGACGTAGTGAAATAAGAAATAAATTTCAATAACAAAATAAAAATAATATATTCAAATATTATGTACAAGTTACAATGAATTGCTAATATTAAAACACTCCGGCAACCTTTTCCTTTCAGAACACTGCTTTACCGCAGAAAATACAAGCCACGCGTGATGCGCGCTATCGGACCTCGGTCCCGTGACAATTACCGTCACATAGCCTGACGCCAAAATTTAACCCGGTCGTGGCGACCGTGTGCCTACAGCACGTGAGATTGTCTGGCCTTTACTCTCCGGACATCTCGCCCACACTCCTACACCCCTTGTACACGCGTACAAGCTTCCCGATGCAAACTGAATGAGAACGCGGGCGCAGATGGCGCCGCGTTAAATAGTTGAGGCTGACACCCCCACCACTGTTCCATAGGTAGGCTCGCCGGCTGGCGCGAGACTCGCAGGTTTGGTTAACGCCCACACACAGGGTTCTCAGGTTGGCTGCCTGCTTCCGTAAACGAGGCTCGCCGGCAGCATCCTCGGAGTTTACAGCCTCCGGTATTTTTGGCTCTGCGGCACTACCTGAGTCAACCGCCCGAGCGCAAACTCCCGGATGTTCAGGCTCAACCCCTTCCTCCCCCGCAGCGTACTTTCACCAACCTAACGGTTCTGGCCCTCGTGTTAACGACGCCACAGTATCATATAAAGTTACCTTTACCACCCTTGTAGTAGTGTAAGTTATTTTTTAAGATTAGTAGTTTATTGTAAATTTATTATAAGTTGATTTTCGCAACCTTACCAAATGTAGTGTTTTAACACAGATATTTGTATTATTCAATCCCAAAGAAAACAAATTTAAAAATAAAAAACCTTAGGTCCTACGACACGCGTACGTAAACTTGAACAAAGTTCATATTATCCTCCGTCTGGATGGAAAACAAAATTCTGCAGATTTTTTTGGAATTGTTTGTCTCTAAGACGATCAGGGGATACAATATCGAGTAACCACTAATGAGACAAGTACCTGACAATTACCAAAATTTTCCAATTTTTAAGTAACTGCTGCCGGATCAAAATAAGGTTGAGATGTTAAATTATTTTAAAAGGGTCAACAAATTAAAGTTGGCTATTTTAGAAGAGGGCTCTATTCAGATACATTGCTTGAGTTTTGCATTGTGAATTCAGTTTTGTATTCTAAGAACATGAAGAAGACTACAAAAATACTCTATTATGGCCATTATTTGCGATTTTACCTTACATATCAAACATTGTAAGTCTTCGAAATTGTTTCTGAGGCAACTAGTACGATCTACTCTACTCACAGCTCAGCTAATTGCAGTTTCCGGTCAGTAGCATTTCATGGAATTGAGTTTCGCTGCTCGAACTGTTTCGCGCAAAGGGCGCCCCGATTGTACTTGGAAGGTCACAGCTCACCACTTGCAGTCTGCAGTAGTCCAATTATAATGTCTCGTATGGAAGATCATCTGGCAATGCGAACTCCCGGACTGGAGCGCCAGGTAACAAGGCGCTCAAGTTTAGAAAATCTAATTAATCCAAGCCAGCTTCTTGTTCTTGTTCTTGCATGCTGATACCTTTAAGAAAATGTTCATTGAGTATACCATTTAACACAAATTCCAAGAGAACGAAAGTATCGAGGTTCTTGTGATCAAAATTTTTATATTTATTTTACAATTTTTCCTTGCCTGGATCAAAATTTATTTGTTGATGCAAAATTCGTGTTGACGTGCTAACGATGGTTGACAGGAAAATTGATAGCAAAATCACAAATAATTGGTGGTCTATTATTAGAAAAATTGTTCAACTATCGACCGATATTTTAACCTTTCTTAAATAAATCGAACAGTAAGTTAGCTAGCAATAGATAATCCACAGTAATCACAACCAGATTAGGGCTTTCCACATTTGTCGTAAATTTTTGTGTCAATCGAAAAAATTAAGAAAATTCTAAATTTTACTGATTTGGAAGAAAGATTTCGTGCTGGAAACTTCGTTTGCCCATTTAACACGTACGTAACATGCCAAGGTTCCAAGGGTCTGAGGATAATATTTCTTTTTTCATATAAAGCTGCATCAATTACCAACTCATTAGCGATCACATTATTGATTTCAACGTTCGGGTACACGTAAGAGTAGACAGTCTGTTGTCAGGTAGCATTTCCGCGTACGCGCCTCTTTACACACGCTCCTATGTCACAACCCAACGGCCAGAATTGGGAATGAATTAGGACAATGGTAGGGTTTGGGACATTTCACAGAGGCTGCACTAGCCCCTTAGAAGTAACCAAGCTCATTTTGTCAAAACAAATTTCGCATGAAATTGTCCGGGAATCGAACCCGTGTCTCCTTGGCAAAAATGACCATCGCTCTGAGCCACGATGTGGACTGAAGAATATTGCTTTTCAATCTATTGGAACAGTACATAGCCCTGAATCTTTACCCTCTATAAAAAGCCTAAAGAAATGGTTTGTAGAGTGCACTGCCGCACATGTGATCATTTGGAGGTACAGAGAAAGATACAAATAAATCATTATTTTTATAAATTCAGAACAAACAGCTTACAAGTTTAAAACATTAAAAAAGTTTCAATCTCCACTAATTCATTCAAATATAAACAATAGTAACTGTATTTTATATAAAGTTACTGATCTAAGTTGTAATGTTGAATGCTATTGTTGTCTCACGTTTATACGTGTTGTACAAGAAAATCTTCAATGCTTTTATCTATTCAATCAAGAAAACAGCTAATTCATTCCGGTCAATAAACTAGGTAAATTACAATTGCTAACATTTACTAACTTTACTGGGAGAATGAAGGTTTGATGTTTCTTCTGAAACAAGTTTTTTCTAACAGTAATTTAAATTACAGAACCACAACAAGTACTCAACCGGGGTCACAAACTTCAGCAGACGCATTAGATCCTGGTACTAGTGTGTAACGGAGTAAGAGGACATGTGAAAACAAAAACACTATTTTTGTTACTTATATAGGATAGAATGAAAGGTGAGTTTAAAAATTAAAACATAAAGAGAATCTTTATGCTTATTTCCCTCGTTTTCTAGATGTAACTCAAAATTCCAATTTCTCAAATCTGCAGAAGAGTTTTTACTTGTTATGCTGCCTTTTTGCTGAAATTTCGTCATGGTAACAGATGTGGCAAGGCAATTTTTAACAATCCTGTTCAGATAGAGATTGTAGAAGTTCAAAAGGAATGCCGTTTTAAGTAGCAAATCCAACAATTAAAGAAAAATCAATTTGATTGTTCGAGTATACTATTTCTGAAAAGTTGCGTCTGAAGCGTTGCGTTATACCGAGTGTCTCAGAATAATTATTACAAACTTCTGAGGCGTGCAGGGAGATGGTAATGATCACTTTTTGCTAATTAACATGTAATGGGTAATTTTATAAAACGGATTTGCAACAAATGATACGTGCCCATGAATTTCAAAAATATCGTCCTGCACAGATGTTATGTATGTCACTTTCTGGCGTGTCACGGAGATTCAAGGAACCTGCAAAACGTAGTCGCATGTAAGGTTGTCTAACAATTAAAACTATGAGAGCACGTTCATTGGTAAAATGTAATCATTTTCGACCCACTGTATATACCCTAAACGTTCGTAACATTTCTTCCGAAAAATACTGCAAGTACTCGACGTTGAAAATATCTAAGATGAAGAAAAATGTGAATATCTTAAATTGTGATTCTTCAGGAAGATACTAATAAGCGAGGGAAGGAGCATAAACGTACAAAGAGAAATAGGGAGTTGAGCTCATTCGTCATGAGGGCACAGTAAAGGAAATTATATAACATATTGAAGATAATATGTGTAAAGCGACTACGACTGCAGTACGAAGATCAGATGGTCAAATTGTCCATTGTATAAGAACATCTTAAAAACAACTGAACAGAGAAAACGCGAAAGGTTCAGACGGAAAGCTGCCGACCAATCGACCGCAAACGAAGGCCCCTCATCGGTTTCCCCATTTGTAGGAAGATGGGTTGTCGCACACGCTTTTCCAGCCGCGAGTCCAACAAGTGCGCGTCCCAAACGCCGAGCAAGACAAATTAGCTCCTTCCGCCGTCGGGACGACCCCGAAGCGCTGAAATCGAGTTAGGCCAGGCAGTAGTGGCGGCGGCGGCAGCGGCCGTGGGCGACGGCTGAGGAAAGGGCACGGCGCCATGGCGCTCACGCCGCGACGGCGCATGGGGTTCCCTACCCCCCCTTTTCCAACCGTGCCCGCGAACGAAGGCGACCGCCAAATGGAATTACTACTTTCAAGGGGCAATGGAAAGCAACCCGGTAATTCTATTGCGTTTAAAGTAGGGAATTTGATATATACATGCCACCGCAATTTGTCTGTATGTGTGTGTGTGTGGGGGGGGGGGGGATCTTTAAATAAAGTTGGTTCCTATGATGGTTCTGGAAAGCAGCGGTTGAGAGAAACCTTAACTTCGTTCTTCTATCAATGGACTTTGACGTTCCTTTGCGTCTTCCGTCTATCGTAAATTGAGTTTCCATTCCATATGAAGAAACTCAATGCGCAGTTCAAAAAAATCAACAAAACCGTTTTACTATGAAAGGAATAACTCATCGTGTATTTCCCAGCCGATACATCTGTTTTTTTTTCGCAGGGTTCTATATTGGCCTAGAGGGCGATGTAAACTCAATCGTATTTCTGACTCCGAGACAACATTCAAATACTCGCTGCTAGACATCAACCAAAAATTCAATAAAGCACGTTCCGATATTATATTCTTTATTTCTTAGGGTCGGAATTCGTAAACTTATTGCATAAAACCTGGAATTCAATATCAAGCAGATACCTACCCAAAATCCACGACTTTTTCGGTGGTTTCCCCATAGAAAAAGAACAGGAAAACGTGTCTTTGCGGTGTAAAACATCGATAATTGATTTAGTGAGCTTCAGCCTACAATTTATTCTCATCGCCACGTACAGCGCTGTTGAGCGCTCCGAGGCGCGGCCTCTTGTGACACACAGTCTCGCGCCCTAATTCAAAGAGCAACGTCCGTCGCACTGGAGAAGCAACCGAGACAGGTGAAGCCTGCACCAGGCGAGTGCCAAGCGGCCGAGGAACGCGCTTGGCCCGCACCCCGATGCACAGTGAGCCCAATCACGTCATCGACATCAAAAGAAGTCAAACATTCTTCATTTTTTCTGTGATGGGCAAGCGTGCTAACCCCCATATTCCGGTGATTTGGGGGTAAGCAAGCTGGCTTCCGACGAGTTGCCCGCATTCAAATAGCAACGTCGGCACTGGAGAAACCGCCCAAGAAGCTGAAGCCTACAGTAGGCGAGTTGCAAGCGGCCCCTGGACGCGCTTGCTCCGCACCCCGATGGGCCCCTTCGCATCATCAACGGCATCCTAATGATACGGGAGTAAGAAAGCTGCTTCCGACGAGTTAAAAGTTGCCCTAATTCAAAGTGCAACGTCCGTATTAGAGAAGCCACCCAAACAGGTGAAACCTACAGTAGGGGATGCGAAGCGGCCGCTCTTGGTCCACACTGCAACGCCCAGTGGGCCTCATCACATCATCAGCAATGTCAAAAGACGTCACATATTTCTTTTTTCTTATTTCTTTCTTACTTTGACAAGGGGCCAGCGTGCGAACCACCTTATTCTCGAGATATGGAGGTACTAAGTACCGGTTTCCAGCCACCTCGAAATTGGTATGTGAGTTTACTCATCTTAATTTTATTTATTTACTCTTTTATTTATTTGTATATACTATTTTTATTTTATTTTATTTTACTTTACTTGATAATTGTACATTTGCCATTTCATGTAATCTTGATTCAAAATTATGTTCCCATTTTAACATTTCATATTTCAATATTTCTAATTTGTTTAAATTCTAATTTTATTCCGAATAATATTCCGAAATATACTATATCTGTAATTTAGATATATTGGCATTACTTTTGTACAACTGAAGATGGCCGCAATGCGACCGAAAAGGCTTTCTGCGAAAATAAAATCTTACGACAACACGTCTCAAATCTAGTAAAATTTTATTAGTTATCCTTGAGTAGTTTGCGTGTTACATTTTGGAAAACAATTGTGTCTGATTTTATTCAGTAACATTTTTACTGGTACTGGCCACGAGTCTGTTATACTAATTTACGCCCGGAAATTGAAATAAATCTATGCAATTCCCGGACATATGAAAAATGTCTATGGTGTCATTAGATACCAATGCAATCTGCGGTCAAGTGAGAAGTGCCTATGGTTTCGTTAGATACCCAGAAACTTGGGGAAAATTCAAAAAGATATCTATTTTAATAATTTCCGATGCGTACAGATATTGAAAGAAAACTATGTAACCTCACGCCATTTGAGAGTTTTCTATGTCTTTTTAAATAACCTGTAAATCAACGAAAATTAAAAAACCAACAACAAAGAAACAGTTGCGCTGTTGACTTAAAAAATGAGAGTAATAATGATTAACTATGCCTCCTGATTTACCGAATGAATTTTCTATTCTCTGTGCGCTATTACGTACGACAGCTGACATCATACGCAAGCTAGGCTCCATGAAAGAGCCGCTCGCCAATACGCCAATAAATATTTGCTGTTCACGCGTTGCGTTTTGGAACAAGAGTGTTGTATCCATGGTATGTGAAGAAATGTACTGTGTGTACACTTTACTATGTTTTTCGTATTTCATGAAGGTTTGTAATGTTTTTATTTATTTCATTTATATAGCGCAGGCCAGAAAATACGACGTAATAAAGTTAGATATTCAGTCAGCTACACAGCACGGGTCTCTCAGCCAGTAAGGGTCCGCATATACCTCAACGAGGAAGCTATTCTTCTTACTTGTCGAGCAGGAACACCCTGTGCACAACCCGAATTAAAATTAACCAGACCCGAAATTTCACGGTCGCTGCACCCAGCACCGAGAGCACTTAATAAACATAAAGGGCATTAGAAGGCCGTTACGCAGGTTCAAGAAAACATGCAAAAAATATTCTCCATCAATGAAATGACGCTCGCTGGGCCAAGGGACGGGAGATTCTCTAAAAGGCCTCATGTTTACATCGAGTCAGAGCAAGCAGGCGGCATCTGTTCAGGGAGGAAAGGGTCTATCATACACTTGCTTTATTCTGCGATGAAATAACCTCATATAGCGGTAGGGAAAGTCGAGTTTTCCCTAAAGTTAAAACAGCAACTCCGAAACACTACTTCGTTCACATTTTAAGTTGGTATGTAGTCGCTAAACTGATCGCTTTGCTTACGCGCTGACCAACTCTCGTGCACTTAACACGCAGACGGGCGCGAAGTGGCCCGCTCGCGTAGAGGCACGCCTCTCGTTTTCCGCATTTCGGCATTTCCGACACTTTCGAAATCAACAGCGCGGAAATGTAAGCTGCGATGGCTGAAGCTCGTCCAGTACACAGTACAGTCGCTCTCTGAAATTACCCGAAGTCCGGGCGTGTGTCGAATGTTTATGAAAGTGCGCTACATTAACGGCGCACCGCACTGACACTGTACTACGATGCAATAACCTCGTAGAGTGGTCGGGAAAGTAGTAGCCATAGTTAGAACAGCTACATCGAGACACTTCTTAGTTCACATTTTAACTTCGTACTTAGTAAACCGATTGCTTCGCTTACGCACTGACCAATTCCCGTGCACTTCACACATGGGCGCGAAGTGGCCCGCTCGCGTAGAGGCACGCCTCTCGTTTTCAGCAACTCGGGATTTCCGACACTTGGAAACCAACAGCGCGGAAATGTATGTTGCGATACCTGAAGCTCGTCCACACCAGTACGCACTCTCTCCCTTTTCCTCTCACTCTCCCGTTTTCTCTTCCTCTTCCCCTCTCCTTCCTCTTCCCCTCTCTCTCGTCCTCTTCCCCTCTCTCTCGTCCTCTTCCCCTCTCGTCCTCTTCCCCTCTCTCTCGTCCTCTTCCCCTCTCTCTCATCCTCTTCCTCTCTTTATTCCTCTTCCTCTCTTTATTCCTCTTCCTCTCTTTCTTCCTCTTCCTCTCTCTCTTACTCTCCTCTCTCTTCCTCTCTCTTCCTCTCTCTCCCTCTTCCTCTCTCTCTTCCTCTCTCTCTTCCTCTCTCTCTTCCTCTTCCTCTCTCTCTTCCTCTTCCTCTTGCTCTCTCTTTCTCTGTCTCAGAAATTACTCGCGGCCAGGAGTCTGCGCACACGTCGACCGTTTGGGATGGGCGCAACATTATCGGCACAGCGCACTGACTCTGTACATAAATGTGTGGTCGTCTGATGAGGAAACACCTGAAGAATCTGAGATCGCCCACAACTTCTGGAGGCAGAAATAGTAGCGTAGGACAATGACTGTGCTGTCAGGAACCAGTTGATTAATTGACTGATTAGCGTCAACGGGTAAGGTCGTTAATCGAGTAAGCATAGTACATGTTTCCCAGTGACATTCTCCCACTTAATGGTGAAATCCGGCGCCAACTTACCGTCAGTTAACGGAGTCGCCCCAACCGGGCAAGTTCTAAGCTCTCGACCGGTCCACCGGCATGTGTGAAACTGCAGAGCATGTAAGTGTCTTTGATTCTTTGATTAGTTATTCCGGGCACAACTACGTCAACTACAAGGTAAATTAGTCCCTTAAGTGTAATGGATTTTTTATGCTTTTGGCGTTAATTTCCCCCTGCCGGGTGGTGACATTCGGCGCCGACCTACCGTGGGATAGTGGGGTTTTCTCCTACCAGATATCGCATGCCAACGGGACGCTGCTTCAATCGAGACAGGCTCGAAGTTCCCGACCGGTCTCCCGGAATGTGTGGTAGTGCGGTGCATGTCAGTGTAAGTGTGTGTATGTAAGTGGTAAGGATTGGACAAGGAAGAGAAAGGGAAGACCGTGCTCGGACCGTGGGCCGTTTATCAGAGTACAGCTCCGGCATTCGCCCGGTATTGATAGGGAAAACAATACCGACAAAATAATACCGATCACTGCAGCCGGCCTCTGGAATTCGCCTCCAAACGGCGTCTGAACTGGACCTAGCTCTCCAGCTAGTGGCGAAACTCCTGCCACCGTTGGGACTCGCACATAGGACATCCCAGCCAGAGTCACTGCAGTGGCATCAGCTGATGCCATGAGATGCCTCACCCGGTTCACGGAACGGAACGACGCACAGCAAGAGGGCACCGGGACGATGCAACAGCAATTAGACGACCACACGATCGCCGAGCCGCTATCTACAGTCAAAGAACCGAAGGGGAGGTTTTTCTCTATGTACAATGTGTGATCAAAAGTATCCGGACACGTCCAAACTGGTGTTATTTTATGGTCATGTTTTTCATGGAAGGGGATTGCAGCCCTTGTTGTTTCGTGTGGTAATATCACGACACAGACCTACGTTGATGTTTTAAACACCTTCCTGCTTCCCACTGTTGAAGTTCAATTCGGGGATGGCGATTGCATTTTTCAACACGATCGACCACCTGTTCATACTGCACAGACTGTGGCAAAGTGGATATACGACAATAACATCCCTGTAATGGACTGGCCTGCACAGAGTCCTGACTTGAATCCTATCGAACAAATTTAGGATGCTTTGGAACGGACATCGTGCCAGGCATCACCAACATACATCGATACCCCTCCTCAGTTCAGCTCTCGCGCGCGAAGAATGGTCTGCCATTCCCCAAGAAACCTTCCAGCACTTGATTGCCTGTATGCCTGCAAGAGTGCAAGCTATCATCAAGATTAAGGGTAGGCCAACACCCTATTGAATTTCAGCATTGCCAATGGAGGGCACCACGAACTGGTATGTCATTTTCAGCCACGTATACGGATAGTTTTGATCACGTAGTGTAAATCTCTGTCACTCTCATCTGCCGGCCGCTGCCTTTCATATTCTTATTCGTTTAAGGTTAGTTTACGCGTGCAGAAGTCCTTCCAATCTGATCCACTTCTCTCTAGCAGGAAATTAAGGATACCGTACAAGGGAAGGTGTTTAATAAAACAGTAAATACATCTCATTGGCGACACGTGACGAGGTTTTCGTGCAAGTCTGTAAAATGAAAAATGCGCTTTGTAAATTTTGGGCCAATTTGTGAAGCAAAATTTGTTTAAATGGATAAATGTGCTATTTGGTATTTCAGAGTGCTTCGCCATATTGGTTGAATCACTTTTCTTATCGGAGGTGGTGTGATCTGTTAAAACTAGCTTCTAAGAACCCACCTCAGATCAAAATAAATCCCTTTGTTCACGCAGAGAGTTCTGGCTTGCTCATGATCACCGTCATATGTGGATGCCCCGCCCAGCCAGTATCCAAGAGATGGGAGAGTCGCGATCAAGTCACATACACCATACATGAAATTTTTGCGTGATTCACATTTTTATTAATACGGCTAAAATATCACGTAATACGATGCTACAGTTTTGCGGATGAAACAATACAGTGAGTGAAATATTTTAATTAGTATGGCTCATACAAAAAAAAAACGTTTCCTCGGTCATACAATATACACAATGTTAAAAAATTGTCGGTGAATATTATAATTAGTGTAAGGGAGAATGCATCTGGTTGTCATCAGTTGGTAGTTTTTAATTTTTCGCAAATATGATTTAGTTGTGACAAGTTTGATTGTATCAATGAAAACAACGAATAATAGGCTACCTTATGGTAATCATATTCGTGAATGTTTGACTGTCAAACTTTCACAGTTGTCAAGGTAAGTCAACCAACTCCACGAGTGGGGTTTGTTGGCAGAGTTTTGGAGGAAGTTGGCACTAGTATGTTGTCACACTTGTTCCGTGAGAGAGGGGTAATAAATCAATGTCATAAAGAACTACTTTTCAATGTTCAATTTCCAAAATAATCTGGCAAAAAATTACTACCGTTTGATCTTACAAAACAGCCCCCAAATGGTATTTTCAGCTGCTTCAGTACTTTTAAAATTAAGTATTTAAAAATCAGTCTTTAATTTGATTCCATCACTCTTTTATCTCTTTTTTTCTAAAACATGCTTCTTGCTTGTTTCGGAAGATTTATCCACTTTTGGTTACCAGGGTCCGGCAATAAGATTTTTTTGGAAATTTCACTGTTTGCCAGCGCAGGATTACAATATTTTCTCTTCTTACAAACTAAGGGCTAGAAAATAAAAATAAGCTGAAAACATTTCATTAATATTGGCATTGCAATGATGTAACTTGAAGGGTGATTTTTAGACTTTTTTGTCTTAGGCATGGTAATTGGAGGTAGAATATAGTTGAGGTAGTGGAGGTAGTGGATGGTAGAACTGTTTCCAACATTTGATCACTTCCAAAATTTTGCAATTTGGACGCTAGTGGAATAATATCAAGATTTGAAAATAAATTAAAACTTTGATTAAATCAAAACTTATCAATTAGAGGTAAGTTTCTCTTTGGATAGAGGTACATTAATTGCCCTTTTAGTTTCACGTAACCAAATAAGTCGTGTAACTCAAGAATTATGAGAAAATAACAAAAAAACTCTCCAAATCTGTGGCCACCACTAGTTCTTTAACCCTAGTTGAATACATCAGGTAACAGATCTAAGTTTCAGCAAAGTCGTTTTATTTTGTAGTTAAGATTGGTAGGTAGAGTACGGGAAGGGTTGACAGGTGGACGTTACCCCAATTAAAGAGTGCCACGTAGCCCCGAACAGCATATTTCATTAAAGATGTTCCTAGAGGGGACAATGGAACTCAAAACTAAAAAAGTCAAGATCTTCATTAAATGCAACGAAGAAGCAAAGAAGAAGAAAAACAAATTCTTTCTTTCCCAAAAATAGAGAAGAAAGCCAATGAATTACAAAATTATTCACTCTAGAATCTCTAACACACATTCGAAATCACAGTTCCACCGTCTGTAACTGATCAATCTTGGCTTTTTGTGGGTAGTCTGGTAGATCGTGAATAACACGTGACACAACGCTAGAGATTATTGATGCTACGTGGGCGATGAAGGGATTCAAGTGCTGAACAGCCCCAATCTCCCCTAATATCAAACAGCTACGCTGACAGCTTTTAAAATGCGCTCTTACGCAAGGCCTGAGACGTGATCAGAATTCTCATATCCCTCGTGGACAGCAATATTGGCACAACCTCAAAAATATGAATTTTGAGTTAATCCTCTATCTACAACTGCAATTTGCTCAACCTTCCAGCAGCATATCTTACAACACAGTATTCCACCAACAAATGGAATAAGTGTGACAGAAAGAATTACGCATTTCAATAAAACTTTTAACTCATTTATCGCAACACCAGATTTTTATTGAGTTGTGCAAATACTGCTGCGCCCGAAAGAGACATTGCACCTTCCGGTGCATTAGGACCCACTGTGCGCCACGAATGCGCAAGCGATCTGCTGGCTCCGCGTAGCGCGCACCATTCATCACGGCGAGCGCTCGCGGGGCCGGGCCCGCTCATGATGAGCGACGGCAACACCTGGCGGGCGCCTTCGCTGCTCCCCCCCCCCTCACTCGCAATCGTCGCCGCTCTCCACGCGCCAACAAAGAGCGTTGACTCGTCGCGTTAACAGGATGCAAACACTGTCAACGCTGAATTTTAACTCAATTAGTTTTATTTCAACTGCTATTGTATTCACGTGAGTGTATTGCACGTTCTAGCCAGGGTGATGGTGTTGTTATCCCGCTAATACTGAGACTGTGATAGATGTTGCCTTGCGGTTTTTTTTTCTTGCAAGTACACCATGTGCACAACAGTATTCCGCCACGTGGCGGAAAATGACTTGCCAGCTCGTGGTGCCCTTCATCGGTAATGCTGAATTTTAATATGGTGTTGGCCCACCCTCAGCCTTGATTACAGCTTCCGCTTTCCAAGGCATACTTTCAATCAGGTGCTGTAAGGTTTCTTGGGGAATGGCAGCCCATTCTTTACGGAGTGCTGCACTGAGGAGAGGTATGGATGTAGTTCGATGAGATCTGGCACACAGACGGCGTTTCAAAACATCCCAAAGGTGTTCAAAGTAGTTCAAAGGTGTAGGATTCAAGTCAGGACTCTGTGCAGGCCAGTCCATTACACGGATGTTATTGTCGTGTAACAACTCCGTCTCCGGCCGTGTGGAATGATCAAGGGATCGATCGTGTTGAAAAATGCAATCGCCATCCCCGAATTGCTCTTCAACAGTGAAAAGCAAGAAGGTGTTTAAAACATCAAGGTATGCCTGTGTCGTGATAGTTCCACACAAAACAACAAGGGATCTCTAAGCCCGCTCTATGAAAAACACAATAACGCCATAACACAATTTTCGACGTGTCCGGATACTTTTGATCACATAGTGTACCTCCGCCAGTGCTCCGTCGTCCTCACTCAAACAAGACTAAGTAAATTCCCGACTACACTGTCGACTTGTGTGGTACTGTAATTCATATAAGAAGGGATTTTAATGAAATGTCAGTTTTTTCTTTTCACTTTTGAACAATACCGTTAAGTATAGAAATGATTTCTTGTTGTAACTGAGAGTTGTTAATGAGTAGCAACCAGTCTCCAAGACTCGAGACCTCAGCACTTTATTACAGCACAGTATTTTTCTGTCGAGTTAAGCTTAATTTCTTTTCTGACTTTCCCAGCAAATTTCTAAAAAAAACCAAATGTTTCTAAATTTTGCAACTGGATTTACCCACTTTTTCGTTACCAGGGCCCTGTGATAAAATTCCTCCTAAAATTTGCTTTTTTTCGCGGAACATTTTCTCTACTCCGTAGGAAGAAAGTAAAATAGATATAGAGATAGTTTAATGTGAATGCAGATATTTAATTCTATCTAACAAGAGAATGCTTGTTCAGGATTTTGACTGGTGTAGCAAACAAAAAATCGCTAGTTTTCATCATTTAAAAAAATTCTTCCAGAAAAATTTGGCAGCTAAAACTGGTGAATAGCCTTTAAATAATATTTACTTCAAGTTAAAAAAAGGTCACGTGCGCTTTCCACATGACAACGTTCACCATTCCTTTGCGCCTCAATCACTACTGTGGTTCTCCAGGAGGTGTTCAGGTGACTTCGTTTGCAGGTCACTGATCTCTCAGAGCAGATAATTGGGCACTCAGACCGACATATGAATTTCTAAATGCTCCAATTGCTCTTTAAATAAAAGAGTTACCACATAGAAGCACGTGTCTTCTTTCGTCTACATTAGGCAAACGAGTACGGCACTACTCATCATCTCCCTGCGGTTACTGTTTCGCGATATCGCCGCGTTATATTCCTGTTACATGAAACGCCTGAAAATTGTTGGAATTAAAAACATCGGCGAGCGGTGGCGTACCTCTGAGGTTACGAAACAGCTCGCAAATCTCTTTTATTCCATTGCGGCACGAAAGAAGAATAATGCGTTTAGGTGTCATGTTTACTTTGGTCGTTTACCTCTTAACTTCTGCACAATTATAACGAAACAAAAACTGTAATTATCCGTACACTGTGGGCGAGATCCAGGATATTATGAATTTTATTTTGCAGCAGTTATTAATACAAAGGTAGCGTCAGAGCAACGATACGATACCAAATATAGAGAGAGACCCTAAGCCAGGGGTTTCCAAACGGGGACCCCCTGGTGTCGATGAATTTTTTACGAGAAAAAATGATAATGAAGGGATTGATTTGCGGTTCACAGCCAAATATGAATCGGTGCCTCAACAAGATCCCATTGATTACAAAAAATAATCAACTTACATTTTTTCTGTTATAAAGCAAAAAACAATAAAAATAAATTACAAATTCGCCCATCTCCTTTCGTGAAAGTAGTTCATCGGGAAGGTACGATATTTAGAAATCTCAGAACATTGTAACTATGCATTCACAACCATTCTCTAAGGGGCAAGCACGCACTCGGCGCAGTACGCACTGGAGAAATGTTACGGCCAGTTCTTAAAAATTATTCAACATTTTGTAACCACTGCAATAAAACGAAGATTAAAAACTCACCTATTCAAGATAAGAAGCCTATTCGATTACTTAAAATCGATATATTTACGAGAATAGTGGTGTACGAAATTATTACCTTGAAAGCATCAATGCGCAATTCTTTGTGTCATGATTATAGATTCTTTATATTATAGAGAAAACGTAAGGTGGTCGTTGAAAAAAAATACTTAGCTTAAAAGGGGTAAATGAAAGTAAAACTTTAGGAATCTCTGCCCTAGGAAGCCGGCGACCGCATGTCTTCTACCAACCGCGTTTCCGACCGCGATTCCGTACTCCATATCCGAGGAGTCGCGGCGATATTTTACACCAGCAGTCTCCGTGTTCACGCTACGGGCGGAGTCCTCCTGGTATCACCCCTCCCAGCTGGGCAATACCCTTGCCGAAGAAACCCCAGCCAAAGAACAAGGACGAGGAAGGGAAGATGGCCCGCAGTCCGTGGCCCGTTTGTTGTGGTACTGCTCCGGCATTCCCTGGTCAATGATAAGAGAAACTAGGGAAATACCGATCAGAGAAACCGGGGGCTAGAATTCTCCTCAAAGCAGCGACTAAATTCCAACAAGATTTATAGCTAATGCTGATGATCTGCCACCGTAGAACTCGAACTTTAGGTCCTCCCAGAGATGCAGCAGCGCCAACCGTGGTCTCTCCGGCATTTTAGCCGGTCTGAGCGAAGGGAACGGATCCGCCTCGTCTCCGGTGCCTTGTTAAGAGGCGGCCTGGGGAGGCACAGCCGTCCAACCGAGATCAGTGCAGATGACATCAGCAGAGAGAGAGAGAGAGAGAGAGAGAGAGAGAGAGAGAGAGAAGTCTACGGAGAAGCTGAAAGTCAAGACAGAAGTAAAGGTTGGAGATGCTGTGATAAGGTCAAGGGAAAAGCTAGGAGTTAACACCAAGGAGAAGATTGTGAAAGAGCTCGGCGTTAAGGTTAAAGTGACGAACGGCGTGCAGGGTAAGTGTTTTAGGGAGCGGGTCCATCGAGTCTGGCCCATCGACAGGGCGAAGGGATCAGCGGGTACCACGAGGGGCGTGGACAAAAGGGATAAGTGTGAAGACCAAATAGACGGCGACAGTGCAGACTGAAGCAGTGATAGTACACGACACAGCACGGCAAATTCAGCAGAGACCTCCGCAGAAGTCGGTGTTCTTGAAGACATTTCGAATTTCATTAGCTGATAATGCAGAGCTTCCGAGCGCCTGTTTTAGGGTGGCGTAAGTGTAGTGTATGTTACATTCCCGGAGGCGGTGGTGATGCTCCTACTGGTCGGCTTGGGTTATCCCCCCCACCAGAGATCTCTCTCAGGGAGGGAATCTTCTAAGCCCCAGGAGTTGTTTCATATTTGTAGCAACGTACATGCAAGTGTAATTGCATTTGGTGCTGTATGTGTGAGGAGAGCGGAGGACACAACCATGTGGAAGAAAAGAGCGCACACTGTGCAAGGTCTGTTTGCTAGGGTACTGCTACGGCATTCGCCTGGTGTTGGTAGAAGAAAACACGGAAAACTATCGATCAGAGAAGCTAGACGGTAGTATTTTTATCTAGACAACGGCTGCATTTCACTAGCTATTTAGCTTGATGCAAAATACGCCGTCAGAATTAAATCCCTAGGATCTGCCACAACTGATGGTCATTGTCTGTAGTCACATTTGGAGTAGATACGGACCGTACGTTGTTCTGTCTGGTGTGGCCCCGATGTAGGCATGAGGGCAATGCTCAAGAAACTATTTACAAAGTATGTATGTGGAAAGGCAATTAAATGTTATATTATGTAATGTGAAGCGCATCATACAGTATAGATTTTTATAATAACAATGCACGTAATCATATTCATCAGGTGTCAGTCTCAAGAACTCGCAGAACTGAATACACATATAATACATGTATGTTATTTTACAACTCATTTCCTGATGACCTTAAATAATTAAAATTTTTAAACATGTTTAAGCGTCAAGAAACATGTTCACCAATTGAAAACGCTTTCTTTACAATTGAGAATATACTGTCCATCTGAAATGATCAAATTTATACAGATGAAAACCTAAATAAACTACAACAAATATTTTAGAAGAGATTTGAGGTATCAGGATGCAATTTGCAGTATGGTGTTTTAGAATTTAAAGAATGGAGAAGTAGCATACAGTCGTATATTATTAGGCATTTTTTACATGTTTGAGATATTTACATAACTTTGATTTTTAAATGGAAGAAAATATTGTTTCTACTGACATTCTGAAGAATTCAAACAGAGGAATACCATGTTATACGCATAGCTAATATAGGGAAAGAACTGTAGGGAATAATGATTTTTACATTTCGTTAGATGCCATATTTTCCGCAATTGTTGCAGGAAGGCGAAAAAGGTGTAGCGATATAACTATTCGTATTTATATTGCTTTCTTGCATTGATTTTGAACATACACTTCCATTTGTTTCTGCATTGGTTTAGGAAAACAAACTAATTTTCCGGGTAACAAGAGAATACAGTTTGTGTTCCTATTCTGTACTGAAATTGATCAATCAATTAAAATGATCAGAAAGCGAAACAAATCGCATTTACTTGGATTAACTGCTATGTTCTAGAGAACAGTTTTCATCTTCGATAAATTAAAAGTTTACTTTGCCGCATTGTTAATTTCCTAGATTTTTTCGGTGGGTCGTCCGTGCGCTAACGCGTTACATCTTGCTACCTCTCCGAGTAGGACTTCACTCTTTTCTCAACAGTATACTCTAAGTCAAGTGATCCAGAGGTGGGTCTGGCCTCGCCGTACCAGTGAGAACATGAATAACTAGTTTTTTAACGACTTAAAATTAATTTCAATTGTTATAAATGAATCAATATAATTGCAAATTTTGGTATGGAACAGCTAGGGTGCAATATCGACTACATTTAATTTTAATTATTTATTTTAACATTGACACAAGTGCAGAGAATCCTTACACTATATTGAGATTTATTTGAGAAAAAAATAAATTATGAATTATCAAAGAAAGAAAAACCTAAAAACTCGACCCAGCAATAATTGAATGTTATAATGACTAAATTTACATTCTAATACATAGTAGTGGGTACAATTAGTGTAATACTGGTCGTTTTCTGATTATCTTAATTGACTGGCCAACAAATGCATTTCGTTGTCGAATAGGGACACAAATTGTATTCTCTTGCTCACTGAGTTAGTACCGAAATACTAGGTTGTTATTATTGAAGTAGTATAAAGAACCAAATGAAGATTTAAGAAAGCAATCAATGAAAGAAAGGAATTCAAATAAGCATAATTACAATGAAAACAAAGTTTCAATTTGGACTGGCACTTAGAAAGCAGGTAGCCGGTGAAGGAGAAAATAATTTCGCATTCCTGAAAATCATTGCAATATCCTTAAATTTGTTTAACCCCAGTAAATGCCCCATCTGGCTGTCAATGTTCCGATGTACCGATCCTGAGCGAGTAGGAGTTGCTGTAAAGCATGACTATTGTGTAATGGAAATTGGTTTCTGTCATTTCATTGATAATCACTTATTAACAAAAATCAAACCACGGTTACACTTCCAAATGAACTGTTTCATCTCTCTTCGCAAAAAGAAATATATTAGTACTGAAATATTTTGGGAGCCTATTTGTACTGCATTATATATCACTTCATTAAAATACACCTTCTTCAGAAATTCACACAATACTTTTTATTTCTTAAAAATGCCTCATTTATATAATAAAATACTTTTAGAACAGTATTTGGAGTTATAAAAAAGATATTACTGTGTTCCTTATTCATTTATAATGTGAGACATTAACTGATCGATCTGACGTTGCGAAACCAATGTTCAAATCAAAAGGAAAAATATCCACAGAAAGCAACATAACGTTGACAAGATGAATGACGCAATGGTTGAAACCTTGAATGGGGACGTGCGATCTGCAAAGGAGTGCGAACTGAATTCATTTTGTGTACCAGAAAGCCATCACGGAACGTCGAGGATAAGAAGAGATAAGAAGCCCTATCCCCTAGGTGGAAATCGAGGGCCTTGGCCGTCACGGCACGCGTCTCCGCCCGGGAGCTTCGAGCCACGTCTGGCCGCAGCAGCACCTCCGCATAAACACGCCCTTTACGTCAACGGCGTCGCCGCCGGCGCCCGCTGCGGGACCGGCGCGCCGGGGGAAGGCAGCGTGGGGGGTCGCTATCGCCCGCGGGCGTGCACCGCCCGACGCGTGCCCTGCGACGGCGCCCGCGGCCTTGCCGGCGAACACGCAGCGCCGACAGAGCACGTCCGCCGCCGCCGCCGCCACCCGGCCGGCCGGCCAACGCCCGAGACCCCTGCCCGCCGCCTGCTGACCTCGCGCCCTATATAGCCAGCACGACCCCTTCCAAGGTGTGCAGCGCTCCTACAGACGTCGCCGCCACCGCCGCCAATATGACCCGCGCGCAGCTCAGACTGTTGGTGATCGCCGTGCTGGGTAAGTTCGCGGGAAAACGCGTACATAAGAATATTTAGTTTGAGCCGAAATGCAATGAACGGACTACCTAATGAAACATCGTGGAAAAAATGGGTCGCCAGGAGGAAACGTAATGGGAAAATTGGTTTGCGAGGAAGACCAACTCATGGTTTGATTCGCTGGGGAAAGCAATGCGAGAGTGCTGGAAAACAAGAAAATACCTTTTGCGGGGAAATTTCAACGGAAGAGTTGCTGATCAGTTAAATTGTTCGATGACGTGTGGGATGTTCTGCCTCGAGGTTTTTCGGAAATCGCCCTCCTGGCTGAAACAACACTAATAAGATAATTGGGAGTAACAGAAGTTACCAACAATACTGTCGATTTCTATTTGAAAATATCTTTCTTATTGGACGATGAAAGTTAAAATTCTTTGCAAAGATAAAAGTCGTTGCATAACCTGTTGCAAACTTAATAGCTACACTCACTGTCCATGGGCAAAGCAAAGAACATCTCACAGCAGCATTTGTTCATCAGAGTAGATGATTTCTTTGCGGAAAATCTTGCCATATGAGTTTTTTATCTTGACTACGTTTTGGAAAGTTAAAGAAACTATGGAAATTGTGATTGTAAATATAATAAACTTGATTTTACCAATTGCTTATCCAGTGGGTCTTAGCGTAACCAGCAGCCATAATGATTAAGTATTTCGAAAGTGATCCTTTCGACATCCACAGTTATTAAGTCTTATTTCAAACTGACTTCATAGGTAAGATTATATTAAATCTATAATCCAAAAATAACTGATAATTTATATATATTTTACTACTACGAAAATAAATAATGTCATTTAACATGACAAAAATTGCAACATTACAATTTCGTTTATTCACCATTATTTTCCACGACATTGCTAGTTTCTTTTCATTCGTAGACGATAATAAGCAAGATAAAGTTGCAATTCCCACCCTAGAAGAACTTCAAAGCATTCATGAAAATCATTTCCATCTAAAAGTAATCCGCCCACCCGTTAACGACTCTTATTATCTCTATTCTAAAAATACGTAACCTGAAAATGCATCAAACAAAGCAAAGCACAGCTGATCAAAAAAGTGAGGAAATGAAGTGTTTTCGAAAATTGTTTATTTTCTATAGCAAATATCTCAAAAGTTATTGCGAATGGATGAAAATTAAAATAGACTTGTAGGAATACGTATTTCTGGAATTTTGAATGTAGTTATGCGCTGATTTCAAGGTACAAGCAAAACGCGCTTTATTTACATTAGAGCTGTTTGAAATAGACTGTAAACGTATTGAACAAACCTACGAGGACTACAAGGTGAGCGAGTACAGAGGGTTTTTTGCGAAGTCCTTATATTTGGTTTTTCAATACAAATATACTCCTTGCAGTAGAATCGGAGACAAACATATTTACGTAGAAGACAAAACATTGATGTAATTGACGCAGTTGCAACGACTAGTTTTTTTTAGTGTCGAACACATTCCCGTAAAACCTTTATAATTAAAATGATTACCATCATTTTAAAGGGTATTTTTAGTGTGTTCCTGACCATCAGACGACGAAAGGGGAGGACATAACGTATGTGTTCTCACTTATGAGTCACATCCCACAATTCTTCATGCAGGGTGCGAATTGACGGGAGCAATTCCCAAGAGTTGTCCCAACCTCTAAATAATTGAATGTCCCCTGTTACAGAATTATTAATTAATCCATGCCTGAGATAAAATTAATCCATATTAGGGGCCGTATTTATGATGTACTCAAATAAAGCAACCCAAATGGCAGAGATTCGGCAGGAAGACACTCTTGAGATCATTACTAATTGATCATGAGAATTAATTCAAATGGTGTTGACTAAACAAGGTTGAATTCGTTTCACAATTCTTTCATAGACCGTCCTGTTGTCAAACTTGGAAAGCCCCCTCCTCCCTCTGGTGAAAACTGCTAATTTGAAACCTGTGTTAATGTTTCGTGAAAGTATTGAATATTGATTTTTCTGGATGAATCTCACGGAAAAGAGTAATTTTCCAATATACTTCATATTGAAAAATGGAGATATTACAGTGAATGTACCAACACGGAATACATTTAAATAACAAATGAATAAAAATTAATTAATAATTTTATTAATATTTAGTTGATAATATTAATTAATAAAATAATAATAACAATAATAATAATAATCTAATTACCAAACATACAACTATGTATGAAATTTTCACGAATTATTTAGATTACAAGTACGACAATAAACAAATCCTTAGTAGTGACTACAATTACTATTCGCCGCATGTCGGTTCAAGTCCCAGCTTTAACGAACACCGTACGCTGGCCGGCAAAGTCGGACTATCCACCCAAAATGCCAAATACATACTAATAATATGATACACTAAATAATACACGCATGTGCAGAGTATTTACGAAAGCACACCCAAAATTGTGTTAGATTGAATTCTGATCACGTTTGCCGTTTGCAGGAGCGGCTTTCCTGCTGGGAGCAGCGAACGGCGACGAAGCAGACGATTACCTGGTGATCCGCCCGGGCAAGACGCCCGCCCCGCGCTTCTGCACCAAGATCTACGCGCCCGTGTGTGCCGTCGGCTGCCGCACGCCCATGACCACGTTCGCCAACCTCTGCGAAGCGAAGCGCTTCGCCGCCAGTCGCTGCGAGGGTAAGTGGCGACCGTTCTTTTCCCTCCCCACCGCAAGAGGAAGTAGATCGATCGATTATTTCGCGTTTCCGGCGCGTGAACTGCTATGCTCATTAGTGACGTAAGAGTAGTGCATGTTGTTATCGCGGGAGGTGGTGGTGGTGGTGGTGATCATTCCTGCTGGATGGTGAAATCCGGGCTCCACCTACACTTCGGGTTGCGGAGTTTTCCTGATATCTCCCATCACCAGGGAATCGCTTCAGCCGAACACGCTTTAAGCTTCGGAATTGGCCAGAGGAAGTTCAAAAAAATGGACATTTTCGTGATTTGGATGCATCTCAATTGCATTTTGGTTTCTAGGATTTCAAAGGTAAATGAGTATAGATTTCGATGATAAATGATATCCGCATACAGGTTGTATGCATATTATTTGTGTTACAAATGCTCATTAATTTATGGAATGTAGTTTGTGATCATTAAAATCAATCGTTTTCTGCAATGCATTAAATTAAATGAATCTACTTTTCCTAAGTAATCACAAAGGCTGAACATCTGATAAAAATACATTTGTATTAGGAACGGAGGCACGTGGAAATTATATATGACTGACATAATACTATGTGCCAAAGACTGGTAAATATGATGTAAAAACTAAATTTCCTGGCCCATCAGTGCTAGGATATCACTATAAGATATTCTAACACTGTAATACGTCCCACCACAGTCATTCCTCACAACGATACAACTTAATGTTCTCTTTACGGACAATAATAAAGGACCAAATTTTAAATTTCTGTGAAGAGGAATTTAAAAAAATGATGGCATCGTCCACCACTGTTGTTCATTGGCACATCGGTGCTCGATGCATGGCCCAAACGCTGCTGTTTGGCGGGAAGCCTAGCCTAGTCCAGTCGTGGTACGGAATTTGGACAATTGCACAGCAGGAGATGAAACTATGGGATTGCCACTTGAGCGGCGTCTCTGTGTTCCAATGGCGACGGCGAGCCGGGCCAGGCACGCTTAATTTATCGCAAGCCCCACTGACCCCCAATGTTGATGAATGTAAACAGCACTGCGTGAGTCACCGTACTTAGTGGTTTGGATTCTAAAGGGAAAACAATGTACTTGAAAACCTGAGAGCGATTATTAAAATTTCTATTAAAGGTAACTTATAGGTCAGAAAATCTGCAGATATAAGCTCATGCGTTTGGCAGCAAATTACATGAGCATGTTACATGTCAGTATTCAAGAAATCTTCCAATGTCTAAAATTTCATTTAAAAAAGTTACTCGAAATGACTTAAAAACCAATGATCGAGAGATATTTTGTCATTAAGGCCCGAACCTGTTATAGTGGAGAGTTTGTGCCAGTAAACCTAATCATACTGCATTCAAAGTTAACCATTTTTTAAAATAGTTGTTTTGTTTCAGCTCTTCTCATTTTGCACAACGGACCCTGCAACTGCCATCGTCCGCGCCCTCCGCCGCGTCCATGCTCATGCACACATCTTCCTCACCCCCATTACCATCACCATCATCATGAACATCCTCACAATCGACGTCACGTGCACCATCATCATGGCCATCCTCACCGACATGGGCATGTATTACCTCTTTAATACCATCACGTTTCTTTTCACAAACGCGCAAGAAAGGAGGATTGAAATCCCGAGGAAATCAAACTCGAAAGGAAGACCTTGAAGAAATGTATGTCATTGTGAAAACAAAAAAAGTCCAAGAGTCTACAATTGAAACAAAACGAAATAAAATATATTTATACAGAATTAACTTCTGTGTTTTATTTTTCTCTATTATATTTATCAATACTACACAACTTGGCGATTTTACTTTATCACGCCTAAGAAAAATATAATATTAAAAAATGAATTAAAACAAGCGGATTAGAGGCATAAATATCCTCTGGTTCCTAATACCGCCTTCCTTCGTGGCTTCATGATTAGAGCTGCTATCTAGTCAATATTACTAGAAATCCCTTTCAGAAAATATATATGAAAGTCAGACGCACGTGTGTTATTATTCTATTTCCTATGATTGCTGATTTTCATGTATTCCATGTGTAAGTTAATCAATTTGTATTATTACATTTACTAATAACCAACAATCTGAAAATTACTATTTTATATCATTTCAGGCAGAGATAGTTCCTATAGTGTACTTAATTTGATGTAATTTTTTTTTTGATTTGCAATGCGATTCCGAAGTTGGAGGTCGTCATCCTTGATATTACGGAGATGTGACCAATGTCGCCCACATAATTGTTCCCATCATTCTAACCAAAGTACAAGTATTGATCTCTACCCTGTTAGAATAGAGCAACTGAAGTTTTAATTATGGTAAAAAAATCTTTAAAGCGTTAAGAAGTTTGTGGACCAAGCCATTACGTGACCCAAGTCCCTAGTCCCTAGGATTGACCGTGTTGGGACGAAAGGTTGCCAGTAACTGTGGGGATGGCTACGTGGGACATCCGGTGGGCTGGACAGGAGAGGAGAGAACGGGTTGTAGAATGGAGGGAGAATTACAGAAAAGGCATTGAAATATAATGTCCTGTATGTATTACTTGGCGCAACAGCCCGTGAACGGGCGCAGGCCCACCAGCGACGTCCCTGCCTCGTGGCCATGGGTTAATGGGGTACGTGTGGTTAGCACGTAGACATACCCACGCCGTATTCCGGTCTTCTCAACCTGAGAAGTGCATTTTCTCATCGTTACGCAGCAACATTACTGGGACATTGCAAGGGTAACGCACACTATAATCTTCCCTCACCGGGATTCGAACCCGGGGCCGCGTAGTGGAAAGCGAGCACGCTGACAAACAGCTAGCCACGAGGACATAATGGCCTGGCTTACAAATATTTTTATCGAAATTTTGATTAGCAAGTTATTTTATATAGTAAATAACTGGTCACTTTCAACCACGAAGTTTATTGCAGGCATCAGTTTGATATTTGATTTAAAGATTCATAAAACAATCTCATATTTTCAATGTTCGTGGAAGACAATGCAAACACACTGCAAATATCCCTTATGAAACTATCAAATGAGAACAGCAAATTCTTAATCTTCCGGCCTGTGACAAAGTTTATGAATGAAATAAGTTGAGAACTGATATAGGAATATTGAATATAACCTTTTAACCATAAATAGTTTAGTTTAAAAATATATTTTGGATACATTTTCTATTACGCAGAGAAACGGGTCACAAAATTTTATTGAGACAACCTGCAATGCAACAAATTATTATTTTTAATTTTCCCGTTATAGAATCATCCGAAAAAGATGTCAAGAGTACGTTTAAACAATTTGGAAACATTTTAAATTTTCAATACATTATTTTGATATTTTAAATAAGAAAATGTTTAAGCAATTTCAACGTCTCATTTTTTTAGATTACTTAGCACTTTACATCACAGCTCAAACCAAGCATAATATATAACATAGTTTTCTGTGTATAAGTGTAGCTGCGCAAAAAAACTGGGATAAAATGACTATATAAGCAATAAAATACTTACGATCCTACTGAGTATTTATAAAATGTGCTGCTCTAACGATTGCTGGCGGGTTGGCGGGCTGCGCACACGTACGTATGATTTCTGGGAACACAGCGGACTTAATCTGCGATACACACGCTGTTGCATTCCCAGAACACAGTGTGTGCATTCGGCTATAACAAATACCGGAGCGATTCCTTCATGGAGCGTGGCAACTAATGGTCGGCGGAAAGTTAGAAATATAGAAAAGAAAAAAAATTACTATTGAAGAAAGTAAATTTGGTTGTACTCAAAATAATGAATTATTATGAATATGGGAGTTTGTCCCGTCATTTTCGACATATTACTCTTTGTCATTAATATATTATATTTTTATTATTTACATATAAAACCCCGGGAGGTTTAATCATCCCAGTGGTGCTGAAAACAAATGTGCGGTATTAAAAGGTTTTAAACGTGCGTCATAAATAATAATTTATAGGGGTACCCTAGGATTACCTAATAATACATTAACTGATAAGACATCACTGTTCATAAAATCATGACGTGGAGATAATGTCATCAAAGTCAATTTCTATATTTATTGGAGAACTGGATGCTTTTCTGGTTATTGTGTATTGAAGACAACATGAGAGAACATCGATTTCCCATTTGCCAATACACAAATTCGCATTGATTACCGATTCTACTTGGGTGGGAACACCGGCCGATGTATTTGCGCAGTGAAATTACGGTTACAACATGTGTCCTCTCTCTTGTCCTCTCCCTAAGTCCACGAAATAAATGAAGACGAGTCAGTTACTTTTACCCACTAAATGTTGAGTTTGTGATTTCAACTTGAATTTGTCTATCAACAGAGATACATCTTGAAAACTCTGTGTAAATATCTGTGTGAAACAGAAACCTCAACTTCAAAGATATTCCGCAGGTTTGGTCATATAACGTGTAAATAAACGAACACCTTACGTATCGCAACGATGTGCAATATGATGGAAACCCTGAGAAGTAGTAAATACCGCAGCGAAGAACGAAATTGTCCTATTTTTAGGATCATCCTGTTCTTAGAAAGATATTAAATATCCCAGAGCTCAAAAAACTGTGCACAGATTCCACTTCTCCCCGTAGTATGTCACAGTTTTGAACTGTTTTTTGACGTTAAATAATAATAAAAGCAATCATATGAAAATAATAAAATTAGCGATTTTACATAATACTGCATATACTAGTTTATAATTAACTGAGGCTATGGCATTGGCGGCGATTTCTTTAACAGAAAGCTTCTTAAAAACGTGTACTATGTTTGTTATGATGATTTTATATAATTCTATATTTTACCAGTGTAATATCCAAAGTGGGTATATTTTTTTGAGAGGGGGCAATTTGAATTAATTTCAGTTGTCCTTGCGGTGCAACCCAGTATGCAGTTTTGGCGCAATCCACTACTTTTACGTCTTCATACAATTTTTCGGATGAAATAATCCTTTCAGATAATTAGCATCTAAGTAACGCAAGATGTCATGATCTACAGCATATTCAAACGAGTGAAGGAGAACCCACCACATCGAACAATTCTCGTAAATGTCAACCGCATTTAATGAGTTACTTTTGATTAGTAATAACGGTGCAAAATAGACGTTTTCTCTCTACTATCTATTCCAGCATATATGTTTATTTCATAGCAGTTATGAACTTCTGCAGTCCCGCATACGATGCTTTGTTATCAAATTTATATTCAACTGCGGAGACGCTACTGAGATTTACATGCTAGTGCGCAGTGAACTGGACAGCCATTTATATCAATTTATATGAAGAACTCGATTTCTCAAATGTGTAATAGAGTTCTCAGAATGAAAATTAACAGATAAGTGTCATTAACATGAACAAAGAACCTGTTATTACAATTTTTCTTCATTTATTTGGCTGTTCACTGCTATATGCATCTCCTGAGCAATAATGAATTACACAATTAAGAAGGTGAACTCAGAGCATGCACATACTAAGAAGTAGGAGGCACTTGCCCTATATGACATGTTACACGGGCTAATAATATTACTATTAACGTACTCTTTTGTGAATGATAATCGGTCTCTTTAGTTATCAAAATGCGGCAAATAACTTTCTTCAAATTTTGTAAATAGATCCACAAGATATTATGAAGAAGAAAATTACTTCTATTTGCCTTTTCCGAAACACCTTTTCATTATCTACTCCCTTATAAAATGCTCATCGATATGCAGAAACATTTCTAATCTCGGGTGTGTAAACTCTTTCCTATACGTGTAGATTTATTGAGAAAATAAGCAAACAAATAAACTAGAAACACCATGAGTTACTGCAGAAACATTCAACCAAGTACACTGCAAAATGTTTACGTGTTTGTATACAATTGAGGTATTTGTCGTTCCATCAATGAGAAGAGTTGTAATTTGCATTTCACATTTGGTAAACACGCAACCCATAATAAAAGTTCATTTATCACATGAAATCTAAACTATCTGTGGACTATTTATTGAAAGCAACGATCAACAGACGTTTTGCATTGTTTTCCATGTATGGTCGGCCTCTTTCGTATCTGGCGAAACGTTATTCACAACTTGCTGAACTATTTAACATATACGGGCGATATCGACAAATATTTTGGAAACCTCGTAATTGCCATTCCTGTGCCATCGATAGCAAATTGCAGCCAATCAGAGGAAGTATGTGGTCGAGAGAGACGCGGAAAGGATTGGAGGGGGAGGGCCGAGAGGGTTTTCCAAACTCGGGCAACGCCCGACGCCCCTCCCAACGAGGCAGTGCCGTTGGCGGACAGTGAGCTTCCTCGGAAACACCTGGGGCCAAACAGAAAGGCAGTCTGCTTGAAGAGTCAGATGTTGCCACCGAAATACGTGAAATGTAGTTGTCCACCAGGGATTATTATGGGACGGTGAAAAATGACTATATTTCTTTATTTTTTATCTAAATTAAGAATGCTATTGACTATGTTTACAACTAACGCAATATCAATTACTGGCCTATTAGCAGTTCATGTTTTAGGAAAAAATGGACCAACACACTTACTGATGAGACTCTAACTTCCAACTCTTTGCGCGTCAACTCATATTGTTGTCGATGAATTCATCGACAACCAAATCCGGCGCTCGGGATTTGAGCTAGATTCAAGATTTATATTAAGCTTTTAATTATTCATTTTAGGTTTCATATTACATGTGCATTAAAATTATTAAAATCAATATTATTTTCGTGCTCGATTACCATAAGCAAGTAAAGCTCTGCTTTATCTCCGTATTGATATGATTTACATCGAAGCATTTCTTTCTAAACACTACTCAACGAAATTTAGTTTTGTTTTAATGTATAGTCCCAGCCGAGTTGAAATCCTACCAGTTACCTCGACACTTCTGAGATTTTGTAGAATTGCAATGGTTGAGATCAAAAAAGGAAGGGACTGTGTTGTCACTGGTAGAACTTGTAGATCATAATAAATGCAATATAGTCAGCAATCTTTGTGTAATGTTCGACCCTCTAATTCAGAACCCGACGTAAGTGTTGAGACACATTGTCCCTCACAGAGCATTGTGCGCGCCCACTGCTCTTTTGTGGCGCATGACACACACAGAACGAAATTCAGCAGTTCGCGGAACGTCCATCGAAACGGGCGGGGAGTGCGGCCACAAATATCGCTACTGACAGCCAAAAACCGGCTGTTAGCCGTGCTCTCGAAATTTACGGGACTCCATATGAGACGGGACAACGCGAGCCGAACAACCGAGACCGGGTGATTAGGGCAGAAGATACGGTGCCGCGCGGCGGAACCCCAAAATGTGATGGAAAAGGAACACAAAAGGGGCCACCCCAACATCTTAACGAGATAGCTTTTTGAGGAGACTCCAACGAGTTAAGGGCGGATTGGAAGAAAAGACGAAAGTAATTCTGAAAAGAGAAAATCCTATGTCATATAACTAAATTGTGGAGTTGCAGCCCACTCAACAATAACACACATCCAAACCTTACAAAATAAAGTCCTCCGCACAGCCTTAAATGCCCCTCCGCACATTTCAAATGCACGTTCCCTCCAGTAGCCCAGCACATCGCCCGCCTCTCAGAAAGATTTTTCAACAAGCTTCATAACCTCACACTCCAACCGACATTCTCATTAGGAAAAAACACTCATCCTCATCTAAACCGCATCCCCTCCGATTCCCAAAAGATAAATTCCGCCCTCCGTGACTCCAATTCTAACCTCACATCATAAGCCCCGTAACCGCACTCATTTCACAAACCACAAGCTCCTAAATACCTCACACCGATTTTCTTTCCATTGAGGAGTCCAGTGGGGTCACCCTCCTTATACACATGCCAAACAATTCAGTTAAGTGGCAATGTACGCATTATCGGAAAAGTACGTAATAAGAAATACGACTAAATACAATTTGAAAACAAACTATTGTCACTTATCAGCGAATTTCACCGTATAACCTCGAAAACTAACATGTAATTCATATATATTTATCTGCGACATAGTACATTACTTTTATTGATACTTATAGAATATTTGAAAATGAATAATTGAAGTGGTCATTGAGGCATAAACATGAGTCAAATTATTGCAATTTTTGGATGTAGATCGTACAGATGAGGTTTCACCATAAAGGTCACATAGTCACGCCCCCTTCCAGATTTCAGGAAAGTAAAATTGCATTGTATTATTTTGTGCGCTACCGCAAATTTTTTTCGCATGAGCATTATACTTCTACTCTTGCAATAACCGAGGTTCGATTAATGGCTGCATCACGGGATTTGGCAACAGGGCGTTGCTCACAAGACGCCGAAGGTGCTGCCACTCGCTTAAACGGGAATCTTCTTCCAAGTGGGGGAGAAATGGAGAGGGGGTCCCAAATGCTGTGCGATGGCGCCCGCTGCTTTGAGTGATGAGGACATAAACGCGATCGACACGTACCTGAGAGTTGTGTTCTGTTCAGTAACTAATTTTTTTGTTATCTTTTGCTGAAAGTGTTTCAGATTATCTTGTTACGTGCATGTGTAAAATATACGTTAATAATTGTTAAACATCAAAACAACGCTAATAAAGAAACGCATTTACAAAACAGAATCTTCAGTTAAGAGGACAGAATTTTATCAAAAGAGTTGGAGTCTCTTATTGTTAGACCAGACGTGTGCGGTAAATGGATGTTCAGGTTCCAGATCAGGTTATATAACAGAACATTTAATAGAGCAGCGCGCGAAAAATGGAAACTTTTAAACATCAATAAGCAAAATCTTTGAAGTCGCACAGTTCACGCCTTAAAAAGAATCTGAATTATCTTTGCGCGGCCATAGCGAAAGAGAGTAGCCAAATATCAAGGAATTATTAATTTACTAATTGATTATAAGTCAACTATTGATAATAATATAAAACATCATTTAGAAAATGCTACTTCGTTTAAAGGAATTTCAAAGACAATTTAGAAAAAAATCATAATTTGCCAAAAATGCTTTACGGATGATATAGG
Organism: Gryllus bimaculatus; assembly: GCA_017312745.1. NCBI lineage: Eukaryota > Metazoa > Arthropoda > Insecta > Orthoptera > Gryllidae > Gryllus > Gryllus bimaculatus. Next base: position 320,443 of record BOPP01000303.1, on the reverse strand, counting down.
GACTGCAAAATCTTTTGTGACGTCATGGATACTCACAGCGACCACAGACACAGAGCTTTCGTATAACAATATATTTATTAACAAAGAAAACAAAACAAATATATCAACTTAATAATCTACTTACACCCTAGCTCTGATAGACCTACTATCCCCTCATCGCGGGAGCGATCCAAACCCGATTGAAGATGGTTTTGATTGTGGCATTCGCCACTCCTACTTTTGAAGCGCGCACAAAGCCTAGCTTCCGTGACCGGATGTCACGCAGGGACACAAAGTCCGTTCTGGCGCACCAACGGCTGGTTTGCCTCGATCGCAGGAGCGATCTTATCCGATTGAGAATCGGCGTGAATCGTGGCACTCAACCACTCTTCACCGCGGAGCACGCTCACAGCATCGCTCCCCCGTGACCGCAGTCACCCAAGGACCTAAAGTCCGCAGGCTTCGTCAACTAGTGACTCGAGCCTCGCGAGCCTGGCTCGCATATGCACCGTCGTGGCGCCAAGTTTTGTGCACACGCACGAGGTTCTCCCGCTGACTCCAGAACCCACCCACTGGCTCTGTACACTCTGTTATATAGGCGAGGCCCACGTGACCTACTACGTCACGCCACCCCCTCGCTTGTTATAACAGTGAAAAGCTTCTATAAGCCGGAAACTCCCAAAGCCTTGTGTCTCCCGTTTCCGCGTTCTTCCCTTTACGGAAAAACCCTACTTCCTGTGGCTAGACTAATCCTCTCCCAAGCGTCCCCAAATAGATGCCATAAGGCACGCTGGCTAATACGTTACACTCTCTATTCAAGCTGACGAAACCGTCGACATTTCTTGCAAAACACAGATGCCACTCATTTTAAGATATCAAGTGGAAACAACGTCCACGAGAGATTAAATGCAATAGTTATGCCCTCACTTGTAAACAAAATAGTGCACGGAATTGAAGACTTCCGTTTTTACGTGAATATACAATAAAACACTTAATATATCAGGAATGTTTAGTGTTGTAATTCCATGGACTTTTTATATTCAGTGCCCCTGCTTCCATTCTGGAGCCTCCACTGAAATAATATATCAGGTGGACAGCTACAGATCAATGCCAGACCCGGTAAATTAGCCATATGTTTTAGTGTTATCGACAATGAAACTTAAAATATACTGGTGTGTAGGATGAATGGTTGATAAGGGAGCGTCCTAATTGGTTCCACTTTAATAACGCAAAATTTTATAGCTAAATAACTACTGCTTTCAGACTTGTGTATTTTAATAGCAATAATGAAGCAGAACCCATTGATTTAATTTATTGTAATAAAGATTATTGAAGAAATTAATAAACTTGAGTTGAAAAATTCTTTTAATTTCCTGATTCCGAGAATCTTGCTTGGTAGAAATTCGGGTGCTCGCATTAACCCTGATATTAGAAGCTGACAACACTACCTACCCGCAAATGAGAATGAGGATCAAAACGAAAACAGTATTAAAATAAATAAGGTAATCAATATATTTTCCTTAATTTTAATTGAAAAAACATACCCATAAATATGTCCATGAAATAAATGCAATAAGTAGTTACTTTATTAGTCCAAACTTCAGTATTTTCTTAATAATCTTACACACAGTTAAATCGCTGACTTTCGATCCCTATAGGGACCTTATTCACGTCATATATGAAGGCTGAGTGATGTAGTAATGCTTAAAACGTTTTCAAATCATTTACAACACAGAAGACGAAAGACCCTAAATGTTCCAACGTTTTGAACCGGGTGTTGAAGCAGTTGAATCACGGCCTCTGCCCTCCTAGCCGCGTTGAAATCCTACCAGTTACCTCGACACTTCTGAGATCTTGCAGAATTGCAAGGGTTGAGATCTAAAAGGAAGGGACTGTGTTGTCACTGGTAGAACTTATAGATCATAATAAATTGAGACAAGAGTATCATCCACCAACACGCAAACCCTGAGGGAAATGTGCACCGAAGAGAACACAATAGCCGAAACAACTTTCGCAAAAGAATTTCCAAGTTCCATTCCAACTGCCAGAAATTTCGAAACCTGCCCGTTGGCAGAATAGGAAGCCTAGCGGCCGGAGGCCCGCCACTTAGCAGGGCACAATTACAAAACGGCAGGAGAGAGGGCGAGGTTGGGCATGAAGGCAGAGGTATTTCGGGCCTCGCTCTGCATCGAATTCGGGGGCTCGGATCCGCCGGGCCGTTGTCATCGCGTTCCAGCCGCTTTGACACCTCGCCAACGTGGCGGCGGCGTTGGGAGAGGGAAGTCGGGGTTGCGGGTGGGGACGGGGTGGGAATGAGAACGAGGGCAAGGCTAGGGGGGGGGGCGGGGGGGGGGGCGACGGGGAAGGGCGGCGCTCCTCATTAAGGAAGTTGCGTCGCTGCCGCCGCCGCCGGAACGTTCGGCTGCCGACGAGGCCTCTGCCGAACTTCCCTGCCTGCGTTACGCGCTCGCATTCTCCAGAGCTTAGACGCCCGGCAAGTGCGCGAGTGGAGATCTGGGGCGTCAGGTGGAGGCGAAACGAGGCGAAACGATTCCGAGTCGAAGAAGGCGAAAGACGTCGGACGAGGTCACTAGATGTTACAAGAAGTCGCAAAAAGTCGCAATGTGTTTAAGCACTCGCAAGGAGTCGCAAGGAGTCGCAAGGTTCTACAAAGAGTGGCAAAGAACTACAAATATTCGCAAAGAGACACAAGGACAAAAAGGCGCATATAGTCGAAGGGCTCTCATGGATTCGCAAGAAGCCGCAAGAAGTCACAAGAAGTTAAACGACACAAGGAATCGCCAGTAGTCGACAGGCTTACGAGGCACATGGAGCCGTAAGGAGCCTCAAGGAGTGACATGAAGTTGTGAGGAGGCGCAAGGAGTTGCGTGGAGTCGAAGGGAATAGAGAGGGGAAGGCAGAGGGAGGATTACAGAAATGGAAGTGAGTGCAGAAACGTGCAGAAAAATGGTGCTGAGAGCCATTACGAGACGTGTAACACTTGCGCTGTGTGTCCAAATCGCTGGCCCTCGCTTCGCGCGAAGCGCTGCAAACGCTAGGCCCAATACTGTCAAAGAGACGTGCCCAATACTGTCAAATTCCAGTTAGCAATTCCAGCGCTTTCCCCCGATGTTTTCGTGTCGAATTGTCCGCAATCCAGAATTGGCAGAGAAATATGCGTTATGTTATTTCGTGTTGAGATAGATAAGTTGAAGATGGGAAAAGTGGTGAATTTTAAGAATAGTAGTTTTGATGGTCTAAAAATGACTAACTAAAACTCGAAAACAATTGAAACATTGCTTTTGATCTAGAACATGTTGTTTTACCTATAAATGTACGTACCCTTGATGTGTATACGTACTCATGAATTAACTAGAAATTAGTGTAATGAAGCAGGGTGAGAGAACTCTCTTTAGAAACAAATAAAACAGTGTATAATTTTCGTCCAGTTCTAGTTTTTAGATTCCAAATTCATATAAAAATTACCAGTTACTTAAAAACTTAATTAATATTATGTTTTTGTAACAAAGTATCAAATACGTAACATGTACATGTGGATGATTGTGATTATATTAGAGTTGCACTAGCAAATTAAGTTTGTGCTGCAATGAAGTTGGTATACTCCATTTTGTACTAGTTAATTTCATTGAGTACTTTCTGTACTTGTGTGCGTTTGTTTAAATTAAATCTGAGTTTTTAATTAATATTGACAGACAAAATAATATAAGCTTTGTTATTTTATTACATACATTTATTATAAGCTTGTTTTGTCAAAATTTTTGTGACGGACAAATCTCTTGAGTTGACAATATAATTTTGAAGCCTGGTTTTCATGCGGTAAAGGTCAGTTGGAAATTGCAACATTTTAGAAATGGTTTGATACGTGATTCAATAATGGCCATTTCCTAAATTATGAATGTTTTTGAGACTCGAAGTCCAAAAAAGTATCTGTTCATGCCGCACTATTGCAATGCAAATATTACTATGATGTTTTCGATTTAGTTTTTAAATATAAAAGAAAAAAGAGATAAAGACATAAACTGCAAGTTTCAGCGCAAAATCTGCAATTCTTGTTTTTCAGATTTTGTGCTTAAAGCAGCCACTAGTGTGACAGTTGCCACTACTTGATCATTACCCTAATTTAATAATGAACAAAAAATATGTTATTGATATTTTGTTGAATCGAAAGAAATAAAAAACCCTCAAAGTATTCGTCTCAATTACTGATAGTAAAATAATGATTTCCAAATTAGGTTTATACGGAGTTTGAGGATCATGATTTGCTATTTTAGTACGTTGGTAATGGTCTCAAAAATAACGAATACCTTTAACATTCACGAACATTACTTTCTTCTGCAACAGACTTAATGACAATTCTGAATCAAGTTCCAAAGGGATCAATTTTGGGGACAGAATTTTTTTATGTGAATGTAAATGATGTCTTGCCTAGAATATATTTATTTTCCCCGTAACAGTAATATTATTTGTAAAGAAGAAACAGTGCACTCCTAGGAATTTAGGATTGGTTTCCTAATAATAACCTAATACCAAATGAAGTCCGTACCAACCGTGTCAATGAATTTTAACATTTCCGAAACTAATATTTAAACACCCCTTGAAATGAATAACAGTAGTTATATTTTCAAAACAATATTTTTTAAATTTCAATTCAGTAAAATTAGAAATAGGAGAAAACATTTGACGGAAGATTATAATGGATTAAGCACATCTATTTAAACCTTTAGAATTAATTGAAACAGCATACGACGCACTGCGTGTATTTTGCAAATGTTCATTCTTGCCTGAAATAGTGCATAAAACTTTGAGAATACATAAAATATAGCACACATTTCTGCAAGACCGAATTGAACTAATAATAAGTTATACCCATTTCACGGCTCTTATTCATTAAACTAAAAATACATCCATTGTTGTGTTAATATTTATACATCAGCCGCTTTTGTGGAAAGATACTCATGATATTGAGAGCTTTTAGCACATTCACGTAGATAAAATATACAAATAATATTTAAAATTTCCACTTCTGTGTTTTCAGTCACAAAGGAATTCCATACAACATATCAATGGGTCCAGTAGATGGATTCAAGTAGTGAGATACAGTATAAGCTGACAATATATTTATTAAATCATTTATTTTCATGCTATCCTCTTGAAAACTGTGCCAGAAAAGAAAATGATAATACAAGTAAAAATTATTTTTATTGAAAATAGTAGATTCCATTCTAAAACTCATAATTACTGTTTCATCTGAGTTCATTATTGGCATAACAACCACTTCCGTTGATGAATTAAAATTCAGTATCCCGTATAAACCAAGCGAAGACGCCTAGTGTGAAGGGCAGGCCCGGGCGGAGTTGCTAGCCGAATTCGTTATCTGTGTGAAGTGACGAAGGTGTGAATTCGAGACACCGCTTCTTGGCGCCGAGGCCATTTCTCTCTTTACAGGACACACTATCTGATCAAAATGGTGTAATGGTGTGGTCGTGTTTTTCATGGAGGGGCTTGCACCCCTTGTTGTTTTGTGTGAAACTATCACGACACAGGCATACCTTGAAGTTTTAAACACCTTCTAGATTCCTACTGTTGAAGAGTAATACGGGGATGGCTATTGCATCTTTCCACACAATCGAGTACCTGTTCATACTGCACAGACATGTGACTGACTGGTTACACGACAATAACAACCCTGTAATGGACTGGCCTACACAGAGTCCTGACTTGTGCAGGCCAGTGTCGAACATTTTTAGGATGTTTTATAACGCTGACTTCGTGCCACGCCTCACCGACCTACATCGAAACCTCTACGCAGTGCAGTACTCCATGAATAATGGGCTGCCATTCCCTAAGAAGCCTTCCAGCACTTGATTGAAAGTATGCCTGCAAGAGTGGAATATATCATCAAGGTTAAGGGTACGCCAACACCATATTGAATTGCAGCATTGCTAATGGAGGGCGCCACGACCTGGTACGTCATTTTGAGTCACGAGTCCGGATACTTTTGATCACATAGTGTATAATCGCTGAATACAAATCTCATATAAAATAAGCAATTCTCCTTGTAGTGGTGCTAGCGTGCACCTTGAGGTGGCGCGCGCGGCCGAGTCGACGCGCGCTCTGTTGGTGGGGCTGCAGAAACCGCAAGCCCTGGACACGTTCCAGCAACGCCGAGACAAAGAAGCGAGTCTCGATGTACAGCGGCTCCTGCTATAAAATGGGCCAGCGTGCGCCTCTGGAGATAGTCTAGTCTTGGGAGCTGTTATTGGGTCATTGAGAGATTGGTGTTTGTACTGCCGTGAATATATAATAAAATTAAGCGTAATGCCGTGACGACGATCTGTATGCACCTGTCTGCGAATCTGCTTCGCCTTTCTCGGCCTTGAAGATTTTGGTGCCTTCTCGGAAAGTGTCATCCATAAATTACGTCACGGAAATTTTAAGTATATTGAATACCCCCTCTCTCCCTGTATCGCACCTGTAACGCGCGTTTGAACACCTGTAACGCACCCCTCTATTAATTACGTAACGCTTGCGACATGCCTTCCCAATTCCAATGAGTAAAACTCTATTACAAAGCAGAAACGAGTTGTATTAATTATATTTAAGTTACACATTAAAAGTTACTATAATTAACGTAGAAATTAGTTGGTGGATTGAATTGCGCATAACTAAGTTTGGGAACAATTTTTTAATGAAAGAAGAACGTTTAGGCTAAGAAATTTCTGTCAAACCGTGCACACGCTGACGTGGATAACGGACATGCCGTCGTGGATAACGCATAGGCTCCAAGTCTATTGCGCTAACTAATTGGATTTTATTATATACTAAAGATACGTTTTGAATACTTTCTTCGTATTAAAAAAGATTCAATCAATATACCATTGATGAAAATTATTTTCATTTATTGTAACAATTGATACAATATAACTTCTTTAAATTATTGTTTTAATTTAATTTGTTATTACGTTAATGTTTTAGTAGAACACTGAATAAAAGGATTTATTTCAGAAAATGTTGAAAGAATTTAAAAGTAAATATCAGTTAACGTAACACTTAACTATGACCCCCTACCCCTACGTGACACAGCGTAACGTTGCTTCAAATCCCCTCCCCCTCTTCAGCATTACGTTATTTATGGACGACCCCTAATAGCATCACTATAAACTTGCTGCTTCAAGTGCGATCAGATGCCAGCAGATGTGAAGAGTTTTAAGCAAAATTTCACGTCTCCTTTGTTGAAACTTGTTCATTTTGGAATCGCAAAGGAGGTAACGCACGCAGTCAGAAAAACACAGTACCCTACAGCTATCGATGCACATAGCAGGATGTTTCTTGACACACTGACTTACGAAGACTTGTGACAGTGAGTCTGTTGCCATTTATTGGCAGGTTTAAGAATTAGTCTTGCAATTTTTTATATTAATTTTTGATACCTAAATAAATGAATATGTAAAAACATAAATGAACAATATGTTAAAATATGTATAAAAAATAAATGTTGATAAAACTATTAATTTATCACAGAGGTGTTCTGTATATATGTGTACACAAATTAAAAATATTACACAGCACTCATTGAATTGTGGACCTAAACACTTGAAAAATGTTAATGGGAAAATTTAAGAGAAATTCGAAATTTTGCTAGATAATGTTTTATACAATCAGAAAGTTTCGGCAAACATCATGCGCATATATTTTACAGCTTGATAAATATTAACTTAGATATGTTAAAGAAATGTTTAAATAATTAAATCTTACAACCTAATCTAGGGACTGATTAGACACTTTTTAACACAGGGCGATATAACACTCTATTAAATTGCTTCCATTCAAACAGTGAAAGTAAAAATGTAAAATGTGTCCTCACGATAAAATGATAATCTAATTTTCTGACTACTGCCCCCTCTCATCCTTCCGTTACTTGGGAGTATAATTCTGCAGAGGTAATCGTGTTAAAAGAGGAAACCTTTCATTACGGAAAATGATGATTGACATTCGGAAATGGGTTCACCCCACTCAATAGCATGAGTTAATTTCAGCTAGAAGAAACAAATTACGTTAGCTGCAGTCTGCCGTCATAACTTTTGTCTGCCGTTTCTTATAAATTAAAGACAGCAGAAAACTGTTAATTATCACTGAACTGCAGTTTTTCAATGTTTAATATTTATCAATGTCAAGTTACAGCGCCTATGGCAACTCGATACCAAAAAAGCTTATTTACTGGCGCGCGATGTTACTTTTGTATCACGCCAACATTTTGCCAGTAGGTTTGACAAGACGTCATTCCAAGAATTTCCATTTACAAAAATACGTTTTAATATCAAGTACTGCCATTTTCATGCACGTTTTAGTTCTTAGAAATATAAGTCCAAAATACGTGAATCTCATAAATTAATCACATAATTTCACAGAAGAGGAAAGATTATTTTGAAGTCACGCCAGGAAATGAAAAACGAGGAAAGAAAATACCTGAGTATTGCATTGGAATATTGACTATTTAAGAGACGCGATCTATTTATATTTTTTAACTTTCCTGTGTATTTAAAGAATGCAAAAGATATTGCAATCAATTTTGAGGTAAATTGTATCACAAATACTGGAAAATGTGGCGCAGTAAAATTAATAATAATTAGAAGGGCTAACAAGTATTGTCGCGTATTCAACAAAAGTGCATTATACAACCTGCCCGACAACTAACGTGCGTATTTTCTGGTCTTCAGTCAAAAGCAGTAAAAATATTAGGAGGTGTTTAAGGTACGAGCAAACGTGTCGTTTATAATACTGGAGATTGCAAAAACAAATAAATTAATTATTAGCAAATACCAAAGAAATTGTTATAATTTGTAGTATTAACATTCACACGTTTAAATACCGGAAACGTAAATATTCGTTGCTTAAGATTAACACTGTCTCACGAAGTACCTGGATCTCAACTTCTATTGTGCCATGAAGGATTGTTCAGCAAAAGTGTACAAGGGTGAGTCTGAATTATGGAAAATTCGCATTTGAAAACGTAAGACAGGCTTTGCATACACGGGATTCGTACCATTGTCGACTGGCAAAGAGATTCATCTTCAAGATGAAGTATTGCCCCCTAAAAATAAAAATGTGATATTTAATACCTGTCGAGACGTCTGTATGTTTCGATAAAGTGCGAATCTGGGAAATTATCGATTTAACCAGTAAGTGATCACATTCCCTAAGTGCTGCGATATTCGTGATGTGGACACACACCCTCTCTTAAATTGTGTGCGACAGGCGCAATGCAAGATTTGACAATAAGCGTTACAGCAGCCGAACTGTTAGTGACATTCATTAACTTTATCGGTCACCTGCGTCTTCAACCCCTCTTAACATGCAACCCTACAGGTTTGTCAAGTGCGCTTGTACCTACCAGTATGATAAGAAACAACATCCTTAGCAACGTAAATAAACAACCACCGATTCATGGCAATTCAAATGTTTCTTAAAAAATCTGGCGATGTTTTGTACAAATCATATTCAAATAATTCAGAATAAAAGTAACTCATAATAAATTTAGGGATGATTATTAAAAATTGTAATATTAATAGTGCAATTAAAAATGTGTATTAGGTAAATTAACCTCATTTTCCTGGCATTGCACCAAACGAAACACTTCTCCGTTAATCATATTTACTGACTATCTGAAGGTGTCGCCACTGAAGTCGACGCGTCAACTTTCTCGTCGAACGTCATTTCTTCAAGTATCTTTAGGTTCATGAGAATTATTTTTATCTATCTTTTCTCGAATCATGGTGTACGAATATTGGTTAAATAGATATATCGCAAGTAGCACCATTCATATTGCAATAACGTGCCGCAGCAACAGAACTCAATTGTTTACTACGTAATTAAAGATGTTGTCATTGCCAACATCTTTAATTATTTTAAAAATGCCAAAGATATCCTACCACAACACCTATATGTTTACTACGTACTTACGTCTACTACGTAAATTTTCGCATAAATTGTGAGATTTTATGGTGACGATAAAATGCTGAACATACTACGAAATGTTACAGTGTTATTACTGCCTTGTCCAAATTAAAAAGCTCGGGTCCGCAACGCCTCTGCAGTAAAAACAATTAAAACATTTCTAGGTATGTTAATAGCTAGAAACACCTAGTTGGACTACATTTCGACGCCTTTGTTAAGATATGTGCTTGCGTCTAATCTTGCACAAGAATGTTTTCACCTATTTTACACGAGATATTGTTTATCGAAATCAAGTTGTTCGCCAGACCTATGTATTAGACCTTATTTGAGCTTGTACCCGTTGTCTTTTATAAACAAAATTCCCCAAAACGAATGTTTTATTTGTCTAATTATTGTGATTTGAAAACCCTTGAACAACAACGGTAACTGATACCTAACACCTATATAATGAATATATGATAGTGAATTATGAAGAATTGGTGGATTGAGAGGGAAACGGGAGAACCCCCAGAAAACCTACTGGAAGCTCAAATTGTCTACCACAAATTCTTAACGTATTAACAAGGAATCTACCGTAGCCTACCTTCCAGCGGCGGAAAGCGAATACTCCAGCTATTACGCCACGAGTCCCCCCCTTGCAAATGAAGACGTGTAATTTGGTGAGCCACAAGGATTCAACAGATTACAGAGCAGGGCGACGATGGATGGAGGTGGGAGCAGGAGAACAACGCAAGGGGAGGCAGGGCTCTATCTAATTGAAGCGGCTGAGATTTTTCAATTCGCGAATAGAACGAGGCCCAGGCTAACGAGCAAAAAAAAGCAAGGTAAGAAAGAGCAGAGGTTGTTCTCTCAGGCGCAATTTTTCAATTCAATGCCATCGTCTGGATGGCCTTGTGACCTTGGGTAGTTCTGCCCTCTCACTGCCAATACCAATTAGGTGCATCAATGTCGTCTGCATAACTTGTATGACCATCTCTTTGGTGCCTTCATCCCGTGAAAAGTATTTTATATCGGACAATGACTTTTGGTCCGGTACGGGCGTTCTGAAACCGAAGCACGACAGCAGACTCTTCCAGTTCTCTACAAGGCGATCTCTCAGGTATTGTTTTACCTGTTTCTCTCTCGCCAACCGCAAGGATGAATGCAGGAATCATGAAGCTGTGCCTACCAATCTCGACCACGTGCACTTGTTTACACATCTGCTGTCTAGTAATTGCGAAAGAACGCGTACTGCTGAGCCGAGTGAGCCGCGGGGATCGAGGCGCTCCCGTGGCTGAGGCGAGAGCACGAGGGCTGCGCCGTGGGGCGGCAGGGCGCCATCTAATTAGAGCAGCGGCCGAGGCGGAGGCGGCGGCGGCGGCGGAGGCGGCGGCGGCGTCTCCATCGACCCGTCGGCGGTGCGGGGAGGCGGGGGAAGGCAGGGTCGGAGGCAGGGGGCGCGTATCAAAAACTAATTAAGAAGGGGACATCTTAATCAAATGAAAGGGATGTGGGAGGCGCGGGCTCCCGCCGCTGAATGGTCAAGGACGAACGCCGACGCTACCCGATCGATACACGCTCTCGCTTGTCGCCAACTTTTGACAAGCTTGTCTTTTAAATTTAAATATCCAGAGTCAATGTTCACTATTAAAAGCACGTACAGTCCAGAGGGAAATTTTGTAATCGGTTTTTGTAACGAAAATTTTGTAACGAAATTTATATTTGTGCAACTGAAGATTTGAATTGGTGGACCGAGTAACAAAATGAAGCTGTCAATAATACGACCTAACTCCTATTTAACATACTTTCTTCGGCCATTTAAAACACTATTTTGCCGATAATCGAGAACCGCCAATAGAACGTTCACGCACCTTAGAATCGGGTTTTCATTATCATTCCTTGTGTAGATTTGTTATCAAGTTCTGAATGTAGTGGTTATATGTAATTAAAACATCCACAGCTGCAGCAACGTCTATGCTCCATTAAAACAGATTAAGGAAATATATCATTAGGTATCTAATGAAATGGAAAATACGATGATAGATGTTGGATTGAACAGGCTGCAACAATAGTCACAGAGCTTTGCCTGTATCCATACTGGAAAAATTAGTAAGCATCCCCTCGTGTTTAATCGTTTTTGGTCGCAAGATACATGTTTGTCTGTAAAATTTTCGCAAATGCAGAAAGCAACATCTCATAGCAAATGCTTTAAATCTATAAAAGCATTGTCGTTCGATTTAAGCATTTCTGTTGTTTAAAGTACAATTTGTAATTCAATTTTCCAACCAAGGATATGAGCATATCGCATATATTTCGAACACTGGTACACAAAATTGTGTTTAATGGATTTCAGTAACTGTTTTTTTTTAATATTTTAGGAAATGAATTCACAAGAAATATGATATTTAAAATACATAATATTATACTTTACAAATAGAGTATTCTTAGTTTATCATAAGTTCCTAAACCGTAGTAAATAATTAACAAGACTACACACAACATAATTATCTATCTACAACGGCGAGGAAAAAAGGCTTTCTTCACGTCTGAATGCATGTACTAATTGATTGTGGACAACATTTCATGCATTTACCTTGATCGTTCTCAACAAACCTGAAGAGCTGTCAGAAAAGCAACGGTGCAAAGCGATTGTAAGCAGACAATGGAGAATAATTTTTCAACGTGACAAATTTCCCATTTAATTAATAATCGATAGTCAACAACGGCACTCCTATACTAAACCTGTTGGACTAATATATTCGCTGTGCGGAATCAAGTTCCTCCTACTGCTAAAGTGGCTATTATTTCCATCATTGAATCGTATAGCGAAGAGAGAAGTCCATTGATAAATATGTAATCCTTCTTACCATTTAAATATTCCACTGGCTCATTACTACATCAGTTTTCTTATTTATTTATTTAATTGTGTATTAAAACAATGTATTTGGATAGAGATAAACATATTTATAATGATTTCGTTTCACAGTTCAAAAGAAATGTGAATAGGAAAGTGTGCTAACAAATCTAAGGATCAATTTTCAAACAAACAGCAAAAGGGAGTGTACAAATATTACAGCCATTATTCATTCTTTGAATTTTGCCAAAAACCGAATGTGAAGGATGATTTTCGCACAATATCTCTATATGATTGCCTTCTAAAATACTTGAACATTCTAGAATCTAAAATAAACCAAAAATTAACATTGACTTTCACGTTACTCTGTGAAAACTACGGCTTTCTGGAATTCTGTGTAGATAATAAAGCCTTTGAAAAAACTTTCCTTGTATGTTGTGACCTACCACAATTCGTTCTTTCATTCCTTAACATTCACACAACTTACACGCTTTCAACGCTCGTTGAAAGATCGTGTCTACTGAGTGTGAGAATGGTATAAAAATCTCGAGGAAGTGACGCAATAAATAAATAGTAGACGTACTGATAGATTAATTGATGTTTCCGAGCTCATCAACTGCTTTGGTGATTAATCTTGTTAGAGTAGTTTATGTTTTTAACCTCGAGGGGTAGATGTATATCTTCCCCGCTATCTAATGAGATACGCCGCCGACCTTCACGTCGGCTTGCGGGGTATTACCTCATCCAGCAATCATCTCCTTTAGATAGGCACAGCCCCGCCTGGGACAAGCTCTGCGTCTCGACATGTGTGGTAGTGAAGTGAATGCAAGTGTATGTGTGCGTAAGGAAAGATCGCGTATGGTTCGTGACTCGTTTGTAAGTTACTGCTCGCTGGGTACTGACTGGAGAAACTGCGAAAAACTAGCGATACGACCAGCTGGATGCGAACATTTTCCTCCTTACAGCGGCTTAATTCGACCTAGCTATCTTGGTTGTGTCGAAAAACCGCCACAGTCGAGACTCAAACCTCAGGATTCCAGGGTCGTTGCAGAGACAGCGATAATGTTGGCTCTGGGTTAAAATCTGTCGGAAAACGGTAGCTGGATGCCCACGACGAATTCAAAAATGAACGTTAAACTCGCGCAGTACTCCTGGCAGCGACATATTGGTCCGGAGCTCACGCGAGGTCGGGGATACGTACAAACGGTGAGCTCTCCTTTAAAGAGATATTGTGGTGCGGGATAAGTTGAAGAGGGCAGAGAAATGGTGGCGATGGCGACAGCGGTGGCGGGCGCCTACGGGGGCGAATCAGTAGAGGCGATGAGCAGTGAGGCAGAGGCAAAAGCGGAGATGGAGGTTGCAGGGGTGGTGGCAGCGGCGTTGGTGGCGGCGGTGGGGCGGGAGCGGGCGTGGCGGCGGAAATGGTGGGAGCGAGAGTGGGAGCGAAGGATTGGAGGCGGGATTGGATGCGACGAAAACAATTTTGAATTACTGACTGTCACACAAAAAATTAGATTGAGACTAATTTATTACGCTTGTTAAAGCTGAAAAGTTTCCATACCGTGATTGTAATCGAACGTCTCGAAATGTAAATGGCGCATATATTTTCTCAAATGAATGATGATAATGGGTTTCAATAACATAAAATTCCAAAACTCATTAATACTTTACAATGTGCCTAAAAATTAAAAGTAAAAAGGAGAACGAATTACAAAACAAATATACAAAATAAAACGTGCGAAATTGCGTATTTCCGCTGAACATATTCCTAGATGGCATTATAAAATATTACACACACTTTGAAAATATAATAAAATAAGTAGTAATAGTGCCATCTGTAAAGGCATATATTTTAATGTTTCAATTTATATTACAGCAAATCACACAAAAGCGATGTGCTACACAGCACGTACTTTTCTTACATTATTTTCGAAGGTTACGCAGTATTATAACATTACTTGCACAACCATTTCCATCAGTGTTTTCAACAAGAACAAAAACTGTATCCATTAATTCGATTTCACGTCCCTAAGTATAGCAATACATTCAGGTTACCCTCTACAGAATCGAACTCACAGCTAAACACAACTTACGAGACGCTTTAAAAAAATCGAATATTTTAATTTGTTTTATATTGCAGATTCTCATCGACATTATTTCAAGATCCAGTTTTAAAAAACATATTTTATTAACGAAAACACATAATGTAAATATTGTCATTTGTTTTTTTAATTTTTGGGGATTTTCGAAAATACAAAGTGCGCTATTTTTAGAAATGTTATTCGCTTTAACATCGAAAATATTTTTAAAAGATGTAGAGATGTTTTTTAGAAAATAAATGTATTATTATTAAAAATTAATCAATAAAAAAATCAATGAAAAAAATTCTTATTTCCTAATTCTGATAGAAAAATATGGCTTTGGGATGTGTGAGGGTTACATATGGTACCATACATACCCAGAAATTCGGTTCCACTGAAAAATGCCAATATTCGATAATAATATCGCCTTTCCTCATATTGCGCGTACCGACAGAATTCTCATTTTAAATGGCCACTGCTTACGAAAACGGTCACCCTCCAACAAATTAGTGTGCGTGATATCTTTGGATCACTATTTCTTTCCGAGCAGTAATGTGGCCGCTGCTGGTTACTAGTTATTGTATTGCATTAATTTTAAGCCAATATAAAGCAATAAAAATCGGTGTTTTCAAAAAAATGAAAATATTCTTACACATACATTTCTACTTTTTTGACTTTCTCCGTATGAAGGGAAAGTATTGTAATCGTCTCCCGAAAAAAGATTTTTAAAAAAAATTGATATTTAAATCGGGTGGGGGGATATTGTACGCGTGCCTTATGTTTCCGTTGCGTGAAGGAAGGCTTAGAGAAATAGTCTTCAGACATATAGAGAAGGAACAGGAAACAATCAAGAATAAATTTAACTCTTATTGTATTTGCAGCACATAATACAGAAAAGCAAGAATAATCCCATACAAGCATCTTTTATTAATTTGAATTGAACTTTCAATTATTGAGTACTATAGTCAGCAATCATAACTGGTCGAAGTAAAGAAGTATGTTTCTTAGTTATAAGTAAAAAGTATTATCATTTTTCAATTTACTTCCTTTATAAGAATATTATTTACATCATACAATCATTACAACTAGCATCAATGGGATGAATTCAAAAAATTTTAAAACCACAATGTTGCGAACTGCCAACGTGTCAGAAAGGAGGCCGAAAACTGGACCATCCCCACTATATTTACACGTCATTGCTACATACGAGGCAGACGACAGACGCAGACGACGGACAGACGCAGACGACGGACAGACGCAGACGACGGACAGATGCAGACGACGGACAGACGCAGAGGGATAGACGCAGACGGACGTTTTGCCGTCAATCTATATGCCAGTGCCAAGGACTCACAAAACCTGAATTCCGACTACACGTGTTAGAGGAAGTAATTTACTATATAAAGAGACAAGATTTATCCACTTTCTGGTTACCAGGACGTGGCAAAAAGAGCATTTCTTTTGAAAATTCGCCGTTTTTTCCCAGCAGCATTACAAAACTTTCTATGAAGTGCTTATGCAGTAGCGGGATTGTAAAAATCAGTTAATTGTATTACTTTTCTGATGTTATTACAACAGACTAAATAATTTTTAATAATTATTAAAAAAGAAAATAATATTAATGACTAAAAATAATAAGTTGTTGACTTGTCAGAAAATGATTACAACTTAAGTCGAAAACAAACTATTGTATATTTCTTATAAAATCATTTAAATAAATCGAAATTTAATGTGAAAATATGATATTTTAAAATATATAATCCTTATCTGAAACAGAATGTAATATTTTGTGACAAGAAAAAAAAGGACCAATTGTATTTCTCAGAACTTCAGTTTGCTTATTTCAACGTCATGACAAAAACGGATGTTTACTGAAACAGGTAGTCCATCAACAATAGTATCGACAAATTGATTCCCGTTTCCGCTACGATCTTCTATATCTTAAAAATAGAATTAAACGGAAATGAAATTAGATATTGATTTTTCAGCGCGATAGAAATCACTCATGTAGTACAAATATAGACCGAAACACAACTCTATTACTGCAATGGCAATTGAGCAATCGGCAATGTAACTCATTACACAAAACGAACAAACCAAACAGTTAGTAAATGAAAAACCCTCTGCATTACCTAAAGGAAATAAAATTACCTGAAAAATTACCAGTAATAATATTGTCATTCACTAGGAGATGTTATTCTACAATTGATCTGCATTAAACACAAAATATTGTGATTCGGTTTCGAACTTACATGATTTCAAAAAATCCTATTCTACGAGCATTCTATGCCCAAATTTCACAAGAAAAAGTGTTCATTACAAACTCAGCTCACAACTCAGTTACGTAACAGGTTAGCTAATTCCGTTCTCAAAAGTGAAGTTGGGTTATGTTTATGAAAGGTACATCGCAGATTGTGCCTCTTACCGCAGGACGTGCTACGTCATTGTTGGGAAGACGAGCGTATGTATTGACGTATTCAACACGCATGTTTGCCTGTTTCGACCCCAATCGGCGTAACAATTACCATGTTTGCCGGCAGCGCCTTTACACCAAGAATCAACACGAGCGCAAATCCTCGACAACTACATCGGTGCTAGGTTGTAAAGGCGAGGGTCTGCTGCTGAGAACAGCTCTTTTACTGCGGGGTCGTATTACGGCTTATACGAAGCAAAAGGCCAATGCGTCGACACGAGGAGGATTGTCTCAACATTTAGAGACCAATCCAGATATAACGACAATCCACACCGTTTTTCGATTGAGACAAAAACCGACGCTGCAAATACATTGAATTTAACGTTCTTTTTATTGCATATCACCAAGTCTCATTCTTCAGATGAAGAGTTTACACCTGTTAAATAAAAACGCAACTAGATTTGACGTCTATGTTTCTCAGAAGTAATTCATTTTCGTCAAACTGAAAAATTAACACAAAAAATAGTCAAGGCAATGTTACGAGTGATACGAGTTAGTGACCAAGTGGATTGCCACTGTATTTATGAACAGTAACTGTTTAGATCCACCTTTTTTAAAATAAATTTCCAATATCACTAGTATTGAACAATGCTGCGGTAGAATAGTACATCACTTTTTACAGATTGTTTTATCGGCACGTAATTTGATAAGGAAACAATCCAAAAATACGGCATCGTCATTCTGGGACGACAAACGACATCGAAAATATATATTACTAATTCCCCATGCGTTCAGAAATTAAAAGAATACTATCAGTTTTCGGACTTTTGGGAAGAGTCTATGATTTCGTTAAGATACAAAAACATTCGGGAATAATACAAAAACAATATTACTTAAATAGATTGTTGTCAGAAACTGAGAAAAACAATGCAGCCATGCGAGAGGTGTCTTTGGTTTCTTTAGATACCAAGGAACTCGGGAACATTCGAAAAACAATAAAAGGTTTCGATTTTGACAATAAAACGCAAATATTTGATTGAATTATTCTGCCTACTCTTATTCTATGCTTACCGACTGAATTGTCATACTTAGTAAGACACTTTAAACACAGCTGTGGTCATGCACAACAGCAAGTTTCTACGGAAGAGGTCGCACGCCATTAAATATTTACTAATCACAAGTTGCATAATGCAACTGCAATTTGTTTATTATTCTTCGTATATAAAGAACGGTCGTACAATGTATGAACGAAACTATGTTAATGCAATCATGCGCCGGAAAACTGCAAATTTTCGGCAGATAAATTCTTATTTTTGTTGTTTTATAACCTTTTACTTTCTAGCTACGGAGTAGAGAGAATGTTATGTTACGCTGCGCGAAAACATCGTGAATTTTCGGCGGAAAAATCCTTATTACAGGGTCCTGGTAACGAAAACGGGGATAAATCCAGTTCCTAAATGTAGAAAAAAACTATTACTTGATTCACCCGGAATACATGTTTCCTGGGTCGTTGATACTGAAAAATCGAATGACGGCAAAACGTCCGTCCGTCCGTCTGTAAACAATGATAGCGGCTAATCCATTCAGCTGATTTTCTCCAAAATCGATATACCTCAGTCGATATGGCTTATGTCGCGGCCCTTTGAATTTGAAAATTATATTTTAATTTTGGGGTTTGTAACATAAAGCTTCTGGGACATTTTCAAAATTCAGAAAAATGGGTCCACCAATTTTGATTAAATTTTGTTGTTGAAATTGTGTTGTTTTTGGATAGTGTAAAGGACATTTAAGAGAATGGTGTAGTTCTCATATTCGTTAAAAACACTGATTTGTTGAAAATTGCAAAATTCAAAACTTTTTTCGGCAGCTTCTTGCAACTACAGTTATGAAGATAGAGATTTATTCCATAAAGAAGATATTTTCCTTAAAGGTAGATTTTGAAATAAGGTCATGTATAATATTCCGAAACCTCGAGTACTTTTCGTGTAATTTTACGTTGAAGTACGGGCGAGAAAGTACGTGCTGTTATAATACACCTAGTAGCGTATCAACTAGATTATAGTGGACATCACAAGAACTCTGAACACAAGATTTCCAATTCGATCAGGTGTTTCGCACAAATTCTTTTCTTTCGTTAATAAAACATTGAGAAAGCCCTTTGTGTTGTTTAGAAATAAGAAATGCAATTCCGCCCCCCCCCCAGGAACTATTTTTTTTCTTTACATTACTTAAAAAAGCCGCCACTGGGAAATCCCCCCAATTCACTGCATAAGTATTTTTTCAAAAAAATATTTTCAATTGTTTACATGCCTCACTCCCATGTTTAGAATCGGATCACCTTACACGCGTGTATGTGCCAAAAATTGACTCTATTAATTAGTATGCTAAATGATAAGTCCTGTCGCACCACTAAAGAACATTAATGCATGATAGCAATAATAATGAAGCAAATGATTACGGGTCAATAGTGGATGAAAAAAGGACGCTTCATAATACATCTAGTGCATTACATGGAAATACTTGGGGGGGCGGAATGTTTTACATGTTTTCAGTCTGTTCCGGAGAAGAAATTAGTACCAATAATTAGGTTCTATAGGGCATGCCTGCAGGCACCAGATACCATGAATGGTACAGATCAATGAAATCATCATGAATAGTACAGATCAATAGAATAAAAACACTTTTCCAAGGCATTTTAATACAGGACGCATGAAACAAGAAAAAAAAAGGAACTGAGAAATTAAGTCACAAAAATGTGTAGCAAAATGACAAAAGTATTGTCTGCCCCGTTATAATGGGCGAATTGTTGCCAAGGAATCGCATGTGTTAGGGGGCGAGCATTCTGCCAGCAAATATCTGTAACGAAATATGTACACATTCTGCTCAAGGTGTCCCAGGTATTTTCGGTAGCTCCTTTTCAACTCGTCTTGAGTTCCAAATACACTATCTCCAAATGGTTCGTACTAAAATAAAATCAGGTGAAAGTCAACTTTCTTTAGCAATCGTCACCCCTTCAGTTGCTTGCGTGCATTGCTCAAAATAAATAGCTACTACGTGCTATTCTCCTTACTAAGCCAGGTCTGTACCAATTTATCATCGCGCGGGACTACAAACAACCGTCCAAGAATTAGCGGTCTTGACGCATGTTGATCAAGTCCACTGCAAAAATATCAGCTCCTGCCCGCAGGCCGAGTGCGCCAGATACGCGGTGCCGGGTTGGAGGAGCGCTGCGAATCCGATCTCACGCCGGGATTCACCGCGCCGCGCCTCTATTAGTATCCATTACTGGCCCTAGTGGGCATTGGAGGCGCACCCAGTGGTTCGGAACGCAAATCTCAGGGAGCAAAAACAAGCTTTCTTTTTATCTTCTTAGTCTGGACAGTCATTGATATCGTTGCCTTCTCCTTCGTCATCGGGCATCGTTTTCGTAATAGTCATTATCCGTAGTTATTGTATTCATAACAAAGCCCTCTCCTCCTTCAACACTGCATTTGCAATCGTCTCCTTCTCTTCAGTCTTCGTCATTGTAAACGTCTTCTTTTTCGTCCTCGTTATCGTAATCGTAATTGTCTCCTCATCCTTCGTCCTCGTCATAGTAATCGTTACCTTCTCCTTCGTCATCGTCATTGTAATCGTCGCCTTCCCTTGGCCATCGTAACTGTCGTTTTCGCCTTCGCCATTTTCTTCTCTTCTGTCACTTCTTTCTCTTCTTCCGTTCTCTTCCTCCCCTTTTTTCGCCTTCATTTAGCTTATTTGAAGATCTAGTTTTAAAGAAAAGTTTTTTACGGGAAAAATCTTTACCATTAATATTCTGGAGGTGCAATTGAATTTTTCGCAATTATAAAAAATACAAACTTTACCAAAAATGAAATCTGTGCTATTATTGTAAACGTACTTAACTCTACTTCCGAAAAAAGGAAGAAAGTGAAGACAGTTTTTATTTTCGAGAAAATATTTTTAATGTCGTAACTCTAAGTATAAATTACGAAAAATCTTTCAACTTTTTCAAAAATATTGTATGTGACCTTTTTCTTCTGATTCTTTAGAACATATTTAGTTAAAAGAAAAACTATCTTCAATATTGTACTTCTGAAATGTAGATTTTCTCCAATTTTCAAAAATATAGATTTCGTAGAAAATGCCCTCATTGACCAAAACATGATATCAGTGCCTGAGGTCTTATAGCCAAACCTCAAATGATTCAACGATCTGATGGATAAGTTAAGAACACGTGATAAGAATCATGATGGACCAATGGTGAAATGACAGAAAACGGGAGAACCCGGTGAAAACCTGTCACAAATCCCTTCTGTCCAACAATTCCACGTAGACCGATGAGTGACGTTAGATTAATGCAAGAGGGATTTTTACTTTTATTTTGTAAATATTGCTAATCTTGCGATTTTTAAAATGTACTTTTAAAATATATTTTTATTTATGTTAAACTTTTACTCATCTTTCAACTATTTATAGTTAAAATGACGGGAAGGGATTCTGGAACTCAAGAAAACGTGCGCAAATTATCTTCTCCCCCATACGTCATATACAGTTTTGACTGTTTCTTGACTAAATGAATAAAATAAATAAATAAAAACGCAACAAGAAAAACGTACGTCTGTACGATTTTCTTAAATTAACCTTTCCTTTCTAATTCACACGGTAGACCAGACATAGCCGTAAGACTCGTACATCCTCCGTGACGCGCGTTCCCACCCAGTGTGCGTGGCGTGGGCAGTGGGTGGGGGCGGAGGGCGGCGCGGCGAAGCTGAGTCGGCAGCGGGTAAGCGGGCGGTGGGTCGCCGTTAGCGGGGCGTCGAAGTGCGGCAAGCGGCGCCCTAAACGAGCACTCCGCTGCATAATGGACTCGCGGCCAGCCCCGTCTCCGCATCGCCGCCCTCGCGCCCGCTCCGGCCGCCCGCGCCGCACGCGCCGGGCGTGCGCGCCCTGCTCTTTCGCCCTGGAGAGTTCTCGCCCAGACACACCCATATACGTCACGTGAGTTTCAGCCAGATACATCTCAATCGGTACAGCTCGCCTCATAGGTGAGCGCACACGGAGGCTTACAGGATCGTGGCTCCCTTGAAAAATTTGAACATGTCACATTATATTATTTTATATATTATTTAAAGTATCTTAATAAAACGTAATAAAGTATCTTATTTTCGTAACAAGATTATTCATTTTTCTCCTTTTTAAAGCTGACTATTTGGGAAATTCATACACCACGTATGGTGAATAGGTTCTCCAAGCCATCTGGTAACTAAGGAAATCCAACTAAGAGCACGCACACTATTAAATATTTGCTACTGACTGGTTGCTTGTTTATATTGTTTGTTTCATATTCTTGATATTAAGTAAAGAACTGTTAAACTATATAAATACTAAATTACATTATTGTAGTATTAGTTAAGACTGGTTATGTTAAAATATTTATTTGTTTGCGGTGTTTTACCACAATATTAATTATCTGTTATTCTTGAGCGTGTGAATTTTTGTTACTGCAGACAAATAGTACCGCTTTGTAATAAATGGAAGCTATGAAACACACTTAATTAAATGTTTATTTGATACCTGATTCAAAAACCTCAATTTGCTTTGCAGTTAATTTTAATTTGAATGCAGCAGCATTTATAGATTTCAAGAGTAAGTATAAAATAAACACCAATACGGCGACTTTTACATCCGAACATATTTTTACACATTTGAATATTTCTGGATACTCTATTTCGATTAATAAAAACCCTTATTTATTTCTTATACAGTTAAATGGGTGAGCACAAATCCAAAATTGTACTAGCGCAAAATTAGACATTTTCGTTTTTGCATTTTTACATCGCATTTGCATTTTTACAGAAATTAGAACGCATGGAACTAGATGTTGAGGATGAAAAAAGTTCAATATGTGGTCATTTGATTTCAAGTTAAGAAGCTTCATCTTGTTGGTGAGTGAAAAGACAGTATCTGTTCTGGACAGGTTCTGTTCTTCCATTCAGTATTTCAAACGTCTGTCAACTCTGGCTGCTCGCAGAGGATGGTTCACACATTTTATTTGCCAAGTACCACAAGACTGATATAATTTGCTTGTTTTGTCAGTTATCGAGAGTGACTCTGTAATAAACCAAAAAGCAAGAGTTGAGGGGAATAGTAAGGGTAGAGACAGTAATTTATGTTATTTGGTGTTGAAAGAATATATTCACAAGTCAAGTCTGTAAAAAACGAAACATTCAAGAGCTTAAATGGCATATCACACATTCAGGTTCAACGACTAACTGGAATTTTTTTTCAGGTCTTTCTCCAAAAGATGGAAGAGGAAAGTATAATAACTAACTTCATGATATCAAGTACGAACATTTCTTTACGACAAAAGAAGACCCAGAAACCTTTCCAACCGAACGAAAATTGCACTCGACAATTCTCAAAATATATCTTGATAAGAAAAGGGTTACAATATGTGAGCTCTACTATACTTTTCAACTTGAAAATTGGACGACACCTAGTTATATACTTATGTGCAGTCTTACAACAATAATAATGTGGTACATTGCTATTTTGTAAGAGTTTGTTTGCGGACATTTGTTGAGAGGAAAAACAGTACAAGCCCACAGTTTAAATTATACTACATTTTTCATAAAGTTTTTATCACAATTATTCCTCAGAACATATTCGTATGGCTTGCTACATTTCTGAAGTAAGAAAATTGTTTAAATCTGAACAGTTTTTTGTTATATCTAATCAAATTATTTCAAAAAGGAACTGCAGAGGTGCTGCTTACTTCTCACCAATTAGGGTGATGTTTAACATTTTTTTCGCCTAATATGACTGGTCCAAGTACTACATCGCCTCGTATGTGAGCCGTATAAAAGCGTCTCCGGAGATTTTTAAATAGCTATTTTTATAACTCGAGCGGAGTGTGGAGCAACAGTGCTTCCAGATATGGCTGCGGATTTAGAGGGGAGCTCCCCTCAGACACGTTCCTTCCTAAGCGCTTCTCGATTCTCCAAGAGACAAAAAGTTGCTTGCGGGTGTTGGAAAATGTTAAGGGTGGGTAATCTTCCTTCGTGGAGAGCCCCGGTTACTGGCGAGGGGGAAATTGGCTCCCCGCTTTCCACTATTTCGCCAACTTCAGTATAGTAAGGAGATCCTCAATATACTACTTTTAAAATCTTAATACTTCATCGAAAATGGATAATTGATATTTTCCACCCATAATCTTGACAAAACATACAAGAGGTAGCTCAATGGCTTCCAAATTCGCGAATTTAAACCTGGCTTGTGGAGGGGGACCTCTAGTTGGGAGATGTAAATGAATCTTAATGTAGACACTGGAAAGAGCAGAGAGGAGGAAAAGAGTGGTTGAGATTTTAGGAAGAATATATATTATAAAACCTGTTTTTTCCCATATTAGATATATGTGATTGTTCAGATTCATCACAAAAGCAAATATCTATATTGAATATCACGAAAGACTACTCATAATGTTACACAATAAAATATGATCTGTCCTTGTAATATTTTGCGGATGTAGTCAAAGTCTACATTATATCCAATTTGCTATTCAAAATTTAACTTAACAAATTAATTCTAGAGACCACATTATTATGTATTCTGCCTATTACGCCTAATTATACACCCACCTCCCAAGACAAACGGGAAGATAAATTAATTACAGTACGGAGTCTCGCTGATTAGGTCAGCGCGAATGCGTAGCCCACGGTGCGAGGGGGCGGCTTCCCTGCGGGCGCGTCCGGCGCATTGTTCTGCGAGCGTAGCGTGGTGCCGTACATTGGCACGGAATGGCGCAGGGTGGCGCACAGTCACGTGGAGAGGCGATGTTGGCTTGGGAGTGGCCTGCGGTTCCGTAGGTCGGGGTCGAGTGGCGTGT
>BOPP01000303.1:192866-292080 GCA_017312745.1 Gryllus bimaculatus | reverse complement strand
CCTTCCTACTCTCTTTACCTTTCTTACCCTTTATCCTTTCCTTACCTCTTATCCTTCCCACCCTCTTTATCTTCCTACCCTATTTATCCCTTCCTACCCTCTTTATCCTTTCCCCACCCTCTTTATCTTCCTACCCTCTTTATCCTTCCTACCTTCTTTATCCTTCCTACCCTCTTTATCCTTTCTACCCTCTTTATCCTTCCTACCCTCTTTATCCTTCCTACCCTCTTTATCCTTCCTACCCTCTTTATTCTTCCTACCCTCCCCATTCCCACCCACCGTTGATCTTACGCCTTCCAAACTATTTCTTTCGTGTTTCTCCCCTCGCATTCTCTAATTTCCAATCCCCTCTTCTTCCCTTCCCCCTACATTTCTACTCTCCATATTGTCTCACTTTATAGTCTGACCTTTTCCTTCTCTTTCGAATTGTATTTCTTGACCTTCGTACTCTGCCCTGCCCGCCCCCAGCTATTCTCAGTTCCTCTCCACTCTTCCATCTTCATCCGTCTTCTCCATCACACCATCCGTTCTTCTGTACGTCACTCTTCGTCTTTCGTTCTCTTCTTCTTGCATTGCATTCTTTGGCCTCCACCTTCGAACCTTCATTAGACGTCCTTCGATTTATTTCCCCTTCAGAGCGCTTTCCCCCTTGTGTTTGTCGCCGCCGCTTGGTATCCGTTTTTCGACCTTCGTCCTCACGGCTCCCTTCTTTGGCACGTGGGTGGACCCTGGGGCCAGTCGGCATTGCGGTATTACGAAGCCAAATGTATTTTCAGAAGCTAACCGGGCACACGAGTCCAATTTGGACCATTACATAACATTAGCGAGATAAACAGGACTAAACGCTTTGGGGGAGACCGAGGGATTTCCGCAGCCTACGGGATAGCATTAATGCGCCTATAACACCGGACGTTTATTAGTGGAGTAGAAGTACTTCGCCAATTTGCAGGAACTCGTTTCTTTAACGTGGTGTGCGGTTTTTTATTGTTTTTAAAGCGCATGCGCATTCTTCTGGTGTAGTAATCTTGCCAAGAAAATATCTTCCTGGAAATTTTATGCGCGTTGTTCACAAAGGTTTCTTTCAAGTGACGATAACCAAAAACTCTTTTCGTTGTTATTTTAAAAATAAAAAAAAATAGAATGAAACTGAAAACATTGAATAATTATTCTTTAGGTAAGCTTTCCATGAGTGACAATTTGTATATAAATTGGTGAAACTGGAATTGCAAAGGCGATGATTTTTGCGATTGCTATTTTACACTTATATCACATTTGAAGCTCAAGAATAATTTTCATTTTAAATAAAGAAATTCAATAAGAGTCCAAGAATAGCAAATACAGAATTTTCCTTCACTTAAATATAATTTTACAGTTCTATTAAAATTTATTTCTCAGACTTCTAATTTTTGCTCTACTTCTCTTAAAAGCTTTAAGATTTCTACTATGTGTCGTCAGACGGGAGGAAACGGCACTGTTTTCAACAGACCTATTCAAAGTCTGAAATTGCAAGTATTTGTCTCTGCTAGAAATTATGACGTTTGCATCTTCACGTTGGCATAATATTTTTGTAAAACACATCCTATAGTTCCCAGGCTTTAAAATTACAGAGATAATCGTACAAATTATAAACAGTTACTATCCAAGCGATTCCCTCTAGCTTCTCTTCGCTCAACTTGGAATACAACCATTGTTTGGTTTTTGCATAAAATCCCTCACTGTAGAACTAGAACATTTTCAAGCAAAACCCAGATCTACAATTGTAACATACGAGGTAAGAATCATATTCATCGAGTACAAGTATCAACATTTTACTTTACAAACTCCACATAAAGTACATAGACATATTTAATAGCCTACATTCAGGCGACCTTAGACAGTTAAATCGATTCGCATGATTAAAAGCCACGTAAAATTATTTCTGTTGCATTATGGATTCTGAATAGATAGAGATTAAACTGAACATTCACAACGAAAAGAATATTAATTTTTAACAAAAATATATATACATTAGTTACCTTCAGCACCGTATATTTCTAAAAGAATAATTATGCATCAAATACGTGTTGCATTTCTGGTTCTGGGTCAATCATCCCCAAATCAAATACTTTTTCCTTTCAGTTCGCCTTAATTCATCAAGCAAATTCTGAGATGTCCTCATGATTTCTAACAGAACAATGCCAGGCTTCTTTCTGCACACACGTTTTCTTTGAGCTCTGTTTTCGCTATATTTTTGCATTGACAGGTTTAGTTTTTTTTGTGATCAATACTAACAAATAAAATGTGTAATTCGTTTGCGGATGCCAATAGTTATATTGAACGGGAATGAGCATTATTGTTAACAAATACTGCCTACTAAACTCGTGGTACATTTATTGAAAATTAGACCAAATATAGTTAAAAAGTATAATGTTGGTGGGTGTTCCAGAGCGCTTCTCTTCCATACGTCATATTGAGTTTGTTATAAGTAAGGGCGGATATTTATGACTTAAAATAACGCCAATAATAAACAATAATATGGTCTTAAAATATTTAAAAATACTCTTAAAGCGAAGAAGAGTGATCTAAAACGTTTGTCACAACCAGTTCAGATGAACAGCTCAAACTGTTCGATACGTTACGCATGTAACCGAGACTTCTTCCTTTCATTCAAGTGAACTCATCTTTGAAACGCTTGTTTTGGTCTGGTCCATTCTTTACCACGATTTCTCAGACTTTAGTGACCGCAAAATAGGCCGAACAGATAATGGCGCTGATCGGCGTCACAGGAACCTGAGAATACGTACTCACAATTTGGGAGGGAAGAAATCGCACAGACTACTCTGGAATTCTGAGGAGAACATTTGTTGCATCTCATAAATATTATTTGAAGCAAGTACCCTTAAAATTATATTAGAATCGATGAAATCAATGAAATTTGCTTTCAAAATGACGAAAATTCCTAAAAATGTCTTATTAGTTGAATCCAACAAACATTCAGAAAATATCATATAAAAATAAGTAATTTCCTTTTGTCATAACATACAATGAATGTCTATACAAAAATCCATTGTTCTACAGTAAAAAGAAAATATGACATCTCATTAAAATCCGTCCCTAGTCACAACGTTTGTGACAATGTATAAACATACTTTTAAAAATTTCAACTTGGTCTCCCCGTCTTCAGAAGACAACTCAGTCACCACTAAAAACAATGTATCTTCTTCGCTTAGAGAGTAGGAACGTAAAATCCTCACAACCAGGCTTCCAAATAAAGCTCACCGAATTCATCAAATAGCGATAATGGGATGGCAACTGCCCCCAATCTTTTCATAGTGAATTAGTGCGCAGCTCACGCATGTAGCAAACTTAATCCGCTCACTGTGACAGATTCGAGTCGTGCGAGGCAGGATAATAGGTCTCAAATTGAGACTAGTTGAGTTACCGTAACAGTATCATGATGTCATCCGTTTATAGAGACGACCATAATTTAGGCTATACCCGGAATCTAACAAGCATGTGATAGGCTTCTTGTTATGAGAACAGCGGCTTAACAGAAGCTATTCGGTCACGGTACAGCAGTAGCCTAGTATTAAATATGCCATTTACTATCATAGCCTTTCTCTGACAGTGACTAAAAATTTAGTACAAAACAAAATAAAGACTAGGTACAGCATAAAAGTTAAGAATTATATAAGGGAAGTGAAGACAAGAGAAAAGTCATAATAAGAAATGTGAAGAAAGGACAGTGGAACTCTGGCCATTCGGAGAGAACATAAAAACCCTTTTACCACGGAGCCCATGTATAGACCAGATCGTTAAAGGGGATGTACCAGAAAGAAGCTGCACAGCACTGGCGAAGTTCGATGTATCTGTGAATACCTTCGTGTAACGTACTGCAGAGAACAGAACTAAGTCACTACAGTATTTTAATTATCTTATTTTGTTTTTCTCGTTGCATTTTACTCCACAGTTCTTTTTTATTTCAACTCTGTACTTTAGTTTCACGACGATTTCGTTATTGCATTACCAATTCAATGGTAATTTAACACAACTACACAACTTTAATAAACCAATACAACTATAATACGAAATAATACAACTTTTAAAATTCTATTCAATACAACTAATACAACTCAACAACGTTTGAATTTTAAAAAATTACAAATATATTAATTACGATGACGTATAGTAACGCTACATTGCAACGCACAAAATGATGTTTCACAATAAGAGAATATCATGAAACTACGCGAATTTGCATACTTCCATACTTTTTCCGAGTACGTTCTTGAGCGTACATAAACCACTCCCCGAACGATTCAAAATGTTTAACCGATTATTCCGCAAAAAAAAATCATTCTGAAATAATTAGTTCAATGTTTTTGTTTTTTAACTCGCGATAGATAGCCATTTCTCAAGTAGACATCACTTTTCTAATTTTAATGTTAAAACTCCCTCTTGGGCTTATACCATTACCTTAATATATCAAGGCAAAAGTATACCGTCTCTATGTAAAACATTATTATTGTAAAGCAATTTTATTTATTTACGTCCAAAACAGTTAAAACTGTGTGTGACGAGCTATGGGGAGAAGTTAATTAGAAGTTAGATTTATTAACGAGGTAAATTAACAAAATTAAAAAAGATTAATTAACCAGATAGTAATATATATATATATATATATATATATATATATATTAATACGTGAAGACAAAACGTTGTTCCCTTCTTTCAGCACTTTCTGCGCGTGGAAGAGTGTTAGATTTGACATAGTTAAATTTATATGTAGGAGTGTAGAAAGCTTCAACTCATGTATAATATGTTGCAAATAAATTGAATTAAATACAATATAATAGCGTTCGGGTGCAACCTGCAATATACTACTATCGTATATTGTACATACGTTGATTGATTCATTATTAATTCCGGGTACGGGAATATCTAAGGTCACTAGACCTGTAACGATAGTTCATTTTTTATCGACGGAGATGGTTATCTTCCCTTGCTGGATGGCGAGTTCCGGGGACGACCTATTCGTCAGCTTAAGGGGTTTTCCCTAATCAGGTATCTGCCACCAGCAGGGCACCGACCCAACCGGGATAAGCTGTAAGCTCCGGATTGATCTCCCAACATGTGTGGTAGCAACGAACATAATTTGGTTGATTGATCGGTCGATTAGTGATTCCGAACGCATGTAAATGTAAGTGAGCGCAAGTAAGGAGCGAGGATAGACAGGGAAGAGGAAGAAAAGACTGCGCGCGATCCGTGGACCGTTTGTGAGGGTACTGCTCTGGCATTCTTCTGGCATTGGTTGGAGAAACGACGGAAAACTATCATCTGAGCAGCCGGCCGCTATAATTCTCTTCCAGACAGCGGAAGAATTCGACCTACCTATGTAGCTAGTGTCGAAACTCCTGCCACCGTCAGACTCGAACCCTAGGACCCTCTCTTCAGCGGTACAGTAGTGACATCAATTGATGCCCTCAGCCCCCTAGTCGACACACGACTCCAAAACGTAAATAATAAAATGACTCTTTGTGAAGAAATGAATAACTCTAATAATGGATATTTTAGAGTTAAATTAATTATGAGCCTTCAATTTCACGCAGAAAAGAAGTGTAGAAAATAATCATAAATCATTTCTTACCTTATATTTCGTGAACTCATCTCCAATAAATTGATTAACGTCTCCCAAGCATGTTCTCTTCGTTCACGTATATTCTCATCCAATTCTTCACGTTTCGCAGACCGTCCTTTTACTTATTCAACTAGTTAAAGTAATGGAAAGATTTTATCGGTACGTTCACTTCTCTTTCATCTTCACGTCTCGGCAATAATTATTCTACAGATGAGAGCGCCCTCACATCCTTTTCTCGGCACTAGCATTCATTCCTTCGTTACTCACCCGACATGCCATTTCTATCAATATTCTCGCTAGGTTTAGGACAAACCCGCCAAAGGTGTTACCTCTCTTTCCTCCCTACCTTCCGAGACCGCAGCCCGGCGGGTGAGGCTCTTAAAACCACTTGTGTCTGGGACGCTTACGCCATTGGCGGAGTTCAAAGACAGGATGAAGTAATCCTCGACTTTGTGGAGACGCATCTCTCCGCTAAAACACATTAGCATCCACGCGCGTCGCCATTTAGCTGGGAAACAAGGTCTCAAAGGCCGAAAGCAGGCCTCGGCAACGCGACGCGCAAAACGCAGGACCGCTCCTGCGGGAAAGAGAAGCGCAGCGCGGCCGCTCAGACAGGAGCGAACTCTTCCGTCGATCGTGGTGCAAATAAAAGGAACTGCGCGTGACGGAAAGAGATGGGTGGGCTCTTGCGAGTCGTAAACGACTTCAGCCGATGAGCTTCAGGCACCAGTCTGGGTCACAATATTAGCAGGAATTTTAAATGCACCCAGATACCAAACACAGCACAGGCACCGAGCCGATGAGCTTCAGGTACCAGTCTGCGTCA
The DNA here is from genome assembly GCA_017312745.1 of Gryllus bimaculatus. NCBI lineage: Eukaryota > Metazoa > Arthropoda > Insecta > Orthoptera > Gryllidae > Gryllus > Gryllus bimaculatus. The sequence goes on along the minus strand of BOPP01000303.1, from coordinate 285,637 downwards.
CAATATTAGCGGGGATTTTAAATGCACCCAGATATCAAACAGCACAGCGAACGACGAAATCGCTCCTCCACGCAGTTGATCACCTCGCCACAAGAGAGCAGTAGGTACACAACATCGTCCCGAACGCTCTTACTCTGTACACATAAAACACGATTACGCGACATTTAGATAAATTAATTTAAGAACGTTTGTTGATATTTTTTACTTATTTTATTTACATTTGAACATTGATGCCTCAAATGCTGTGCTTCATTTGATTTTGTTCACTAATGTTTTCATATTCAAACTTACGTTTCATTCCGGTGTTTAACTACAGATAATTTCCTTTCCAGACGCTAGTGGCGCTGAGAAGCTCGTGGCATGCCATAGCGCCACGAAGCATGCCACTGCCACCAGTAGAGGAGACCTTGACATCACCGGTATAAAGTAAAATTATATATTTTCAGCAGTATCCACAGCTATTAAAGACCATTAATGAGGTGACAATTATGAATTCTGTTCATGTCCTTTCAAAGTATTTGCGACGTTTTTCATGTATTTTCTTCATACATGTTCAGAGAAGCTGTTATTCATCTCCTAAAATAAACATGTATGAAGTTAACTGGATATGAAGGGCAAGGTTTTTTGAACTTTTCTGTTCAATAAAAGAGATAGCATCCCACGGAACTAAATGGATAATGGAACAATATTATATTTAATTGAGGTTAATAATTAACCTAGGTTTTATATCCAATACTATATAATTTCTGTTGTATCCACATATATTGCAGAGAATCAATAAAGTCACAATACTTTATCATGTCCATTTCATAACAAAGAAAAGCTAAATAATGAAACTCTGAAAATATTTTTCCTTCTCAGCTAGTATGTGGAATTTTTTGTAGCAAAATACTTTGTACGCACTTGAATTGGCAACAAAGTTGAAATTCAATATTCTTATTGAAAAAATTCGATGTAAATTATTCATTGTTGGTTGTATAACACTATTCCATGTACAGTAATTTATTCATAATCATTATGTCCAGTTTGGTGGTATCAATACAGGAAATAAAAAGGGAACAATACTATTATGTTCATCAGAGGAGGAGTTAATTTGTTCACCGACCGATTACTACTACATAAAACAGTTTCATTCTGCAGTTTAACGAGTGAGTAAGCATTGAATACGTTCGTAAAACATTCGAGGGCATTATTTGCGAAAGTGTAGTGCATGATATGTACCGGAAGATGGCGATTTTTCCCTCTGCTGGCATGTGAGATTCGGCACCGACATACAGCTTGCGGGGTTTCTTCTGCCAGAGGAACACCACCCTCACTGCTTAAAGCTCCAAGCTGACGTATCTCTCTCTTGCGTATAAGCCTATGTGTAAGAGAAGAGTAAGAGGCGGAGGTGAGTAAAGAAGGACTGCGAGCGGTCCATGGCCCTTTGTTAACATACTGCGTCGACATTTGTCTGATACTGATAGAAGAAATCACGGAAAACTACAGATCAAAATAGCCACCCACGAGAATGTTCTCGAATCTGTCAGAATTCGGCCCAGCCATATATCTAATGCTGAAAATTCAGGTATAATGAGAAATTGTTACTGAAAAAGTTAAAACATAATTTACATAAAATTAAACTATTGATATTGTCATTTTGGATATTTTCATAAATACCTTTACATATTCTCCGATAATTGTCATAATTATAGTTTGTTTCATATATATTATCTCAACAACTGGTACAATTGTTTAAGAATATTAACTTTATATCCACATGGATGAGAATTTCGAGTTACACTCACCAATAGCTGAATGAAGGATACCTGACGATTACGGTTTAATTAGTTAGTGAGAAAATCATATCTGCAACAAAAGGAAAAAAGTTACATACACTGTCATATAGTGATATAATTATTTCAAATAAAAGTTTATAAATAATTCAAATATAATAATAGACATTGTCGAAGAATTTCATGTCGTTCCACACACACACACACACAACGAATCAGTACAGGAATTACTGAATATCACCATTGACACTTAAATGGATTCGTAAACTTCTTTGAGATAGGAAACGGAAAGTGGGGGTTAGACAACAATTTTCACCCATGGCAAAGGTTATTTCAGGCCTCACTCAAGAAGTACTGCGAAAGCGAAAGAATTAGCACACTAATATTCTTCTTCCATTAATAGAATACGGAGAAATTTGGTGGGGCCCTTGTAGAAATTTACAAAGGAGAACTCTAGATAGAATACAAAGGAGAACGTGTAAACTTTACTTTCCAAGGCAATAAGAAGAAAGGAGAATGGGAGTCACTAGAAATCAGGAGGATTAACCCAAGTCTCTTTACTCTATACAAAGCAAATAAAGATTATCTAGCTTGGAAATATATTTATAGCAGACTTGGTAGATCCACGTACTTTATAGTGGAGGGGATGATATACACAAAATTCTGTTGAAGTTACAGACAGCAGATGTTGGAAAGTTTTCCTTCACTAAAAGAACGAAAACGGACTGTAAAAAGTCACCTGCAATAACCTTTGAACCTGTTCTTTTTGGTGTTCAAAACGTTAATAAAAAATTATATAATAATTGTTCATTTTGTTCACAGGCGGCCTCGGCAGAAAATAATATAACAAATTACAAACGCTGTGAAAACAAATTTCTGGGAGATTAAAATCTGTAGTTCAGATTAGTCTATTCAATGTTCTCTCAGGAGCAAGAGAGAGTTCTGCCGCGTATGCGTAGTGGCTGCCTTCCCCTGTGTCTCGCTCGCGCTGTCGAGTCGTCGAGACACAGATGGCTCGTAGGAACTCTAGAACCCTGAAGATGGAATTTGTCTCTCAAACATCTTTGCCTTTCCACCCGATTGGGCCTTTATTGCGCACGGACTGTCAGATCTCTTTTCCAAAAAGAAGAGTTTGGGAGGTACCGTATGGTGTAAGCGAATGCTAGCCAACTCAGTGCTCTGTGACGTCACAAAAATCTGCTCGGAACCGATCCGCTGAGCAATGGAAGTGGCGGGCATAGGGTTCCAATGATGGTACGGAAGTGAGGGAAACAGGTTCGCTCGGTAATTGGTTTTTAAATGGTATGTATTATTTAAATATTTATGATTCAATACAAATATGAATATTTAAAATATAACGTAGATTATTGTATAACACAAAGCAATATCCGACTATTTATCGTAACCAGTACTGTAATTCCGCTTCCATGCTTTTAAGACATAAAATTGTTGAAGAAAATAGTTTGAACATTCTACTACATTTTATACAATGTTGCATAATATAACAATGTTAGTTCGTCCTGAACAAATAACACAGACACACAAAATAAAAAAGTTGTACATAAGTAAAATAAAAAAGGCCCAAAGACTTGACACATATTGCTCTATGTATGTAAACACGCTGAATCTGAATCTGAAGTCTTGTGCTAACACCCTTCAGTTTTTTAAATCGCGAAAAACCATCGTGACATGTTTATTTTTTGTTTTCGAGAGTTGTTGTCTAATCAAAGACTTGACATATGTTTCCGTATGTAAGACGAAGCGCTGAATTCGAAGTCGAAGCGAAAAACAATAAAATTTGCAATTTATAATTCCACAGTGGTTACTCGCGATTTAAAAAACTGGATGGTGTTGGCGCCAATTTGTCTTCAGATTCGGATTACCCGCTTCAACGCACGTAGATAAACATGTGTCACCTCTTTGGGTCTGACATTTTCTTTATTTTGCATGCTTGTGTAATTAATGTTTAAAAATTGATACACATAGATACCCGAGAGCGGTAACGTGGGAGAATTTGGACTTCAGGCTTGATTATTTAAAGTTTTGTTTGAGAATGTTGTAAATATTCGTGCTTTTCGGGACCTTTCTATAATCTTCTATCTGCAAAATTCTTTACTCATCTCATGATTGCAGTCTATCTGTAAATTCTCAGAAATTATTTTCATGTCGCGTGTTTCTCTGTGGGTTGCAAAGCTGCGTAATTCCTCTGTCGTTTGAACTTTTTAACATATTGCAGTTCCTTCGAACACACTAAACACTTCGCCAATGTTACAGTATCTACAAAAAGAAACATTCCTTAGCAAATAGAAATAAAATTAACGGGCGTAGATGGGCTACCATGTTGCAACGGCAAAGGCCCAGCCAAGGATTTCGTGACTGGCGACCGCCGTCTGCCCCGCCCTCGCTCCCCCCTTTGCTCCTACTGCTTCTCCGAACGCGGAGGGGAACGGAGCTCCGACGTCAATTCTCCGCCAGTTGGCAAACGCTGGAGTAAGCCAATCGTCCGAAGTGCACATTACAAGTGACATTTTGCGCAAGGTAGGAAGAAAGGAATGATTTTTCGTGTTGCTCCTCACTCCCAAATGTGACTGTGGTGTCGCAAATAAATTATCACCAATCAGGATTATTTTGTAATAGCATACTTTTTGACTTTCTAAGAATAACTCTAAATAGTGTGATTTTGGGAAGCGTAGTATGAGAACAAGATTTATATAACACATTTGCATTTTGAGTGAAAATCGGATTTTTTTGTTGTTTTTTGTTTTTGAGGTTTTCCAAGTCCTTGGGTATGTAACAAAACCATTGAAACCGCATGACAATAGGCTGCTTAGTTTTATTTCAATTTCTGCGCCCATACGGAAATAGTTATACAAATTGGAAACGAATATATTTTTGTTACCATAAGCGACAAATGGCACTCGTTGATACCTTTCATCTTAATTCACATAGCTAAGTAGTATACTAGAAAAGAAGGGGATAGGACCATTAACGTGCGCAAATTGTATCTCTACCACATACGTCACATTCAGTTATGTTTGTGCTTTGGGCTTTAAATACATCGCATCATTGTTACAAAAGTAGACAGATCACACAGGAAAATAAGTTTTTCTTTCATTGTAATATGTTTAGGCTGGTATTTGTCATAGGTCTACGTCAATCGTATGTGCTCTATTTGAATAAAACAACAGGAAAAGTCTTCTACAAACAATGCATTTTGTGTTTTCGTGTCGCCTGGAACATTTCTAAAGAGTTATTTATCTGCGTTTCAAACTAGACAACTTCCATAATTGCGGTTTCGGCACGACGCAACGGTCTCCCGTGCATTCCAGGGCAAAGTTCTGCCGTTCCTTTCTCCGCTCCATTGATGAAAGACGCGAGTTGTCTTAGTTGCGCTGACTCCTTTATGTTCACGGCGAAACAAAATCTTCTTGAGAGCGACCAACTTTTTTTCCAGACACAAAACGAGCCCGAGTGAAATCACAGTCCCCGCCAACCCCGAATGTTTCGCATTACTCGCTCCGCCAAGCCCCGCGATTACGGCCAATGGTGCCCTTCCACCCGCTCTCCCGCTCCGAATCCAGCGGAATCCAAACACGGGAAGATCTGCGTTCCGAAAGGTCACTGGACGACAGTCTTTTCTTTCTCTAAGTACGGAAACGATGCGCTCTCGCAAAGAAAAGGAATAAATGAAAAGAGCGTGTTTGGTAGGGCGGAATGCTTTGTGTGAAGCCGACAAAGCGGATTGTTGATCTGAACTCAAGCGCGAGCTGCTATCTACGACCTTACGAATCGATTTTGATATAATTCTGGAATTCTTACACGTAAAATATTGCGCGAACTGCGAGTGAAATGTGCACAATTATATGTAACGTATTAAATATTGCGAGGGAAAGAGGAGAAAGGGCACGGCCGATGGAAAGGAAACTCTAATTAATGCGGTGCAATTATTCACGTTTAAAATTTATTTTGACTGTTTCATAGTGTCAAGAAAGGGAACCGGAAAATAACTTCCTCATACATGTACATATTTAGATACAGTCTAGTAAGAAACAAGATTAAATAGAATATACGGCGTAATATTAATGAGTTAATCGCATGGAAATAACCGAACGCGAAGTTATCTTTGTTTTAAGAAACTTGATTCACACCAAAACTGGAAGTGATGTCAAGTACTTCAATACAGTTCTTGCACGCACAATCTCATAGGAGTTTAACGTAAAATACCAGTTGCATCTCAGAACACTTATATTCCTGTAATTTTTATGATACAAGAAATTGTTTTTGTTACCTACTTGATTATTCGAATTTCTTTTGCATTATAATTGCAATCATAATTCTCGAGTAAATCCTTTGATTCTTCTGACGAATGAGAATCCCATGTAAATAATCTATCAGTGAAGTAGACCCTGTTTCCGTAAACGCAAGTAGCTGTGATCACTTACGTCGGTTCAAGGAAGCACAGCTCCCACGTCCCGGCCGTGATTGGCAGCGCTGGGGCGATGTCCCGGTACCACCCTTCTCCCACGCAGATCCGTCTGGCCGACGCACACACGGCCGCACACGCCACGCACGATCGCACTCACACACGCACCCAACGCACGCGCGCGTTGCCAGCGGACGGCTCGCTTCGTGGCGCCGGAGGCGGCGGCGGCGGCCTCTGCCGGTCATACGCGTGCATCGCCCTTCCCCGTCTCCACCGCAAACCAGTGCAACTTTTATCTTCTTTGCTTAGTCGGCAACACACAATCGAAGTTGCCTAATTCAGTACGCTATTTCGAACCTCAAGTTCCCAGATTCCGCCATCTGAGTTGTCTGAGTCAGATCTGGGGATGATGGACAATAAATGATTAGAATATTAACTAATTTAATAAATGGACGAGTGAATTAATGAAACCTACACCAGAACATCAGTAAATGAATTGAAATGTTTTTGACGGTGAAATTAGAATTTAATGAAGGTCAGGGAAACTTGTAAAATCATGTTTGCAACGAATAATGGTAGATGTTTCAATTTGCAAAGTTGCTTCGCAGACATTTTTTAAATTCCAGGCAACTTGGGAATTTTAATTTTACCTATGAAGAACGTATTATTATACAAAATAGAAAGTTTAAATCATTCGCCAGATAATGAAAACAAGATTTTTTTAAATCAGGGCCCACAATATTAGTATTATGTAAAAATGGCTGACTTTGCCGCAACATTACAATACTTTCTCTTTACTATGTGCCTAGTAAGGCGACACTCTAAAAATGAGTAAAAGTTCAGGAAATTGACGTGTCGAGATCTGACAAAGTACATTAAAGACGTAGTATAACATAGCGCAAAGGCACATTTTTAGAGAGTTATAGAAGTTAGAGAAAAATATTTGTAGGAAAATTCAAAAGATCGCAGCCAGACACAGGGGAATTGACTTTACCGATAAGGTCTGAACCAATGGTCCAATTTTCGATCTGTAAACGGCATTTGACGTCTTTTTAAAATATAACTTACACTACATAGTCACTTTTCCAAAAATCTAGCAAAAACTCGAATTTCAAATTGGTTCTCGAACTTCCAAGAAAAAATTAAAAAATGAAGGCCTATACTGCGATGGCGTCATGCCTCCTGATTCCTACGCCGTGTCAATGATGCAAATCGGATGAATAGGAGCGTTGAAAAGTGAAAGTTTGTGAAAACACCTCGCCCCCCCCTCGCCCCAAAACATGCACTTCGTTGAAATCTCAAAATCATCAAATAATTTATTGTTTTTATACCATTGTTGTGAAATTTTACTTAATGTACTTCATATATTTCTTTTATTTTTTTTATACCAATTTCATACTTGATCTTTCAAAAACATTCTCAAACATTCAAGTTATTTTACGTTAAATATTTAATTTATAACAGATCATATAATTCATTGTATTATTTTACCATTGGAAACTACATAATCTTTTTCTTTACTTATTGTGAACAGACGATGGTTGCTCTATGAGCGAAAAAGTTTTATGCCGCATTAAATATTTGTAAAGGAATCAGCCCTGCAATTTCTTTTCCTACTTCCCAAAAACATCAAACTACTCCTTATTTACGTGCTACTAACTCCAACTTCACGATATCCTGCAATCATAATTCGACATAATTCGACATGATTCGATCACTTTGTATTCTGCTGGAGTGCTTGCATTGCTTGGAAGTGACTGTTTTAATTCTAAAGTGACTTATCGTTGCATCTTTACATTCAAAGTGACATAAATAATTCAAAATAATTTAAAGTTGTAATTCTAAAGTGACATATCTTTGGAGATTTACAAGACAAGTAGAGAAATTCCTACACCACCACCTTCGTATGTTGTACCTTAAGAGCATAAAAACTGAAAAAAACACATCTCACCAAAAAACAAGCTCATTAAACTCCATCCACATTCAGAAAAACAATTACCCCAAACTTTTCAAAATTATTTCCGTCCTCGTAAAACATAAGACCTTCACACTGTGAGCCACCGGTATCGGATCTGCATCAGCCACTGCCACAGTTACTACCGCTGTCGCCGGCGGTCTCGCCGCATCCGACCGCACTGGATACCTTATCTCCGCCTTCCCCCGTTTCTCGTCCGCTGCTGAAGACGGACACGCCCTACACACCGCGCAGGCCAATCTGTGGCTGTTCGTCCCCCCCCCCCAATTATAGAGACATTGCTTACACACATAGTTTCGAATTTCTCTCGCGCATGGGTGGAAGTTTACGATATCATGCAATCGTAGCTGTACTACATCACTTGGTATTCTCCTGGAGAGCCAGCATCGCTACACTGAAGTTGCTATTTCCAAAGTGACATATCTTTGGAGATTTACAAGACAAGAAGAGAAATATTGCTTCTCTTTCTGCGGGGATACCGTTACCCACTGTACTATGAAAACCACTTTAATGTGGATTTTAAACATTTTAATTGTGAATTTGTGTTGTGAAATGCAATCTTATTCACATTAATGTGCTCGTACCTGATAATGAGGCCACAATATGCCTCAAAACTGTGTAAAATTAAACTGTAGATATGTGATTGTTAACCGCGTAATGTAGTAATTTTAATATCTGTCTAAACTATTGGGATGTACCAATTTGAAAAACAACAAAAATAACAGACAACTCACATAACCAGGAGGTAGGGAAATACTGTAAACCCTCATTACCACGAAATCCAAGGACCTAAATTATAGGAGTTCCTCTTATAAAAATTAGCGTTTTTCGAGTATTGTAATTTAGCGTATTACCGTAATCCCTGCCGGGACCGAAGTTTTCTTCGTGGTACGGGGAAATTCGTGTTATGCGAGTTCTTGCTAACGAGAGTTTACTGTACAATTTTTCAGGAAGAGAAAGTCATTTAATTCAAACTTGCAGTTCAAGATTCGATTCAAGAGATTACGTAACTCGTTTAACATAGAAGAACGAAATACGAAATACTCACACACGAACGTACAGAGAGACACACAGCACAACCAAGCCCGAGGCGGGACCGGAACTCGCGATTTTTTGGCGCGAGACTGCCACTGCACTACTGTCCTTAGCTATCCTAGCCATCAGATCTGCCAGTTTCTTTTTATTTATTTATTTTTTTAACGTCAAAATCAGTTAAAAACTGTGATACCTACTAAGGAAAAGTTTTATGCACACTGTTTCTGAGATCCCTACCCTGACACATATACAAGTTGAATTCTGGATGTAGATGCAAATGAGCATTTTTTGTCAAGAATGTATAAGAAAAATTCTCTATTGTCCAATAAACTTTACATTACAAATAAGCATAAGCGGTTATAGTGAACCTCAACGTTGCATACAGTAAACGTAGGAATTACATCCTGGAAATGAATTCCCTCCAGTAAAAGAATACATAGCATCAGTGCCACAAACTCCAACACTAGGCAGCTTGGAAATAAAAACACTGTCGGGAAAAGGTCGTAATCGAAGAAGTCTCCCTTGAGCTGAAGGAAACGAACCCGGCATGGGCATCTTACTGATAACCTTATCCACTCAGCTTCACAGACGAAACAAAGGCCGTGTCCTGCGTTGGCGTGACTGGCGGCGGCGACCCGAGATCCCTTGCTTCGGTTGCAGTATTGGTGTTATTTGATATTACGCGGGATAGAGCACGTTGCGTTGTACGGGACTTTAATAATGATTTTTAGTGCTTCATTTTTTTAATACTTTGCAAAATATTACGATTAGATTTGGAAATATTTCCTCAAATCGGACAAGCGTACGTCGTACTCGGCCTAATTATTGATTTATGAAGTATTGCATGCCGCTACAATGTTTGTTCTTGGTTATTTAGATTTGTATTTATTCCTTTAATTTCCAGGCTGTACTTCGCCGTGAGCACTATAGTCTAAGTTTTATATCGTTATATATAAGCTCATCTAGGCCTTAGCTTTTCTTAATATCAATATTTATTTCGCGAGATCTTTTAACAATAATTTAGAATATTAAGCTGAGAAATATTTCATAAACAGGAAAAACCTACGTCGAAAAACAATAGTCAATTTGCATAATATTGGCTCATTATTTATCGATATAAAACATCGAATATTGGATAACGGCCTCTAGTATGTGCGGTATTGGATTCCGTGGAGAACCCTCGTGCATATGTGAAATATCGAAATTCATAATGGCAATACACGTATCTGTACATGTCTACTCTGTATTTTCGGGAATCCATTAAATAATCAACAGTCTAACTTTATAGATAAATTTACGGTTATGCCAATGAATGTCATCCAAATCTTTTTTACACACACTGAATCGCAAGGGACAAAATATTGGCAGTTCCCCACCGAAATATAGCAATAAAATACAGGAAACAGGATTAAACTCGAAAATTGTTAGGATTCGAAACTAAAACATTTCCTTGAAACATCGTGAGATAAACGAGTTTAAAGTTTATCTTTCTACTAGTTTTAAGTACTACTATAGACTTACGGAGCTACAATAACACATACTTTCTTACATTATCAGTAATTCTGTCAATTTTAGAAAATTCAATGTCCAACGAAAACGAGATTACGTCATATATTTTATAATTCTTTGCTACATCTGAGGAAACATTTGAAGCTAAAAGAACTGCCTTCATTTTAAACAAAAATTACCCAATAACTACTTGTCTTTACAAAACATTCAAAATTATTTTATTTAAAAATTATTTTTAAACAGATTCCATTAAGAGGAAAACTTTCATAAATATTGATGTTTTCTTATGTTAATTTGTTGCATTATTCGAAAATGGAAAATGGAAAATCGGACCGTCACCCGTTTTAGGTTTACTTTGCAGAATTCGAGAAAGAAATATCTGGAACCTTTATGTAAAAACCTTAGTTTTTAAATTGCCTTCACTCAATTGCCTTCAAGCAAATATTTCACGCAAAATTACGGCAAATCTACTCTTATGTTCGAAAAATTGGAGTATGACGCCAAAGTTGTTGTTTTCAAAAATACGGAAAGTTTATTGAAAACGAGACCTGCCTCATTTTTAGCGGCATTTACTCCATCCGAATAAAAAAGTTTATCAAAAAGTTTCGACCCTTTTTTTTTTTGAGAAATCATCGAAAATGTTGAGGGTTGATGTAAAGTACCCTCAAAAATAAATAGATCGGACTCAAACTTGCAGAGACTCGCGTTCGTTCAGATCGAGCGAGGAATATCAATTTTGCAAAGAACGTCTGAACAGTTAAGATTCTAGGGTTGACAACTGACATAAGCAAAGACAGACGTTTTCCAATCAATCAATTTTTTGGTGTAATCAGAATCCACAAAACGTGGATTCTGATTACACGTTTTAAGAAGAAGATCTTTTTTACAAATTGGAAAAAATTATCCACTTTTTCGACAAAAGCACAGCATACAAAGATTGTCTTTTATGTTTCGGGATTTGGCAACCCTGGTGTTGCAATCTGGCAACTGAGAACTCTATCGTAAAGTTGGATGTTTTGAGGTTATACAGACTGTTTTGACATACGAGCGCTATTTGTGTTGTTCACAGTAACATAAAAGATTCATCTTGGCCCCAAAATGGAATTAAATCGCGAACATTTTCGAGCAATTATTTTTTACAACTTTCGATGTGGATTAACTCAGCAACAGTGCATGGATGAACTTAATTCAATGTTTGGCGATAAAGCTCAATCAAGGACCAGTGTTTATCAATAGTATGGTGAATTCAATCGTGGTCGTAGTTCACTCCACGACGAATTTTGCGAAGGTCGTCCAAAATCAGTTGTTGTTCTGAAAACCATTGATACTGTGCGTGAACTGATATTGCAAAATCGTCGTGACCTATCGTGACATTGAGACAACCTGAGGCATTAGTGGGACCAGCAAACATTCAATATTGCATGAACATTTGACTGTCAAAAAAAAAGTTCGCGTTGGATCCCACACAATTTGTCAATCGCTCAAAAAAAGGCTCGTGTCGATTGGTCGAAAGAAATGCTCAAAAAATGCGATCGCGGTGCTTTGAAACACGTCTATGACATCGTGACAGGTGATGAATCGTAGAGTTACGCGTATGAGCCCGAAAGTAAACAGCAGTCGACTGTTTGGGTGTTTCAAGATGAGCAAATCCAACAAAAGTTGTTCGCGCACGAAGCACTTCCAAGCAAATGGTCGCCTGTTTTTTTCGAAAAAACTGGACATGTCGCAACCGTACCACTAGAACCACGCAGAACAGTCAATTCTGAGTGGTACACAACGATTTGTTTGCCAGATGTCTTCCAAGAAATCAGGAAAACCAACCGCCGAAGACGGATCACTCTTCACCACGACAATGCAAGCTCTCACACATCGGCACAAACAACTGCATTTTGAGCACCCAAAACATCGATTTGATAAGTCATCCGCCGTATAGTCCTGACCTGGCACCGAATGACTGCTTTTTATTACCGTACGTAAAAAACAAACTGAGAGGTCAAAGTTTTTCGACACCTGAATAGCGGTTGCTGCATTCAAAAAGCATGTTTTGGAGATACTTCATCGGAGTGGCAAAAGTGCTTCAACAATTGGTTCAAACACCTGCAAAAGTGTATAGATCTTCATGGGGAATATTTTGAAAAACAATAAAGAGATTTTCGATGATTATATTTGTTTTTGTTCTCTAATCCTGAAATATAAAAAGCAACCCTCGTACTAAGCATCCTTTGCCGAAAATGCACTCTTTTTTCGCAGCATTACGATACTTTCTTACATTACAATAGAATTAGTATGCAAGAATATAAAAATATGAAGGACACATAAAACTTAAGAGGAAACATTAGCTCATGTATTATACAATATACTGTTCAATTAGTACCATCAACTTGTTTCTTGTTGTTTTGCTCCAAATGCAGGTAACGAGGTCGTAAATGTCGTGAGAGACATTACAAAGATTTTGTACGTAATTTTGCTTTACTGCATATCTGGAAGCATTGAAAACTGATCAGCGTTGTTTAGAGGACACAGACTCGGAACTAGCTCGAGAATCATGCAGAGATCTTTCATCCTTAGAAGCAGTTCAATTTATGTGCGTCGCCGCCGACGAGAGCGAGGCTGGTGTGTGCCATTAGGCTCGTCGTTGCCAGAGGCTTTGAACGTGACCTCATGTCATGTCCTTGTGCGCCGGTAGGTAATAATATTTTGTTACCCGAATGGCATGTACGAGGCATTAAACCCCAGTTCTCTACCATCCTCAAGCAATCAGTCACTCGGATTGATCGGACAGGTTTACGTTTGTGACAAAGGAATTTCACAAAGCCAAAGTAACACGTATTCCATGTGATTGCTAACTTCAAAAGTGTACTAAGAGGACAAAGATTTTCCGCAAAGAAATGTTTCAGACAGTAAAAGAGAATCTCTAGAAGTTCACGACAAATTATTTTATACGTGGTCACTCGCGACTACGCTCACAAATCTTAAAGCGGTAAGGTGGTTGAGCATCGTTACTTTGGTTCGAGTCAATATTATAAGAATATATGAACATTTAAAAGTGTTTTTAACAGGCAAACATTTTTTCTCTTGTTTGAGTTCACCCGGCAGTCCCAGTATTCCTACACTTCCAGCGTCACCACAGTGCAAGTCTACTCTACCCGAGCCATAAATAAGATGAACATTTGCACAGCAATTTGCAAGTATTAAAATATGTTTATTTACACCGTTCAAGATCGAGTTTTAAAAACAGATGTCGTTAATGAAACAATCTCTTTAACAATATGGCAGTTTTACAATGTTAATATTTCGTTTGCAATTTTCTAAAATGAAGAGAATTCGTCGAAAATGGAACCTGAGCCCTTTTTTATTCGTCATTTGCCCTATCAGAGCAAATAATTAAAAGAACTTAGCAGCTGTTTTTGAGAATTTTAATTTATAAATTGCCTTTATTTTAAACACAAATTACGCGAAAACTACTACTTTTTAAAAAAACGTATCCGGCCATATTTAAAGACATATCTTTTTTACTTCTATCTATCATCAATATTGTACTTTTGCAAAGTTTCTGTTGTTGCAATTTTCGAAAATAATGAGAGTTAATACAAATTGAGATCTCCGCATTTTTTAAGAGCCTATTGCTCTATCCGAATAAAATTAAATGTAATTCTTGGAGCCAGTTTTTTAGAAACTAATTATTTAAAAATATTCTTTATTTCATGTACGAGAAAACTACTAATATTTTCGAAAATTTGCACATGACTATTTCAAGATCTGTCTTTGAAGAACCGATTTCATTAATGATAAAAACTCCCTTTTAAATAATGTTGCAGAAAGACGCCAAAAATATTTGCAATTTTCGAAAATTAAGAGAATTCGATGTAATAGGAAAGGAATAAGATATGATAATGTGTCTGGGATTCAATCTTGATGATTACTATGAGTGTTGAAAATCGATAAATAAAGAAGAATATTCTCGTTTATATGTTCCCAAGAAAACTTATTTATTTTAACGAATCTAACACTATTATTTTTATCATCTGAGTATATTGTACTAATGCTATCTTAAATAAACAGACTCCCTATGATCGAAGCTCCAACTTCAAAAGATCTATCGGCAAATTTTGCTTATTATTTTCTTGTCCACAAAATTCACTATTATATAGTTTAGGTTCCTATTGTAAGTATACTATAAACTATGACTATATATTATAGTCATTGTTATAAATATGTTTATTTATATCATAATGCCACGCTATGAATTTTTATTCTCTGGTTTGTGTTCAATAAAATGCCTACAGCAGTCTTTCCACATCTTCTACTTCATAAGATTTCTGACTATAGAAACTACGGTAAAGTGGAGGAATGAAAAGAACAAGCGGCTTACGTCGTAATTCTCAGGTTTGCTAATGAGCAAGAAAGATTTAGACTTCGGAACAAGGGAGACCTGTGACATTCCGCATTGTCCTCCTTTGTTTCTAAAGGGTATTTCCTTGCAGGGTTCTCGCTTAATATTACATGATCTTTTAAATTTTCGGGTAAATGAATCCAAATTAATAATCTGAAAACCTGCTGGCGGCTCTGAGGTTAAAAATATTTCAACCTTAGCAATGTATCGAACTATTTGGTTCTTTGAAGCTATCTTATTTCCATCCATAGATCAGTGATAAACTAGTGGTGCTACAGAATGTCACAGGCTCTCGTACTAAATAGTTTTCTAATTTCTTTAGTCTGGTCTAGCTTCTCGACCTTGCCAGCTGCCATCTATTGCCGCCCAAACTACATTTTGTTTACATTTTCTTCATATTTAGAAGTCTACAGGTAGAACCAATATATTCCTTTAAGAATATTACGAAGAGTAAAATAAAAAGTAATTAGGAAGAGTAAACTCTCGTCCTATAGCAATTTTCACTGAAAAATGTGGAGACCATTCTAAGAAAATGGAGTTTAAGCGTTACTGTAAAAGCGAAATTTGAAGCTCTTATTCACAGAATTTTATTGAGAATAGTCGTTTTGTGGTTGCTTTTGGTACGGGAAATTGGTTTACAATTCAAGGCATTTGTTTGTCCGTCCTTCTGTGATCAACACTAGGAACTTAACCGCTGGTAGCCAAAAAAATTGATATTCGCCGATCGGTCTGAATAATGTTGCGGCCCTTTAATTTTGAAACGGATATTTTAGTTATCAGCGATACTTGAGATCAAGCCCCAATTTGGACCGATTGCAAACTTGCTTTGATCCGTTCCTCTTTACCAGAAACTTGCATTAGAAACTATCTTAGTCATTAAATATGTTTAATTTAGATTACAGAGATTTAATTTAGTATAATGATTTTACTTTATGGTCAAAAATTTTATTTTATAAAACTGTATGTCAATATTTTGTAATTTATTTTTGTATTTGTATAGTCAGCTTTATGTCCTGACCATTTATAAATTAATTGTTCAATGTATGTTTAATTTAAAAGTTTCCGTTTTATATTCAAGTCCTTATGCAGGTTCGCACACAAGCTAACCCTTTGCGAAAATAACCTGAGAGGAGTAATGTGTCTCCAAGAGTATTATGTGTCATTACAATTTGTATGATAATATATAAATATTAACACTTAAGGCGTTGTAGAAATGTAACTAATTAATAAATGCTATACACTCTTTTCGAAATTATGGTTCATGAGAATGTCATTAATTCTTTCTGAATCAATATTGCTCCTTTTTTTCTGATGTAAGATTAGGAACTGAACTGACGATTACACTTGCCGCATTTGTTGTATGAATACAAAATATTCCGGCCATTTCTGACAATATAGTTCAAATTTCAATTTTTTATTCCCATTTTTTGACACAATTTTTACTCTTCTTTTCAAATTTACAACTTCGCGACCAATTTAACTTTGAGTTATACAAACCTAGTTGGAGAGCAGCGAGAACTGAGTTTCAGATTCACTGTTTTCTCGGTCGAGCACCATTGGCTCGTGTGGTCATCACCTAGAGTAATCCTCGTACAGGATTCCAATATTTATATTCTTTGAGTTAAATAGCATATGTGTTTCAATATCTTATCCTCTTCATACTGGAATTTTGACATTCAATTTTGTTTCTTCTTGCAGCATACTCAACACTTCTTAAGAATTGGCCGGTCATGTTCCCAGCTGCTTTCCATGTGCGCAAGGTACGAATACTTGATTCAGAAACAAACTATATTTTAAGTCACCTTGTAAAGAAGTGGAATTTTGACATGAAATGCCAGCGGTCGCGTGCTCCGAACGAATCTCTTAGAAGGAAATGGAGACCAAGTGGCGGCAAGTCTGACCTCGAAAGCCCTCGACAGCCATTCTTGAGGCCAGATGTTATTGATGGAATAGTTCGTCGTAGAAGTACTGCGTGATCAAGTAATAGATTCAGAAAAATAAAAAAAATAAAATAAAAAAAATCTCGAAAGCACTCGTAATCCGTACCAATTTTAATTTCTAATACGAAACGTTCCTACATTCTGGTATTTAAATTTTGTAGACAAGTACAAAGAACTCGATAATAAGAAATTGAAGGAGATATAGAGGAGAAAGAAAGAGACAGAGAGAAAATTATAATGCAAATGAGTTGCAGCCATTTTTTATAGAAATGCATTAAACTTTGTATTTAAAATTCAAGTAATTCGCGAATTTACTAAGAGTACCATTTTAAATTCGCCCCTTGCAATGTCTTAAATCTCAAAACTTCCCAAATATGAAACAAGTTCTCATTCACTTTCACAGTGAAATCTCACTGGCGCGTAGCCGCACCGTCTGTCTTCTCGAGTTTTCTTCTTTTTCTCGCACTGCATCGCGCAGCTGATTTTCATTCGTTGGACGGAAATAACTTTTTCGTTGTCTCGAGCGCTGCCTCACACTCGAAGTCGTCTTTTTCAATCTATGTTTCGCTTTCGGCCAGAAGTTCGTGACGCAATGGTAGAGAAGCCTCTCTCGCCAATGGCCCTGAGCTAGCCCTAAGGATTCCCAGGTGTGTGCGAGTTTTCTAGGAAACGAATGTTACATTTCAAAAGCTTTGCGCACATACTGTCCATCAGGTCCCAATGGAACACTCAGCTTAATGTGAAATTGCTTGAGGCGAGAAAACAACAACCTGATTAAAGTTTTCCTTGGTTTACGCAATCGCTTAGAGCGTATGCAGGGATGGTCCCTAGTCTTGCATTCCAGATATAAATGTAAAATCTTCCCTCCTTTTTTTCTTGAACTTTTTTCACAATTGAGGCATTTTGGTGTAGGAAATAACTTCTAACAATATGTGAAAATAAAATTATTGACTTACCACGCCCTCCTTGTTAATCAGAAACTTGGGCTCTCTTTACATCATGTTAGTATTAGAGTCCAGAAAATTGACAATGAAAATACATTCATACTTTATGTTTAATTACTTACGTGCAGCACATCTCCGGTAGCTGATACAATCATTGCACTTCCGTATGTAACGTGAAATGTCAGTTACCATTGTACGCTATCACCAGAATGCGTCAATTGTAATTTTGTAAATTAAAATATTTAAATGTTTAGACGGAAGATCAGGCCTTATGGCCTAGCCAGAAATAAAGTCTTTATTATTACTATTATTATTATTATTATTATTATTATTATTATTATTATTATTATTAGCAATAGTAGCTTAGAAGAAGTTGCTGAATGACACTGCACAAGGCAGATTATAAATCCTGAAGACATCGGAATCCCTACAAGTTCTAAGCTGGGCTGAATTTCTACCACTGTTCGATTTCGTCGAACTTTCATTACATTTATCAAATATATCAGAGTAGTCGGGTATTACGAAGCAGAAGACTTGTAGCTGGCAGCATTTGTGATCGATAGATATCCCCGGTTTCTCCGATCAATAAGAGGCGAATGTCGGAGCAGTGACTTAAAAAATAGGCAACACACCGGGCGGCTTTCCTTACTCATTCTGTCCGCTCATCACCCCTTATGCACACAGAGACAAACGCACACATTTACACGCACTACACTACCAAACATGACGGGAGGTACGGGGGCAGCTTAGAGCTATCTTGGCTGAAGCTGTTTCCCGTTGGAGAGATGCCTAGAGAAGGAAAACCCCGAAAGCCAACGTGTAGGCCGGCGATGGATCTGTAATTCTTGTGGGGAAAAGTACACGCACATCGCGGGATATATCATGCACTGCACCTAAGAAACAATGTTCTAAGTACCCTCGATGCACCCAGAATTTATATTCATTCACTAGAGAATAAAAATGCGCACATGTTCTCTCGGCATTTTTGGGAATTTATTACAGTGATGGTAAAGTTTGTCTCATAGGCCAACCCCTAAAATAATATAGAATAATTAAACGATACTCTAAAATACTGGCGAAATTATTGCGGGTGACCAGAGCAAAATTATCAAATGATTACTGTCGTCACTTCAGGATATTTCCAGACCAGATATGTAATCTCCCCAATTTGTTGAATTATGCTTTTGACAATACCAACAAATCAGATACAGATATTGGCACTGAAAACCGTTTCGAATTACTCGAGAATCTCCCCTATATGACAATATACTTCTAGTTTTAATGCTTACTCTCCTTCCATTTCTGCTCACAATTTGTCTCGCTTTCTGGACTTCTCTGTCCTCATGCATTTTATTAAATAATTTTAGCACGAATTCTAGGAAGAATATTGAATTTAACGCAGATCCTGCAAATCTAGCTATATTTTCAAGCGCATTAAAATAAATGTAGTGAGAGTTCGACGAAATCGTAACATTCATTCATCAAATATATCCGAGTAGTCGGGTATTACGAAGCAGAAAGAATGTATAGAGCAAATATTTGTTCTGTAAAATGCATAGAAAATTACTTTCACAGACACATCTTTTGTCCAATAAAACGAGCAATTATTGCAAAACGTCAAATTGTCAAGCCAAAATGAATTCCAAATGCGGAAATAGCGGGTATTTTTTTATATAAGTTTTAACTTAATTTTTATAGCAACACACTAAATATATTCAGCTTCTTAAATAATTCTTTATATAATCCAGATGTTCAACTTCCAAACCCTGTGAAATTAAGACAGAAATATCATTAACCGTAGATAAATGCACAAAACACATTCTTACTTACAATGTGATGGCAAAATAAGTTATGCTTCTGCTTCTTGTAAATACTCCTTCATCGAAAACGTGTATTCATTATGTATTATTGCCAACGCCTCGAAAAGTTTAGAACTATGGCTGCGGTTTAAAAAAAGAAGAATAAGAGTAATATTAAGTTGCATATATTGCATCCCATTTGTTACTGGTATTTAGGACTGTAATGCGCATTTTGTACGTTCCACTACAATAAATCTCAAGTTTTGTAAATGAGTGTATTCCAGTTTCGAGATGACGACGCAATATTTAGCAAAAGCTTTTATTGCACCATTTGTATTTCCTATTTTTATGGAGAAAAAGTCGTACTACGAGCAAAACAACACGAAGTAGTTATTCGTTTGGGCAACCACCCAACACACAGTATTAAAGTGTTTAAATACAAATTTCTGAACCTACTTCGACAGAAAAAGATGTCTTGGCGACAGACTCGTTAGGAGGTATAATACAGACAGGAGAAATATTAAAATGAATAAACATTAAATTCTGTCCCCTCGAGTCGAAATATACACATAATTAGTAAATATGTACTAATATTTATTAAAATAAATATTAGTACATTATCATTACAATTTTGGGTTTCCTAGAAGAAGTTGTAGTTAGTTGTTCCCACTCCGTGAAGTAGCTTCTTCCATATGATAGGAGAGAAATGAGCGCCTAATTATTTATACAAAATCATAGTTCGAAGAATAGTAGTTGTTTTGAGAGGGTTTCTCAACCTGCGAAATCGAAGTATAAGACAAGACTTATTCAAAACTTTAAATTATTACCCAGTTCTGCTGTAATTTTCGCTTTATTATTGTAAAGGTTCAGATAACACCACATATATAGGTTACATATATATACACATATACATACATTCAGGGAACATAATTTTTAAGGAAGTGAAAGAAAAATAAATTCAAGACAATTCTTGGCCCAAATAACTTCTAATCGCCATTAATAAAATTTCATCAAACGAGCTCCCGCGCCCCCCCCCAAAATAAAGCCACCCCAAAAATGTCTAATTAAAGACTGGTATTACTAATCGTAAAAGATGCAATGTAATTTACTACACTCCTAAAAATGTGATTTTATACAGTATATCTCAAATAAGCAAAGAAAGCAAAACAAATCTTTGAAATAATAATACAGAGACCAAAGTTAGGATAGAACACACAGCTGAGAACTTCTCCCTCTGAACATATATATATATATATATAAATATAATATATATATATATTATGTAATATATTGATATTGTGAGCGTAGGCTTCGCGCGTGCCTGAGGAAAGGTCACAGAATGACGACGAAACGTCGAACCTTTGTCATGGACGCGGCAATCACCTGGACGACAATTATATACTATTGATATAATTAAATTTTTCGGATATTCTTACTTTAATATCATGCTAGGGTCTTCCTATTTTTGCCGACAATTTACGACTTTTCCACAGCTTATGAATCAATAAAACATTTGAATATTCATCACATATTTTTCAGTCACCATTATTTATCTTCTTTGAAATATTAATATTTCTGAAACTTGTCGCAAAGGATTGTAGAAAAGTTTCCTCGAATGGAAACAAAATTGGTCACTAATTTAGTAAGAGACAAATAAGTATCGTAGCTAACAATTAGCGCCGATTCTCGCTCCATCTTGAAACGCATTGAGAAAATCCGCATAGAAGAAAGATGGTTTGCAACACGGAAGCCAAACTGTGAAACAGTATTCTATGAACAATTTTAATACTTTATTTGAAATACACTGACATTGGAAGGACAAACGTGCAGCAATCTCCAGGCCACGCATTTTGTGTTGTGTGTGTGTGTGTGTGTGGGTGGGTGGGTGGGTGGGTGTGGGTGGGTGGGTGTGATTAGGGAGAAGGAGGGGATTCGCGCAAAGAAGATTCGTAAAGAATTGTTTCAATCATGTATAAAATAATAAATACTCTACTTTTCATTTAGTTTTAACAAAAAATGTAAAATGCTGTTACATTGAAAAATATATATTATATATAAAAAAATGTGAAATAAGTTCAACAAGTCGTGAAGTATTTATTTTCTTCGAGAACAAAATACAATCTGAAGGAGCGTACATTCTTAGAGAAAGCTAATAACGAATAAAATAACTGCATTATTGTGAATAATAATAATAACAATACAAATAAGGAGAACAACAATTTAAATATGATAGCTAAAGAAGAAACATGACTTATGGGCTTTATGGGAATTTGAGTCAACAAGCATGCAACAAAAAGGAAGAATGAAGGAAACCATGTTATTACTCGGTTTGTTGAATTGGTTTGGCACAATTTCTCGGTGCGAACAAATGAAGCTACTTGAAGCTGGAGGATGAGTTCACCCTCTTCAAGAGTGTCGTCGCAGGCACGTAGATCTCTTCGGATTAGGACGATCTCGAGGACGGGCGAGAGGCCATTTCCAATTGCAACTGAGTGATTGAATCGAACTGCGGCATCGCACAGAATGAATTCCGAGGTCCGCTATCCTGGCTGACGGATGTCCTAATTTTTCCCGTCACACAGACCACGAGCCCTGAACAATCACTCTTCTCTCTCTTTCCTTTTCGTCCCGGGCCACAGAGTCGAGTAGATCATCGATCCCACGAGCCTTTAGGCTGAGTGAACGTAACGCTCAGGACTAAATTTGCTGAACGCTCTTCCTTCTGGCTGCAATGACTCACAGTATAACGAGAGACCTAGAATACGTAGTACCCAATACGTAACTACGCTACATTTAAGTTGTATTTTTTAACTCAATTTAAGACGACATAGAATTTAAATAGGTTATAGTTATTTGCACAAAAACTACTATTAAAATTCACACGGGCTGAGCGTACCTCAGACCCAGCACAGCCACCGTCCCAGCAGCGGTTCTTACCGGGAGCCCCGACGGAAGAGGATTTTCGACACTAGGTCGTGTAATGCCTTTCGCTGCAGGCGTTGTCCTACTAGCAGTGATTGCAAGCAATTACAAATGTTTCCAGTACAGGATGCAAAATTATTGAGCTCGCAGGGAAGCTTAGTTTCCTGGAGGAGCGTGATGGTGAGCGAGGTTTCAAGTACAGAGACGAAGTCCGGTGAAGTAGGAAAATACCTTTAATGAAAGAAGTAGAGTTGCAGAGCAGCGTGAAGTTAATACAGCAAATCTCAGGGCTGTCTGCCCGTTATCAATGCTAGAGGATCCTTATATAGGAAACGGAAATTTATGAGACCATAACGCCACCCTCGACGGAACTCTACATGTCCTGGTGAAATAAACTAACAGTACTGCTTGATGACATTTTCCGTTTTGAAATCACTGTCTCATGAGTTCCTCAACATTTCCGCTTCCACAATCTGAATCCATGTTAGCGTTGACAGCGGTTTTGGGAGCCCTATCATAAATGATCTTAAGATAAACATCAGGGCGCCTGCTCCTGACGCAACGCTAATTTAGGTAACTTTGAAAAGCGATATTTCTCTCGCGTACATGTTTTCGAAGAATATTCATTGCTTCTCTTACGCAATACTTCATACTAGTGTACGTAGGTGCATTTACCATTACAGTCGATAGCTAGGTCCAATTCAGCCTCTGTCTATAGGAGAATGCGAATGGCGGCTACTCTGACCGGTAGTTTTTCATGGTTGCTCCGATCAATACCAGGTGAATGCTGGGTAGTCCCGAAACAAACGGGTCACTGGCCGCGCGTGATTTCACTTTTCTCGTTCTCCTCCTAGTCCGGCCCTTTCCCAGTACGCACGTACATTTCGTGTACTACACTACAATACATGTCGGGAGGGCATTCGGGAGCTTCGGGCTTGTCCTTGCTGATGTTGTTCCCCGGTGGTGGACACATTAGGAGGGGAAAATTGCCCGCCAGTCAAGGTTTAGGTCGCACCCAGATTTCATCATCCAACCGGGCCACCATCCAGCCATCTCCCTGGATAAAGCCTTTATTATATTAACGGGATGAGTGACCCATGCAGTGTACGTGGCAAATAAACTAGCACTTAAGAATTTTCCGCAAGCATACTGTGCACGCAAGCACGCACGCACGCACACACACACGAACATATGCGCACGAACATATGCACACGAACATGTGCACACGTACACTTACACATACACATACACACACACCCCGAGAAGCAGAAGATTAACTCAATAAATCCATTATCTATTTTAGCTCTGGCACAAAGAAGAGGTGGGGAAGATATGTATCCAGGAATACTGGAATAAGGAACACAGATGAAAGAGAAGCAGAGATAAAAGAAACAAAATTAACTATTGATCCTCGAGTAAAAAAGTGAAATGTTTTTTTAACAGAAAATTTCCATTATAATATCTACTCAGATCTACATTTAATACGGAATGAATACTAATACACTAAACTGTATTACCATACATCCTGTAATTTCCATTTACAGTCATAAAAAAAGGGACATCGAAAAATGCCTGTCGCAGCACACCGCCCTCGGTCAAAGCGCAGTTGCAGGGCCCAACTAATTTCAGATATGTTCCAGAGGGAGAGGCGCATGGGAACTCCGTCCCTCAGCACTTCGCAACAGAAGTATTGTTTATAAGACAGGGTTATCTAGCGAAAGAGCAGGATGCACAAAGGAGAGGCACCAAGGTCTCACGCCGCCCCTTTCTCCCTAATAGGTCGGCCTCTTTTCGCAGCAGGCCTGCTGATCAATAAGCGCGCGCTCTTTGTCCCGAAGGGGAGGGGGAAAACTGAGAAGGCACGGGCGGGGGCGGGGCGGGCGCGGCCGGAGAGGCAAGAAGAATGCGGTCTGACGAAAGCAAAGTTCTCCGAGCCCGCTGGCCCGAGGCCGGCGACGGACGCCCCGCCCGAGGAACGAACGGGGGCCGCGGGGGCGAGGACGGAACGCGAAAACAGGCGGCAGGCGCCGTTGGGGGCGGGCAGGGAGGGAAGGGGCGGCGCCGCGAATCGGAGGAGTTCGGGTGGCAGAACCGGAAGGAATGGAAGGCCAGGCAGGCGGCAGCGGCAGCCGACGGGGGTGGGGCGAGGGATGTGGACAGCTGGGAGACGCCCGCTCTGTTGCGGCGCCAAGGGCTGAACGCAAGGCGCAAGGATGGGGCGGACGGGGCGCGGGAGGGGGGAGGGGCAGGGGCAGGAGGAGGCTCTACGGGGGCGAGGAACCGTCGCGTCGCGTCGCGTCGGAAGAAACCTCGAGAGGCGGCGAAATAGCGGAGGTTACAGGCCAGGTCGGCGGCAAGCGACGCCTGGTATTCGGAACGGGTGTCTTGTCACGCTCTCCAGAGAAATGCAGGGGAAGTCAGAGGAACTCCGGAAACGACCTGGGACGTTGTCCAACAGCATGAGTCACAAGAGAAGCCGATGAGGTACTCATCTAAGTGTTGAAACGGTCATAACGATATTTGCCGTTTTGTTATAAAACTTGCACAATATTTTTTTTCTTATTAAAACAAGTATACAGATATTTCAGAATAAATATAATAAACTTCTAGGCATTGAAAGAGGGGGGTAAGAACTGATCGCTTTTCCCAATGAATATATGACCGAAAATTCTCCACTCAAAATTCATCTCACAAACCTCTGAAGAATATTATTCTCTCCTCCAAGCATGCCCCAACACTCCAATATTCAATCTCGGCCAAAACGCACATTATCCATCACACATTACATTCAGATTCCCCACAGATCTCTTTCGCCCACCCTAATTCATAAACTTATTAGCCCCCTTTTGCCACAAACACTCCCCCTCCTCCTCTAAACCACAAATTCAAACCTCTCTTAGTGAAGATATCCAAATATGAAATTTCAAAAAATAGTGAAGGGTTATTCCCGAATTTGCCTGAGGAAGGTCAAGTAAAGTAATTGTATATAACATTGTACCTGTCTAAAAGCCACGAAAGACAAAAGTCAAACGGGAAGAAAATAAATTAAAAAATTATCTAAAATTTGATATAACGAAGTTACCGATGTAATATTTGCCCCTGGCCGGCAGCGAACTTCTCATTCACAAGTGTTAGGCAAATCACACTCTGACGCAAAGGAATTTTGTGTACCTGCCGCACATCAGTGCATGAGGAATTCCTTAACATTCAGAGACCAACGTCGCATGTTTAACTTTGCTGTATGAATCTTCCCATCCCAATTTCATTGGCAAAAACTGATCATTTTCCATACTTTCAATATGTCTTAGAATTTTGAATCATTAATCTGAGTAAATTCCGTGATGACTATAGAGATTGAGTGGTAGTCCATAATGATGAAGGATAGAGGAGCTATCAACCACAAATATATTACAATAAAATTTAATATAAAGACTTGAATCATACAAGTGTCTCGGGAATAATTTGCCCCAACAAGTCTGTGATAAAGTACAAGATGGCGTCGAGTGAGACGTGTTTAATTAATGATACTGGAATATGTATTCTACTTCTATTAATTTTACATTGTTCATTTGTATCTCAGCCATTCGTTATTTATATATTATTAATTCATTGGTTAATTATATTTGGTCACCTATTTTATTCTCTGCAAAGCCACTGATGACGGAATAAATTATTGCGAAACACATATATTAATTTTGTTAGTACATTACAAAAGGGTTTTAATTATGTGGTTGACATATCCTCAATCCTTAATATTTTCCTTTCCTCTTTAGACAAGTCCTAATTTCAGATTTCCTTGGCGTCTGCCAGGTACATGAACTGCTTTTACACCTCTTTCCATATATTTTTACATTTTTATGCATGGGGCCATTCGCTCTAATCGCCGACGGAACCACTTTCTGTTCACCTCACGTGTTCATAAGTGTAAGGTAGGTACAATGACTATATACATCACTTTACCAAGCTAATACACATCAAAGATAGAATTCCTGTTAAAGTCGCCGATTCCAGGAGAAAGGAAGTTGCTTTGGTCTGGAACCGAGAAGCATAAGAGAAAGAACGAACTCTGAGACTCTCGTCGAGAGAGGTTTTGAGACGACGGAAGTATTTTGACAGGTAAGGAGTGGTCTGGGGAATGTGGGAAGCTGAGGTACGCCTGCCATTCTTTGTACGGCGACGTCAAGATACCTGTCGTGGTATGTTCCAGTAAGTCTAAGGGAGCCTGGTTAATGAAACGAGCTGCCTTCATTTGTCTGCACGTTGGAGCAGCTGGTCTTACAGTGTGACCATCTGGCTAAGCTATGTGACAAATATGTTTGGTGCACGGGCGGTTTGGAAAATTAAAGTTGAAAGCTTTTGACAACTACATACCTTGCCAATTTTTCGTTTCTTATACTCTCATTTAATACTGACCTTGCTCCAACATGCTCTGAAAATACGTGCGACGTAAGACCTTTGGAAAAATTAAGCTATTAATACAATAGGCTATAGTTTATGTCTACAAAGAAACTATAAAGTATATAAGCTCGTAGTGGTCGTTACTTCCACAAATCAAATTCGTTCAAATTCGTGTTCGAATTGCGAC
The DNA here is from genome assembly GCA_017312745.1 of Gryllus bimaculatus. NCBI lineage: Eukaryota > Metazoa > Arthropoda > Insecta > Orthoptera > Gryllidae > Gryllus > Gryllus bimaculatus. Next base: position 258,337 of record BOPP01000303.1, on the reverse strand, counting down.
TCGTGTATAGATGTGTGTGTTTCGCACGACTCTCCCGACCACTATGCATCACCCTGGAATCCACTTTCTTTCCCATTTTTACCCCTGTACCTCTGAGACGTAAGGTGACGACAGTGGCCTGTGAGTTACCTTAACAAAAAGAAATAGAAAACATGCTGGCATCAGCCTGCCGGTTACTTCAGACGGCGCTACAGCATTCGGCTGAAAAGACCCACTGTTTTGCTTCTGGATATAAAGGTACGAACAAGTAGTTTTGCTATGCGCATATTTTGTTGAGCTCTCCTTTTTCTAGTTGCGGTAGGACTAAGGCCAGATGATGTGGGTTGTTATTCTGTTAGCAATGCTCAAAATAAAATTTATTTTCGCTCACAGATGCAAATAATCACTATTCCTCGACGCTAAACTGTTAATTGTGAGGTTGGAATTCTAAAGCTAAAAACAAACACGTGCAGAATATAATTTTCCCGTATACGTCACTCAGTTTGTGCCGCTTGTTGATAAAATCCAGTAACGTTGTCAAAAGCCTGACAGTCAGCGTTCAATAGTGTCCCCATAGAGTCAACAAGCGCAGGGGAAAAGGGGGGGGGGGCAAAGCCCATCGAAGACGACATAAAAAAATTTCACGTTTAAAGATTCGACATGATATCGCATAGACCGCAGTAGGGGGAGGGGATAAAAGAGACTTTCAGAACTACAACTAGTAGCTCGAAGTTATCATATTTATATAGTTATGTAATTAAAACTATTCGGTCTGTTTGTACGTGAACATGCATGAAAGGAAATCTTGGTTGTGCTCGTGGAATTCGCCCTGAAGCAGGCTGCACCACCTAGATCACACCACCAAGAGCGTGGAATCTCTCCAATATACGTTATTCACTGAAGTTTCAGAGGCATTATGAGATATTTTTATTCCTCAACGTTCATTTATTGTATTAGCAATCTCGCAGAATATCATTTTACTTCCTAATATCTATTGTCTCACCAGCGTTCCAAGGGAGAAGAAACGTCCCGTACACATTTCCATTAGCTATTACTACTACATAAAATACGTGTTCATCAGAATGTGTACGTTGCAGCTACGAAATTCTGGGGCAATGTGAATTGATGCTATTGAGGAAAGTTTTCCTCGTGTTTCGCCAAAGGTCCACGAAGATTTTAAATTGCATACTTATGATAGACAATAAAAGGCGAGAAAGCGACTACGATAATTAATATGAGTACTGCGAAGGGTTCGTTTTGGCCCAAACCATAATCGGAAAGAAAGAAAATAATACTGTTTTATTATTAATTTTATTGGTACGGCCCATACGTGATCAGATTTCACTGATATCGATCACTAGTATTATAAAATTATATTGTAACTTATGTCGTAATACTTCAGTTAATTAATGAAAAATTCTGCATCAAAGTGCAAGCAATGGGGACAATGAGACTGAAGCCATAGAATTCAGTGATTAGTACTCTATTCCCATAAAAAGTTTAGAGAGAAAATTTGGAGCCACTTAGCACAAAGGTTAAACTTTTGCAATTTTCAAAATTTCAGAAGTTTTAATAAAAAATCAGACAAAATTCATGTGTCTTCGCGCGCCGTCTATTAAAGCAAAATATTTAAAGGAGGAATGTGCAGCTTTTTTTGAAAAATAGTTTGCAGATTTATTTCTGAAAAATACCAATTCTGGACGCAAAATACACATAAAGCATTCTAATATCAGTATAATAATATTTAAAAACCAGTGGTGCTACAACAGCACATATTTTTTTCACTTCTTCTGACATACTGAGAGTGACATATTTACTTAAAATGAAGATATGCCGTTTAAAAGGGATATAATAAATTAAGCTACTTAACGTGTTTTTGTTGACGTGAGTGTTCCAAAAAAAGCTAATAAAAATTAACTTCGAGAAACGATCTGTGACCTAATTTGTCGACCGAAGCAGGTCACAACCCTGTTTATCCCGTTCGTTCCCTTTTATCGCCCTCTCTTTCTTTTCCTGGGAAATCAGCTCGTCCCCGTCTCCGTCTTCGTCCCCATCCAAGGCCCCGTCCACTTTCCTTTGGAGCCCCCGCTCGCTTTGATGGCCGCCCCCGCCAACGACGTGCCGACAGGACCCTGGCGGGAGGAGACACGCAGGAACGACAGGGGGAGGTGACTGGAGAAGAATCTGCGTCGTTCAACAACGGCTCACGCGCTGCCGGCAGGTCCCAGCCCCGACAATGTTGTCACAAGCGCCCGCCGAGGCATGTCCCCCAGGGCGCAATTACCCCTTCCTCGAGCTGACGGATTCCCCGAAAGCCCCGAGGATGACAGGGATTTTAGTGGAGCTCCTGACGCACGGGGGGAGGGGGAGGGTGGCAGGTGAGGGGACGCCGGCGAAAGGCGGGGGATGGGGGAGAGAGGGGGAACGTCCGAGACAACCGAATTCTCTTCGTTAAGGTCGTCTTATAAACTACTGTTGAGTGCGAATGGTCGCTTGCCGGTTGAAAAGGGACATTGGTTCGCGTTAGGTCTTTGCGCTGCCACATCCACTCATGGCAGGAATCTGACAACAGACATCAACCAGATATTGTGAGCAAGTAGAGTAAATTGGGCATTAAAAAGTGATTCTTTGCTCCGTGGCAACCACCCGTAGCGCTTCTACGCGATCAACACTAACACATGTAAATACATTCTACTTTATTTCATAAACTTCCAATTCGGTGAATTACAAGTAATGAAAGGAAAGTTGTAATTTTGTTGCGCAATAACCCCAAACTTTTTTTTTCGACTTTTAATTTCTCGCCTTACGAATTCTCCGTAAGAAGAGAAAGTTATGTAATCGTGCTCCAGAAAACGCCGAAATTTCGCCAATTTCGCAAAAAAACTTATTTCTATATACAATCGCTGTCAGTGAGTAGGAAACACATGCACCTACAATAAAAAAAACTAGTGAATAAAATGTATCTTATTGCCGATCAGTTAGCTGAGATCGCTAAGGCAGTAGTGCCGTAGCAGTCTCGGGCCACAAGATCGCGGGTTCATGTCCCGCCTCGGGTATGGCTGTATTTCTGTTTATATGTGTGTGTCGTCCTTTTACACCTCACTATCATCATCATTTCATCTTCCATACCCCCCAGGGCTAACAACCCTGAAGGATAAAAATCGGATCCAGCAAAAAGCTGATTCGCTGACAATAATTACATGCAGCTGTCACCGAGGCAATGTTTCTGAGCTGCGGTAAATGCAGGGTGCATGCACACGCAGTCCAAATCGGCCTATTCGAGAGCAAAATGAATGTATCTTATTATAACTTTATTTCATTAATTAATTATACGCATCTTTCAATAAATGTAGTGCTGCGATGTCAGAAACAAATGCCACGATGCGTTTACGAAATATTTTTTAACAGAATTTTGTAACCAAAATAACTCACTGATTACAAGCAGGGACAGATGAACCACCACAATCTGAAAAAAAATGCAGAAAATACATTACTAAAGGCACGGACGATGAAGTAATACATTTTAATTTTAAAGCGTATCTCTGAAGTAACTTGTGAATACAAAGCAAAATACTGAGTGATTCCTCTTCTGTGTAAAGTAAAACGTCTCTAGCATAGGAAGCGTGTTGCGAAGAGACCCGTATTAAATAGTTCTACCTAGACAAATTTGACACTGGTGTAAAAAGATGTCGGTCCCAAGAGGCAATAGCCTATTTGTCAGTAACATGTATTTCAGGAGTTTTATTATTTGATCATCAGCAGTAATAAAAAATTATTGATACATCCTTAAGCAACAATGCAATAAAAACAAAGAACAAATTTACAATAATACAATTAAATGTATAGTTTAGGTTAATAATGACCACTATAATAATATGTAAATATAAATAAAATTAAAATGCATATTCAGGCTATAAAACGAAATCGGTAAAGCCTCTGTTTCTAACACCATGCAGAAAATTCTCCTTGATTTAGACACGACATTCTGAAATATTTCGATGAATGAAGTAGTCAGCATATGGTGGGTTGCACAAAGATTTTTCATTAACTCAACTATAACATAACCTATTTATAATCATAATTGAGAGTATGCTCGATACCTCAAATAAAAGTGACATCTGCGATACCGTCAGCATCACTTTTGATTCGCTTTGGCAAGTTATTTTCGGACAACGTAAACAGTTTAATCTTTCTACCGAAAACAATTTATTTTGGCAACATTGACATCCACTGGCGTAATGTAAAGCTAAATATGTTTCTAATGGCTCACGGAATATTGGCAGTTAGACCTTCCACAAAACAATCGTTCGCAAGCTAGAAAATTATACGATCAATTACTAGGATTTGATACGTCTGTCACAAAACATCCATAATAATTCACTTTGAAAAGGATTTAAGCAATGAACTTCACTTCTTGATGTACAGAGGCAATACTCCATCCTGCTACGTATCTCCCAACTTTCAGGGGTAAACTTAGCAAGAAACCTTCTCCAATCAATAACGGAGATTTGTAGCCTCGTGACTTCCGAGCTGAAAACATGGTTTCCACCACTCGTGGATTTATGTGCCAGCGAGAGCGCAAGAGGTCCCACACCGAGGACGCGACGATCGCGATGTCGCATTCCACTGAAAAATGTTCATGCGACTTCGATACTCTGTTTTCATGCTTTGTGGAGATTCGAAACATCTTAACAAATGTGCTTCACACATTTGTGATCTACTGAATATGTCAGTGAAATACTATATTTGTTAGTTTCTCATACGTGAACGTGAAAAAGGAATTCAATAACTATTCTTTTCTGCATACTTTCAATTTCAATAGAAACAATTTTTATAATAATCTTTTCCATCTATAAATATAGTTCACAGTCACTATTAGTAATAATGAAATTTTCCCATACAGTTAGGAACAACAAGTAACTCATTTCTTCTCATAAAACTTAAATTTTTGTATTGTATTCTCATCAAGATACTTTTCAAACGAACATGTGTTAATGCGTTCTTTGTAACATTTGCTTTATGTTAGGAAGAAAATAACAGCACTTATCTAATGAATTTGCTTGGACTTGTCAATACTTAGCCTTCTTACGGAAGATCTCCAACTTCGAGCGCAGTACGTTTAATAGAATTATCTCTGTCTCTTACTCGTAGTCCTTGTCCAATATGTCCCTCTTTGTTGACGTTACAGAATCGAAAGTGAAAATATGGGAATTTTTGGGAGAGATCTACGTGTGCAGTACAGTACCAAGAAAACGGCAATAGTGTAACGGCTTTTTTGTAGATTGACAAACATTTAGTCACAATAAAAATATTTCAGATTTCCACAAACTTTTCGCTTTTAACTCTCCTCAATACATTATATGATATAACATGGCACATTAGGTGTTTATTTCTTTAGATTATGGACATATATTCTGGGGAAAATAAACGAATATTTTTAGCAACGACAAGTAAATATAACTAAATTTGAATTAACTCCGCAGAGGGAGATACCTGGAGGACGAATACCCGGGAAGCCGACGCCACCTCCAGGATTAAAAAGTAGCATTCCCTACCCTAAGGGAATACATGACCACGGTAGTTTATTCAGTCGAAAATTGTGTCAATTTGTGTACCTTTCCTCGTGTTGTCGTAGAAATCAAGCGACAGTGTGCGCCAGGAACGCGGTTCTGCAATTTAAAGTTGAGACGATTTATATTAAGCTCCATATTGACTGCAAGTTATTGTAAAGCCTATATCACTGCTATACTAAATGGGCATCGTTTGTTGGTGAATCCAAATCCGAAGAGTTGTGATGAAGGGTAACAAGAAATTCACAATGAACAGGAATGAAAACATTAGCCTTCGTCGCAGTCTGCTAAAAATACATTTCTTCCTGAATGAACAATAGGAAAGATAAATCTCTTTCCATTGCCAAGTGAATGGAAAAATTGAGCTATGTTTCGGAACATACGTCTTGTACTCGTCAGACACTTGCCAGCGCGCCTTCCTTCTGGAAGCGAACAATAGGGCTCAGCACCGTAAGTGGCGTCGTCCGCCCAGAGGGCTAGAACAGTCGGCGACCGACACCCGATCACCGCTCGTAGTCCAGCATTGCTAACATTTCCCGGAGCTCACCCAGTCATTACGCAGACAGTAGAGAATATGTCAGTCAGAGAGCGTGGTGAGCGATTGATAAAAATGATATTTTGGCAACGTTTCGGTTTCCTCTTTTCGGCCTACGAAACACTTAATACGTCAATTTCCCAGTCGATGACCATGCTCCTACAATCACGAACTTCGTCCTGGACCACGAACCTAAGACCCAGCAGCAACACAGGCTTTCTAGAAGCATGGCCTCCACCAACATTCATCAGAGAGCGAGATCGCCCTCGCGTCCACGGCCTCTTGCCGCGTCTAGCCCTCGGAACTTTTCTTTACGTTTCTTGGCGTATTAAGTGATAACTTATTTTTTCCCTCCCTTCAGCAATAAGCAGTTCAAGGCAAAAGCTCGCTGAGAGCACTGATGACAACATTTCGAACAGAAACTACGTTGGCGCGAAGCAGCTGATAGCTTTTTAAATACAAGCACCTCTCCTCGTGCTGTTTCACGATCATACAGAAACGGCTGAGGTAGGTCCAGGTCCTTCACAACTGATACCTCAAATTCCTGAGAAAGTTAGGAGAGCGTAGTAGTGGCGGCCGCCGTATAGTAGAGGCGAACGCAAAATTATCGAGAATATTGCGAATGCATGTGAACTGAAAAAAGAGAACACGGTTTTGATGTATGCTTTCGGTGTAACGCTTTAAATAGGGATTCTGCATACACAGAAGCAATTATTTCCACAATACCTAGAGTAAAGACAAGATAATAATCTATTAATCCTTTACAATCTCTAAATGCCCGGTAAAGAAAGGTGACATTCAAAGAAACTAATTTATCATACTCTATGTAACTATATTTTTCTTACACACTATTTCTTTAAACTTTACCCAGATCTTCGAATGAGAGGATGTTTTAGAGTATTTTAAGTCATTAAAAATGTTATCTTGTTAGTTACTATTTAGACTGTCACAGTTGATAAAAATACATTATAATAAATTAATATACACGTCAGGGAAATAAGTCAGTGTGCTTCCCAAGTCAAGAAATTAACAAGTCAAGATAACAAGAAAGTGAGGGACAGTTTTAAATACGAATCAGAGAGAACATTTATAACAAAATCTATGAAAAAAACAATTAATTAAGGTATAAGGAAAAAGTTGTTAATATAAAGAGCACACATCATTATTTATTTCCGGACCTAGCCACTGCAGTATCAGATCTGACCTTTTTTCCAGAAGTTGAAATTTCTCTAAACACTCTAGTGGCCGACTTTGTAACTAATACCCCTACTCGACCCAAATTTCATCAATCCATCGGGTCAACATCGGGATATTATCATATCTGCTTTTTGTTTATCATGTACTATACCTGCGGTCGTTTTGAACCCGATGCTCTACTGACAATTAGAAATTGACAACAATATACTGAGTGTAAATAATTCATTTTATGTAAGGATACCTTTTATAAGTTATTTTCAGTAACATAATAAATATATTGTTTTCATATGAAATATTTCATATACGTAATAGTAACCTCCACCATACGTAGCCACCATTGTTGAAAACATTGCTTCATAAATATTACTACAAGTTTGTGAAAATTATTTTTGGATAATTGGAATATTGACAGTATCAGACACATTTTTTCTCATTTTGTCAAGTTCAGGACAATATGTTTCAAATGTTAAAGCGAAAAATAACAGACTATATCTTACACTACACACATGTAACGAAAAAAATAACACTCTAACAAAATTAGGAAAATATGTTAAAATGTTTCGATACCTGCTTAATACGTGCACGATATCATATATGAAAGTCTAAAATTATCCTGTAAATATTGAGAAAAATGTATATACCGTGGGGCCCAAAAAGATCCGAGGTATTATCTGGTAGATACAGTACGAGGGCTAACAAGGCCCGGACATCGGCGGGCCCTCTGTACAAACTATATTGTGTGTGGAATAAATGTGTTTTGTGAAAACTGGCGAACTCATTTCACCAAATTCACAACCCAAACCGCGTTAATGTTACTCACGGAAAGCAGCATATTTGAGCAGGAATATAACTTACGGACTCACGCTTTCAAAGTGTCATTTCAGTGATTCGTTTCGTGAATATATTAATCAAATCATTCATTTACTTTAGTCGCTTGGCTTTGTCGAATTCCGCAATTCCAATCTGATTCACCTGCTTTGAAGTTGTAGCACATGAGGTGGTAGGAATTTAATCGCTAAAATACGCGACGAGTTTTGCAAAAGGATATTAAGGTTATTAGCTGGTAACGATGTTACTTGTGGACAGGCCGTGGTGGCCGCGATTCTCGGATCGCCGAGTAATATTTTTGAAGGGTACGATGCGGTTGAATTATATTACATTCAAATAGATTTTTTTAGACATTGAGAGCTAAAAACTCTTTGAATTTTAGCATTTGTAATTCACAACGTATATGAATTAAAATAGTACTTTAGAAAAAATAGAGTAAAGTAATGAATGCCTTTCACTCTACCTTGTAAAAGATGAATGCAATGCAACATACAATATACCAATGCTGCACTACAATATTATTTAGGTGTTTATAAATTTTAATCATAAATGCACATTGAGTGAGGGGCTAGCGTAATCGCAAGAATTAGAGAACAGTTGCTAGCTTTTGCATCATCTCTCTTGCTTCGCTCGCTTAACCTGTAAAATGACATTCTCAAGATAACCCTTTGACACATGCGATCGCCAACAGTGTCAAAGCATGTAGAACAGTGACCGTTTTAGACATGTTTCGTCCTTAGAACATCAGAAGAGCTGTCAAAGCTCGGATTGGCCTCGAAGACGTCAGTACCACTATGTAACATAAAGCGAGTCAACGTCATTCCCAGACGCAGTGGCCCGGAAAGGTCTGATAAGCCTGGACTTGGAGGAAGTTTAACGTTATCTTATAGCTCCTCTTCTCGCTCTACATGTACGGTTATCCCTCCTTTCACTGGTGTACAAGTATATAGGGTGATTCCGTTATCCTTCATACCTCTTATACAATTTGAGATACGGAAATGCCTTCACGACATGCACTTTCGTAGGCATTAACGTAAAGGACAAAACGACCAGAAAAAACATCCAGAAAGTAATTAATACTCTTAACGATATGAATGTCTTTAAAGTGACTTTCATACCTCCGGACCGAACAATTTCGAGAGGCAAGTGAGAAAAATAATTTTAAAATGTAACAAAAAAGTACTAGAACTACAAACGCACATACTCTCTCCTACATTTTAAAGGTTACGCAATCCTAGAATGCTGGTTAAATCTACAAAAGTTTATTCAACCCGCAAATATATTTTTAAAGCGGAGCTACAATGAGGCGGAGGGGAGCAGGGAGGGCCAGAGCGGGAAATTGCCAGAACGAGGCGGGGCAAAGCAGGACCGGCCAAAGCGGGACGGGGCAGATCGGGACGGGGCAGATCGGGACGGGGCAGATCGGGACGGGGCAGATCGGGACGGGGCAGAGCGGGAGCAGAGCAGAGCAGAGCAGGAGGTGGGAAAGACCGTGGTGAAGCACAGAGGCAGAGCAAAGCGCGAGTGGCGGAACCGTGGGCGACGTTAGGAGTCGGCGACGGGGAAGAGCAGGGCGGGGAAGAGCAGGGTAGAGTGGGGGAGGGTGGAGTGGGAAGCGGCATTTCGAGGCGTGTGGTAAAGAAAGATTGTGCGGGACGGAGAAGGGCTGGAGTCCACCGCAACAGGCCTTCGCCAGCGCTGGCTAATTGAGTAGCGTTAGTATAAGAAACAGACCCGTTTTCGGTAGAAAATTGTCACAAGTGTCTTCCATTGAATTCTACGAAACGAAGAGCAGTCACTTTACAACGATATAAGCCCATAAATTTCCAATTGCGTCATTTTTGCTAAATATTCACTTTCGAATACTATGTTTTATTTGTTCTTTGTGACATTGTTTACCTAACTGAAATTGTCTCATGGTTGTTAAATGAGGATCATTCATGCAAATAAGTCCATCAAACATGTCCATCAAATCAGATTATTCAGAAACAGGGAAAAACTGATTGCTGACAAATGGTTGCCTTTTCAAACAATGTAATATTCTGCACTGCGTACATATATTGTTGTTACAATAGTCTACGTATTCTGTTATCTAATAAGTTATTTATATTTATTACGATACATCAGGTTAAAAGTTGGACATGTTTGCCTTTGCTTCAAAAATTTGAACATGTTTGATTTTGTCCGAAGCACCTGGGGACATGTTTGCTTTTGCATAAAATAGGGCTACCGTTATCATGACATTTGATTAGGATAAATTATTTTAATGCAGTATGTATGCAAATATTTTATTTTTGCAAACAGACAAACGTTCTACAACAATTTATGTAGCTAATGTAACTATTTTTTGGTCTCTAAAGAAATTACAAAGAACAAATAATAAATTAAAATCTATGAGCCAGCCATAATTATTTTCTGAACAATCACTTATCTTTCGTTCTCGGTGATCCATTTCTGTGTGATTTTCAGATATTTGTCGTCAAGAACAAAGGAATACCATTTCAGGTCAGGAGTATCTAAAGGAATTTTCTCCAGTTATCTCCAAAAAGTCAGTAGATTTGCTACATTAGATCTCTTTCCCAATAGAATACTACTTTCAAGTGATACCTGCTGAAGGCTAAATTGTACCATATTTACTAATAAAAAACCATCTTTCCAAAGGATCGAAGAAGGAATTTCATCAATTCTAAAATATTGCTAAGGGATAACTTTGTATTATCTTTTTCCCTTTCATTTTTTTCTGAATGACGATTAGCTTCACAATTCTGATGTTCTGTACGTTCTTGCACGTACTACTCGACGTTTGTTTGTCCTTGAGATACCACTCTTCTAATAAATACAATAGGACGCTGTTGTGAAAACTTCACAGACTGAATGAACCACGCGGCATGAGCAGTCACGTGATCGTGAATCATGACATGTTTTCCGTTACATGGACATATTCTCTATTTCTGCGACAACGCAGTGGGTAATTAGATTATGCTTGCATTTCGTATGTTTATAAGTAACATTTTTAGGGATATATATTTGGTTTTGTTTCCCCACATCAGGACGGAAGATGCAGCTGACAGTCATTGCTATTACTCAATTTTTTTTCGATGGACATGTTTGTTATTGCATCAACCCTCCTCAATTAGGACTAAAGGCTCATAAATTTCGGGAGAACAGTGACAGAATTGTAAGAAAGGAGGCGAATGCAAAGGTGAATTCCAGAAAAAAATATTATACTTAGGAAGATCTCTGTAAGTAACATTTGACCAAGGCACATAGAACCATGGCTATTACTAAGTGTATAACGTAGGTTCAAAATATTATCTCAGAATTTTACAATATATAATGTACGTCGCATTATCCTATATATTCTACATTACACCAGTCCTAGCTGCTTGTCAGCGAGCGCCAAGCGCCAGTTCCCCATGTAATGTGACACCAATAAGGCGAACGCGTACAACGGTATGTGTTCCACGCGGTTCCTAGAAGCTAGAGCCAAGGTGCCTTGGGTGAGCAGAGATGCAGCGGTCCCGCCACGTGGCTTCCAAGGAGCTCGGCGCTGTGAGAAACATCACTCCGATGTTCCCTGGCCTTCGCGACGTAAGGACGGAGAAATTCGATCAGCGTCGGTGAGGGAGGACATATAGCGTCAGTTCAAATTACGCGAGGGTAGGGCGGGATCAATAGTTTTATGCTCAGAACTAGTGGCGGATAATGTTGGTTTAGGGTACATTGGTGGTACTGTCCAAGTAATTGAAAAATACATTATGTTATGAAAATATATTTTCAACTTATATTGTAGAATAATTGAGATATTAAAGCAATATCAATTAAATGAGTTCGAAATCAATGAGCAATCGTCAACAGCACTTTTAACATTCTAGCGTAATAACTACTTTCGTAGTAATGATAACGTTTGGTAATAATCCACCGAAAATGGATATTTTTACGTGAGAAAACGTGAGAGATCCTGATATGGGAAAAAGCGGATTAACCTTTTACACCCCGTACCAAATTCTGTAGTCAGCCCACGGTCCCCCAAACTGAAAATATTTTGACAGGAATACACCTGTCTGCCTGTCTGTCAGTGAGTATGTCTGATCTAGCAACTAATACGTTCAGATGTTTAAAGAAAATCTACAATTTTGTAGTTTATAAATGTGAAAATTTTGCAATGTTCGAAAACACCAAAACGGGACTAGCACCATCTTTTCTGCCATCCCTTGATACATGCGTGGAGAAAATTTAAAGAAAAAATTGGTATAATTATAGAGAAATAATGTTTTAAACAAATTAAAAATTGTCTACATTTCTCGCAAATACATATAATTTGTAGTCACCTAGTATAGATAAGAAAAAAGATATAATATTACTCTATTTTATCTATATACGGAAGGTTCTAATCATGAACAAAACGAGGCGAATAAACATCGAGAGATCTAGGGAGACGATCCAGCCGCGGAAACGCGCAACAAGGAACAGGAAGCGGCCGTGCGGCAGGCGGAGGCACAACCGTGAGCTTTATAGAAGCGACGGAAGTCAGCAGATGCCTGAGGCCCGCTTGGGGCGTGGCAAGGGGCACGGGGGCGAAAAAAATAAAGGGAACCCGAGGAAGCAGAGGCTGCTAGTCGACTCAGCGCGGTAAAAGGCGGACAAGAAGCCGAGAGACAACGGTAAAGATGGGGAAACGGCTGGAGAGAGAGAGAGAAGAGGGAGAGAGAGAAAAGAGAGGGAGAGAGAGAAAAGAGAGGGAGAGAGAGAAAAGAGAGAGCGAGAGACAAAGAGAGAGAGACAAGAGAGAGAGAGACAAGAGAGAGAGACAAGAGAGAGAGAGAAGAGACCAAGAGAGAGGAGAGACAAGGAGAGAGCGGAGAAGAAAAGTGAGAGAAAAAGAGAGAGAGGACAAGAGAGAGAAGAACAAGCAGAGAGAGGAGACAAGAGAGAGAGAGAGGAAGAAGAGGGACAGAAAAGAGAGAAGAAAAGAGAAGAGAGAGAGACAAAGGAGAGAGAAGACAAGAGAGAAGAGACAAGCGAGGAGAGAGAAGACAAGAGAGAGAACCAAGAGAGAGAGAGCAGACAGAGAGAGAGACAAATGAGAGAGATGAGACTCAGAGAGTCAGAGAGAGACCAAGAGGAGAGAGAGAGACAAGAGAGAGAGTAGGTACTCAAGAGGAGAGAGCACGGAAGAGAAGAGAGAGACAGATGAGAGAGACACAAGAGAGAGAGACACAAGAAGAGACACAAGAAGAGAGAGACACAAGAGAGAAGGACACAAGAGAGAGAGGACACAAGAAGAGAAGACACAAGGAGAGAGAGACAAGAGAATGAGAGAGAAACAAGAGAGAGAGAGAGACGCAAGGAGAGAGAGAGAGACAAGAAGAGAGAGAGACAGAGAGAGAGACAAGAGAGAGAAGAGCAAGAGAGAGAGAGACAAGAGAAGAGAGAGAGACAAGAAAGAAGAGAGAGACAAAGAGAGAGAGAGACCAAGAGAGAGAGAGACAAGAGAGAGAGACAAGAGAGAGAGACAAGAGAGAGAGACAAGAGAGAGACAAGATAGAGAGACAAGAGAGAGACAAGATAGAGACAAGAGAGAGAGGCAAGAGAGAGAGACAAGAGAGAGAGGCAAGAGAGAGAGACAAGAGAGAGACAAGAGAGAGAGACAAGAGAGAGAGACAAGGGAGAGAGACAAGGGAGAGAGACAAGGGAGAGAGACAAGGGAGAGAGACAAGGGAGAGAGACAAGAGAGAGACAAGAGAGAGAGACAAGAGAGAGAGACAAGAGAGAGAGAAAAGAGAGAGAGAAAAGAGAGAGAGAAAAGAGAGAGAGAGAAAAAAGAGAGAGAGAAAAATGAGAGAGAGAGAAAAAAGAGAGAAAGAGGGAGAGAGAGAAAGTGAGAGATGAGAAAGAAAGAGAGAAAGAGGGAGAGAGAGAAAGTGAGAGATGAGAAAGAAAGAGAGAAAGATGAGAGAAAGAGGAGATCGTGCGGAAATGGTTTGGAAGTGGTGCGGAGGCAGTAAGAAGTATTGTGGCTACGGTGACGAATTGATGTGCAGGCAGTGCAGGGTTGTGTGGATTGATTGATTGATTGATTGATTGATTGATGTTTCCGGGCACGTCACGGATCTCTTTACAGTTGTGGTAGTGCAGTGAATGTAACAACGAGTGAACGGGGAGAGGTTAGAACTCGGAAGAGGAAGAAAAGACCGAACACAGACCGTGGCCCGTTTTAGAGTACTGCTCGGCTATTCCTCTAGCAAACCACCAGTTAGAGCAGAGAGCTGCTAGAATTCTCCTCTAGACAGCAGTGGAATTCGACTTACATGTGTAGAGTGAGACAATCCACCACCGTCGGGACTCGAATCCTAGCTGAAACTAGGACAAGCTCTAAGCTCCTGACTGGTCTCCCGGCATGTGTGGTAGTGCAGAGCATGCTAGTGTACGTGTGTGCTAGTGTAGTGCGTGTAGCCGCTCAGAGCATCTGACCGCAGGACGTCTCCTCCAGTTAGCGACAGAACTCGACCTAGCTGCCTAGTATCGAAAATCCTGCCACCGCCGGGACTCGAACCTAGGACGTCCCGATCAGAGGTACTGAAGTGACATCAGTTGATATCCTGAGCCACCTCTCGGTCGGCGAACCGCAGTGCGGATCAGGTGAGCAGGCGAGAGTGGCCAAAATTGAGACGGAAACGCTGACTACGACGATGACTGGGTGGTGTCCTAGCGTTACTGATGGGGTACGAGTGGTAAGAGGCGAGGAGCATTAGCAGCAGCGGCGTCCCGCGGAGAATGGGGTGGCAGGTAGTGCAACTTGCTCCAGGGCCCCGACGTAAGTAATTTCTGTTGCGGGGAGAAACGAATTCTGATGTATATTGATGCAGGTGAAACTTTTGTTTAACATGAGGGACCCCCGTGGATCGACTGCCCTGGACCTATTGTTTTCTCTGGGCGCCTCCGCTTACTGAGACGTGGTGAAAGTGAAGGGAGCCGATTCCTCTAGAGTACAGAAAACAATAAGGGATGTCAACTGACTAGGAGGACCTGGGATTAGAGACTGACAGTGAGCTGGAGACGGAAAGAAGTGGAAGCAGCGGAAGACAAATTCATAGTCTGAGGCAGGGTCAGAGAAATAAACACAAGCGCACATGGAGACAGATGAAGGGGATGAAAGCAGAGGCAGAGAGGCGAGCGGAGGTTCAACTGGAGATGGAAGTTGAGCCGGAACGGTGTTCGCGACGGAGGTGGAGGCCGGAAGCAAGAACGCCTGAAGGCACGTGGAGTGGGCGAGGCAAGAAATGCGAGGAGACGGGGCCACGTGACGTACTAATGGACGGGCCCTAGGAGTAGCCGTCCGAGGGTGGGCGTTGGCGCTGGCAACGTGAGCTGAGGCGGGAGGGAAGCGACGGGCACTAGGGTAAGGGGCGAGGGTGTGAGGGCTTGGGGGAAGGGGGCGAGGCGAAATTGAAGGAACGCGTCAAGAAGAGCCAGAGCGCCGGGAGGCGGGGGAAGGGGAGGCGGATGTTTAACACGCTGCGTGGGTGGAGGTGGAATTGATGGGAGGTTGGGAGGGGAAGAATGAAGTTATGATATCACAGCGAGATTACACGTGTTAAAGGGGAACGCTCTCAATAAACGATCAGATAACTGCTACGGTTCTACTTCAGATACAACTATTTGAATCGTTTTATGAAGTAATAGTATAACAATTTCACTGTTCCAGAAAATAGGAAATTTGCCCGCACTGAATACGACGGTAAGACCACGTAGATTGTAGTGAGTATTTCAGTGATTATAGGCTGTACAGTTAATATATTTATAAGTTGTCACTCAAAAAGACACTATCACTTATTCAACCCAATCATTTTCTGTGTTGTTTAAAAGTGCCCAACAGTGGAAATTAAGACACCAAAAATCACCAATTTATAGAAGTTCAGAAATCAAATTTCTGATACTCGGTGTACCATACCTTGGACACGGTAAACAGGTCAAAAAGAAAAATACGTTATGTTTTTAATTCATTTCTTAAATTGAAAACTATCGTAGGGTGAACAATATTATCTAAAGATAAAAAAGGAAGGAGTTTTAATGGTTGCAGTTCTTCTTTTGTTCGTATCCACTATTAATCTTTTACATTCTCACATTCATGTATATATCTCCGAGAATGTTGAGTGCAAACCTTTAAATAACGAGGAATTTCTTGTACAGAAACTATTTATATCGAATATATTATATTACTGCCGAAAAGTTGACGTGTTACAAAGTAAAGTATGTTTTCTAGGCAGAGAGAATCAGAATATTACATTAAAGACGAACAACTTCTTTGATAATTTCCAATATTTTCTACGAACCCCCTCCAATCAACATAAATTAATGTTTTCATACCATCTTGTATAAATATTATTATAACTTCAATGTATCACTAAGGAATGTGTACTTTCTATTACGAGTGGTGGCACAGAACTTCCTCTTTAAAATAAATTCCAACTCCAAGGCGAGAAACTGTGAAAGATGTTATGGAACTGGTTTTTAGCAAACTTCATTCTCATTCAACTTACTAATTTGAACTGGCACAGTTAAGAATACTTCTCTAAAATTTCTCATATTCAATTTTACGATAATAAAGAGTAAACGGAGAAAGATTCTTTCAAAAACAACGAACACATAACAAAATAAAAAATTTCTTAACTTTCGGAAACTCATTGATTGCTATCAAAAAGTAAACATTACAAAAGCTTTGCATTATATTAGAAAAGCAATAAAAACAAATCAATATATGCGTCACATACTCATTTTAAATTCTCTTTTAATCAAAATTATTAACAATGAGTAAATTATTCGTTGCTTGTTGATCAAACTTCAAGAACGTATTCTCTGTGTTATAATCTTGAACATAAGCGTTCTGTTTTCAAGAACACTATATTTGCATTCATGGCTTCGCTTAATTTAAAAATTATTCATCTTACCTTCTGTCTTTGCAGACAAATTTCTCAATTCCAAACAAGTTGCACGTGCCGCTGCTTAACTCTAGGAGTATTTCTAGGAATCAAAGTTTACACCTTGAAGTTATAAACAATAACAAGCCGCTGTAATGAATATAAAATATTCATTATTCCTCATCATTAAGTCAGGGGCGAATCCAGAGACGACTTTTGGGTGGGGAAATTGTTTTACTCAAAATGTTTTGGTCGAATGTGTCATAATACAAATTATATAGAATGACTCAGGCTAAACTCAGTTTATCTTGTGATACAATTTTATGAGTTTTAATGTTTATTCGAAAATATTTTTTCTTGAAAGTTTTAAGTCAAGTTAAAATTAATAGTTACTGAAATATTTTGGGAGGGGAAATTTCCCTCATTTCCCTCCCCGTGGATCCACGCCTGATTAATTTCAGTTTCACAACTAAATATCTAGTTTGATTCTGAGGAAATTTTCTATGAATAGAAATATCATCATTATTTTATCTTGTGTTATTTCATTCAAATTCAAACAACAAAGATTAAACTAGTCGTGCGACATCGATAAAAACATTGATAAAACCAAACACAACGTTCAAAATTTAAAAAAAAAATCGATGGTAATAATAAATCAACAAAAATGATAATAGTTTTTAAAAGATTGATGTTTTAGGGCTGGTTTAGTAACCCTTAACATTAAACTCGTGCCCAATAAAATCTAATTTTACAGTAACAGTGTTTGCTAATTCTTAATTAGTAACAGAAAAATAATAAATATAATAAGAACACTGATTAAAATGAAAGCCTGAATGCCCAGGGCTCAAAATATAATTTTGCTAGAAGGGAACGCGGAGAGCGGGAAACGCTACGCCTGTGTCGCAAGCGTAGATCGTCTCTCCTATGTGAAATTGGAGGAAAGACGTAAGAAATACAAGGGCATTGAAGGTATGTACATGCAATGTTTCTTCAAAAACAACAATGTTTAAAAAAACATCTACATCGATGTTGCATCCCTAACTCTAACATAATCGCAAAGAAACGTCATCGAACAATCTGACTGTTATCCGGCAGCCCCCAATTTCGTCACAATAAGAATAAAAACGGAAATTTCGAGACCGTACGATCCGGGCTGACTGGTACAGTCAGCGTAGTTGTAGCATCTATTGGCAACACGGTAAGGTTTTGTAATTCTTTAATACCGGCCCAGTTTGGCTAAGCGTAGAACGTAACACGTTACGTATTATATTCTTTTTCACGTAATATCACGAAAATGTATGAGAACAGAATGTGTGGTCTCATCATATAAATAATATTATAGTACCAATATTATTAGTTATTATATTTAGTAGAGAAAATAACATTTACCTGATCATGTTTTTGCCGGTGTATTGTCATATACAAAATACTGCTATCTGGAGAAACCAATTCCCAGGTCCAAGTACAATGTAAAAGTTCTACGCAAGTCTCCCAACACTATACCATCGACTTTCAATTCCATCAAAATCCAGTACCTTTAAACATATCACCTTCTGATGTTTTCTTTGCTTGGAATAGTACTCAAAAGAATGTCGTTAATAAATAATCCCCGTTCGATACTGCAGATAATTGGCATTATTCTTCCAGATTCCCAGCTAAGCAAATATCTCAAATTACCCGGATGCGACATTGCGGAACTTCCGGAGAAGCGGAACGCCCCGCTTCGCCCCGCCCCACCCGATCCCATCCCACCTCTTCCACTCCATTCCGAGGAGGTCGGCAAGCTCTCCACGAATACCAGTTAATTACCTCCACCCGGCGTATTTTCCACTGTTCCTGTGTCAGCGCGAACGCAAACCGTTCTTCTCCGCGAGGCCTTTGGAGCTCAGCCCTAAAGCAGGGCTACAACTCGTCCTCATAGCACAGCGACAAACTCCCTCCCGTGCTGCTCCTTGTCCCGGCCCTTTTCCCCGTGCTCTCCCTCATCCCTTCTTCACTTCCTTCGCCCCGTTTTTCTCTGTCTACTCTTCCCTCTTCTCGCTTTCTTTCACATCTAATATCATCTCGTCCCCTCCTTTCTTTCCATAGCTTCACTTCCTGCCCCCTTCTCGTTATTAGTCCATTCTGTTGTTGCTTCATCCTCTTTCTCCCCTTTGTCCTCAGATCCAGCAGACTCAGCTGCTAACCCTTTGTTGAAAGAAAGAGCGATGAAGACAATCGACGGTGAAGGGAGAAGAGTGGCAGGGTCGGGAGCAGGGGTAAGGAAGGTTTGGGGGCTAGGGCAATGGCAAACGCACGGTTGGGGAGAAACTAGAGAAAACGTGGGAGAGGCCGGGCGAGAGGGGGACGAGAGGGGAGACGAGAGGGGGGAAGAGAGAAAAGGCGGGCTAGAGAGAGAGGGAGGGTGGGCGAGAGCAGGGGGTGGAGGAAGGGATAGAAGCAAAAGAGAATGGGACAGACTCGAGGAGCGGCAAGGGCGCAGCGGGTGAAGGGGCACGGCAGGGGAGAGTGCGGAGTCGTGGGATGAGCAGGGTGGGTGCGAGGGAAAAGGCGGCGCGGCAGCGCAGGCCGTCCTTCACAGCGCGTCGGGAGGTTTGGACTCATCTAAGCGGCGCTCCGGGCGTGCCCCAGGGACAGCAGCGCGGCGCCGACAAACACGGCGCCGCGCGCGACGCGTAGGCCGCCAGCCGCCTCCCCCTCCTGCCCCCGGCGGTCCGGGTGCTGTGTTGCGTGGAACGGCCAGGAGGCGCGTGCTTCTCAGCCCCGGCGTAAGTGTTCCATGTTTATGAGGTTTTGTTGTCTGATTGTCGACATTTCTATTATATGTAATATGAGATACGTTTTTTTGCCACGAGGAAAGCCAAAACGCTACATATAATTAACTAACAAACATGTATTTATACATTATTACAGTAACATTAAATAAAGTATTTAAAATTCATTTAAATTCATAACTTAAGTTCTAAAAATCTGTGAAAGTGCAATTACATAAATTAAAATATAGGTAAGAGTAAGTCAAGAAGACATGTATTTTCTATGATTCTTTTGGACAAGGTTTATTATCTTCTTGACACGTTTTACATCATTCTTCTCTTCATTATTGTACATTCAATTTAATCCTCAATCTATTTGTTTTGCCCACTGCCGAATAATCAACATTTTTATTTTTCACTATATTGTTTTCATACAGGATATTCAATCTCTTAAAATTGAGCTATGTATCTCCGACGTTTACGATGCAACGAAGTAAAAATTCTAAACAACTAATTTCGCAGACTTTGGTCGGCACCGGAGCACTACTATGAGCGCCAGAAGCTGCTTCTGGCTGCAATCTCTGCTTCTCTCCTTCTACGGTAAACATCCGCTCGTTCGGCGCAAGAATGAGTTAATTTTCTTTTATGGCAGTGATAATAAAGCCACTCCCCCGATTTCAATTGTAGCCGTGAACCCGCTTTCTATATGCACTAGCTTCGTTTAATTTTCGAAACGTGTTTTCACTAATCAAAACATTATTTGTTACGTTATAAAGATCCTGGAAAAATATATAAGATATATGTGATTAGTCTAGCAAGTAAGAGGTAATCCAGTATAGGTTTTGCAAATCTATGACCATATTAAAGAAGAATATTTAAGGGAAAGTTCTTATTAGAGAACCAGTAACGCTACAACTGCACACACTTGTCACTTTAATTGTAACGGCTATGCTATATTATACTATTACATTAACCTTCAAAAGTGTTTCCAATCAGAAACATGTTGTTTCCATGCGCCGAAACGCAGGTCCTCTGGCTCAAAAGACCAAGCGCGTTACTGTCATTGAAGACAAGAATCTATATCTTAACTATCGTAGGTTTGTAATGTTCATTGTTTTGTAATTTTCGAATACACAGAGAAAAGAGTTTGTCGAAAACGGAACTAAAACCACTTTAATAAACATGCTTTCAGCTCTCTTTATTGATCGACCAGAAGGTGGCGAGACGCAAAGGGGTGATAAAATCTCATGACAGAGATGAAAACTGAAGATTACTGTTAATATATAGCTCTATCTGAACTGGACTCAAACATTAAGACCTCCTGGTCAGTGACGCCGTAGAGAGAACGGCAAAGCTACTAATGAGCCATCGCGGCCGGCCGGTCTCAAGTGACCAGCAGAAAACCTTGTGCAAGTGCCTCACTTGCTTTGGAAGCGCCACGTAAAAGTCTGAGCGTGCTTGCCAAACGTGAGATTGAAGACATTTCATTGAATAGACAAGGTCAGAGAACACTACATACACAGACACACACGTACACATTTAATATTATGGATATCTCTTGAAAACGGTTTGGAAATAATACAAACTTGATTTTTAAATGTCCGTATGACTACGACTTCTTCGTACTTTACATGCTAAATTTAAATTTATAAGTAAAAGTGTACTATGGTACGGTTATACTTTGTCTAAAAATTGTGAAATTTTTAGTTTTTTTTTATCTTATGTTTATAATTTCCACAAAATTAGTACCTTGCCCAACATTTTTCCCTGGAAGTTAAAACATTGTTGGGTTACATTATTCTTTCAGCCAGATTCTAGTCCTCATACAGGCCAAAAATGATTTAATTAGTATATTTCTCCGATACAAAGTTATTATTTCAACAATAATTTTAATTACTCTAAGGACATCAATGCGGCTTGTGTGAAGAGTACCGTCTCCGGTTACAACCAGACATGGCCCGCACACCGCACTGAAGGGGCAGGTAGCAGAGTCCGCGTGAGGCGACGAGAAGCCCAGATGCCCTTGAGAGCGGCGGGGTGGGTGGAAGGCACAATGTGAGGGGGAAGGGGTGCAGCCAACAGCGACCGTCGGAGGCCGCCCTGGGCCGAAGCGGAGGCGCGGTCGCCACAGCTCGCGTGGGCGGTGCCAGAACAGACATTTGGCCTGTGAAATGACCGGCTCCAACCGTGCAGGAAGCGAGGGAGTCGTCCTCAGAGGCTAGAGGCTGTGGCGGATGAGACGGCGGAAGCGGCGGGGGCGGCGTGGGTGTCTGGACTGGAGCAGCGCCGGCAGAGGGGCCACGGAGCGAGAGGCGTAGCCCTGGCGAGAAGAGCATCCTGGTAAATTGAGGACGAAAGGGAAGTTAGGTCTGGAATCCCGCGGGCAAATCGCCGACCCAAAGTCTTCCTCTGGGGTAGCGAGATACAGACCTACTAATGCAGCCGCAGTTGAAAGGCAAGTGGTCTGATACAACTGTTCTACTCTCTAGTGTCAACAGCGTGAGGCAGTTTATGACTTTAACTCTGTAGATTTAATTTTACAAACATATGTTACTTGGAAATGGGGATTACATTAGAAGAAATAAGTAATGCTGCTCTTTTGAATGAAAAAAAATTAACTATCACGACCTGAATTAAACAATCACGACCCTGATACAAAGATATTTTACAATATTGCTATGTGAAAACACGTTTCAAAAATGTCTCAACATGTCATAAAAATGGCGGAATCAATTAGCGATGGTCAAACAAGGGATTGATGTTACACATCGTATATTTTACAGAAGAATGAGGTGAAGTTTAATAACTTCTCACTTCAGAGATACGTTTCATCAGTGTTAAAATATGTAATTATTCACGAATGTTTGATTTTCAGTATAGCATAATTATCTTGGGGTAAATATATGACCAATATCTACATAACCAATAAATATATACAACATAACTCCTTTTTTATTGTTTGTTCGCTTAACACTCTTTTTGAAACACCACAGATATAAGAACCATCGTTGGAGTGTACTTACTACAGCGTTCAACAATTCACAGCGAGTACATAATTTTTAAGAGCATATAACTCTAACACAAAAAATAAAAAAAAATATGGAGCCTGTTTTGAGAAAAATATGAAATATTTTGAAGCTTCATGTAAATACTGCCCCAAAATCAAAATATTCGTTACAAATTCGTAGGACCACGAATCTTCATTTCCTCACATGCCTCCCACCTATCCCTCATTTCTCCACCTCACATGTCCTCTACCATTCCCTAAAACACTTCTGTCAGAACATATATATCCTCAAAAAAGGTTGTGTCCCTACGATTACAATATGTTATAATAAACTTTTTCGCATGTTTTAATCTGCAAATTTCTATTGATTCGTTTTCAATTTGTAGGTTGTAAGACTGAGGAGGAATCTACCCAACAGCAGCACATTTACATGGTTTTGTGTCGATGGTTTCATACAAACTCTATTAACTTTCGTTACCATTTGATATACTATACAAAATATTTAAAAGCTTTAAAAATATGGTAAATTGAAAATGCACTTCGACGACAAAAATTACTCAGTGCTACAACAACATATACAACTCCATAATATATGTGACAATAAATTCACAGAACTACTGTAGTTATTATCAAAATATATTGAAAGGCATAATGATTTTAAAGGTGAAAAAGGTAAGAATACTTTTTATTGTGTTAAATGGGGCCCAGTAATTGAAATATCTTTAAAAAATCACAGTAACAAGTGATCCTGAAGACGTTTTGAGACATTCGTGGTTGTTCAGGTGTTCTAAGGCAGGAAAAAAATAAAAATATTTTCAAAAATATATATTCGTTTGAATCTGGTGACGAAAAAATATCAAAAAATGTATGGTACGAATTATTTTCTTATTTTTCATATTTTTTCAATGACAAAGTTTATGTAAAGTTCACGAAAAAAATAGAACTTCCCACCAATTCTTATCAATTTCATTTAACGGTTTCTTAAGATGGTTTCTACTACGCAATAACGGTGTTACACATTTCTCTTCTACGGAAGTCGAGTGAACTCCCAATTGTTCTCTTTCGTGCTACACTCTGTGAACAATTGACGAAACCTTTATTGCCTTGCAAAGCATCATTGGAATACCTGTTATAGCGCACGATCTTGAGAAAATTAAAACCATCGCGAAAATGCGTAAACAAAAAAACTCGAGCTTACATTAGTCACAAGGAGGGATTATAATAGCTGAGCTAGAAGCCTGGCGCCAAATTAAAAAATGGGAATGCATAAATGTAACAGTCAAGAGTGACTTAGCACTTGCCTGCGCAGCCACGCTTTACCAGTCCCTGGTGATGCTAGAGGGAAAGAAGATAATAAAAGTAATAATTTTCTTCCACGAACATGGATTAAAATGAAAAGTGTACAAAAAAACTTCACAAAATATTTTTCCAAGAAGCACTTCTGGGGTTAAAGAATTCTCAAGGGTGTTTACCTCATCTGCCGTGTACCGGTATCTAAACGAAATGGAAAGTTCCTCCAGCGCCAAGGTAAATAGAAGAGTTCTTAATTTCGACGCAGCACCTCGTAATGGAGACAGAGCACTGTGCCAAGGGGGGCGGGCGAACGCAGCGCTCCGCTACCGGGCGCCGGTGGTGTGGGCGGAGGGAGGGGGGGGGGACTGCATCTGCGGCTGCTGCAGCGCGGCGAGTAGGCGTGGCAGCGAGGTCGCTGGCAAGCGGTGCAGCTCGGCGACGACGCCTGGGCTATTAGTCACGGAGGACTAGGCGCGCGCGAGTGCAACGCTCGGCGTTGGCCAGGAGGCCCCGAAGCGAGAGACACTTTCACACGCGGCAGAGGAGAGGAACGCCACGAAACGATTCATCGGTTCATTATTTCGGGTTTCCACTCATTTGCCATGGGCAGTACCCCCCCCCCGTAAGTGTAGGTTATATTACATTCTGGGAGGTAGCGATTTTCCTCCTACGTTATAATGTCAAATGCCGCACGGTTCTACATATCGGTTGGGCGGGGTTTCCCCCTCCAGATATCTCTACCAGCGTACTTCCCCCCAGTCCGGAAAAGCTCGCAACACGCTACTTCTTTGTGCACGTGGGATAGTGTAGCGTATGCAAGTGTGAATGCAGTGACGTTAACGTTCGCAAGACCCGCAATGCGGGAGGGCTGTTTACTCTGTTGTTTTTGTGTTTGTAAGAAATCTTAATTACAATACTTACAAGTACTTAATACCTCCTTTGATACTTTGCGTTAGTTAATACAATGTAAGATAAAAAATATTCCAGAAGAACGATTTTTTCCGGCTTCGGTAGATTATGTAACCCTGTTTTCAGTGGCATGATAGGAATTCCAATTTCAAAAACTAAATGGAGGCCTTCATCCAAAAATGTTGTGCAATTAAAAAAACGTGCTGAAAAGTAATAGAAAGAAAATTTATTAATCAGAATCTATCACAAAATTCAGAATCGAGTCCTGACAGCTTTCGCTTTGATGAACTTACCTATGACGTCGCCCGGGTTCGCTTTTAATGAGTTCATCACTTTACTCTCTATGGAAAATATGCTATGGTTTTATTTTTAATAGAGGGGCCTCGGAAAGGGATAATCGGGAGAACTACATTTGCATTTTTTGACTAGAGCATACCTTTATGTTCTAATGAAATATTTCATATCAAAGAAGCACCATCCAAAACTTTAAATGACGCAATAAATCATTAGAGTCTCAGAATAATGCCAAATTACAAATTTGGAAAACATCTTTGACTCCTCGTCATAAGATACTAAATTAAAACTTTACACTAGTCAATTTATAGCAATAAATAAAACGCTTTCAGAAGGCGCATTAAATTGTGTTCAGTTAGATAAGAAAAATTTGCTTTTGGGGGCCCCTTGTGTCCGGGGGCGCCAGGCGTTAGTATCTGCCAGGCCGGCGGTAGTTACGGTACTGCCTGTTTCTAAATCAAATTATCTAAGGTACTAACAGTGCTTGTATTTGCTAAACACTTTTGTAGAGGGGGCCCGGATAAATGTTTTTTCCGGGTGTGCCCGCACTCATTTCCTTTCACTACTATGTGCATGTGTGTGTATGTATGTGTGTATTTCGGAGACAGTATCGGAAGCAACAAAGAGAAAGGAAAGATCAAAGGCGGTTGAGGATAGGTTCGTTTGGTTAGGATCTGTTCCTATATTCGCCTGATAATGAACGGTAGCTTTCCGTGTCTTCTCCGATGAGAGCAGCAATCTGCTAGAATTCTCCTCCAGACAGCGGCTGAAACCGGCCTAGCTACATAGCTAGTGGTAAAAATCCATTACCAGCAGAACACTAATTCTAATACCTCCAGATCAGCGACCCTGGAAAGGAAACTGCATCGTTACGCCACTGAACGATAGGGAGCAGGCGCAAACTACACGTAACCCAACAGACAGCGCGCTGGATTCTCACCGCCGGTTTCAAGCGCTCGAATTCAGTGGTAACGTATGGATATTTCGTACAATATACGAGTACAATAAACAATGTGTTGCAGTTTTTTCTCATAGTGCCTCAGCCACTACTCTCTCAGTTATTATGTAGTATCATCAGATATTTATCAAAGTTATTATGTAGTAATCAACTGGTATTTAAATGGCAGTGATTACTGCTCAGAGCGCCGGCATCTTGCCAA
This sequence comes from Gryllus bimaculatus, assembly GCA_017312745.1. Lineage (NCBI taxonomy): Eukaryota > Metazoa > Arthropoda > Insecta > Orthoptera > Gryllidae > Gryllus > Gryllus bimaculatus. The sequence goes on along the minus strand of BOPP01000303.1, from coordinate 231,891 downwards.
TAAAGAAGCAAGTAGTTCATCGCCTTGTTCGTAGTTGTACGCGTCTAGTTCAACGTGACTAACGGCCGAGTGCAACAGACCGCAATGCCGGGACGGGGTCGCCTTGGCAAGGAGGTTCCAATGCGAGAGACGCATACTCCAACATACGTAGCAAAGGAGGGAAACGTCACAAATGGGAACGAGCAAGTCGGGAACATGGGTACGCAAGATTGAGTGTAGGTGATGATAGGTGTCGCAGCGGTGAGCGGGCTGAATTTTCAATTCCGTGTTCCGAGGATCAAAAGCAGATAACTTCAGGAAACTTACGTAGTGTGAACAATTCCTTCAGGGAAGTCACCAGAGGGCTCTCCCGTTTCCAGTGAAACACAGCTATTGCTACAATAGGATTTACGCCCTCGCAGTCAATTGGGAGTTAGTGGCAGCGAGGTCACTAGTGGGAGGTACTGCGTGGCCACACCTCTCCTCATTCTCAGCGAAATAGATGTCCACCACTCCGCTACGCGATGCGTTAGCGTTAACATGAAGGTTCTAAAGCGAGAAGACTACAAACAATCAGTAATGGACGGACATGAATAGCTTATTACTAAACTGCAGCATCTGTATTTCTTTTCATGTCTCGCTTCACGTATCAATATATTTTTTTGAAGTCTCTTCCTTACCTGCTGTCAAATATCGTGATCACAAATGGGTTTTTTCCTGTTTTAGATGATATCCAAAAAGCGTTGAATGCAATCTTGAACTGTAAGGTTGAATGTGAATGCTCTGCGTTTCTGAAACTTATATTTCTTGGATATACTTCACTTTGGAAAGAAGCTCGTGCAATGCGAGACTATCGCAAAAGTGGAAAGTGACGCAAGGGGAATTAGGATGGGACGCCCCAGAGACCAGCACGCTGAATTTCCCGTTGGGTTTCGATGCGCAAATTCACATAACTTACGGGTAATTTGTGGAAAAAAGAAGGCGTTCGCGCAAAATTCCGCACGGAATATCTAATGGCAAAAATTACTGGCATACTCCTACATTCTGTCACTATTCCCAAAACACTATCAGTACTGCAACCGAGTTAGTTTTATGGGGCCCTAGGTATAATTTCCAATCCGCTTACGTTTTCTTTGAAAGAATTTTTCATTTATTCTGAATTAAGTTTTATTTGTAGGGATATGTTTTATAATAGCGATACCGATTCATTACTGTAGGACATTAATAAAAAATTAATTTGTAAACTGGCGTCTAGAACGGCAGAACCCCAACGAGCCCCCATCCCCTCCCCTATCACATCAACATAATGAAATGGCAAACTAGTAGCAGTGTGGGTACTTGGGCACAGTGCTTCACAGCTATATGTTGCCTATTATACGCAGCGGACTAGAAATGTGTCAGCTGGCTAGGTGGAAAAGAGACCACGTTGCCAAACAGATTTCTAAGGATAGAACATTAATATGCAGCACTAAATGGTCATTACATCAGAAAAATCAGACAAAAAAGTGCTATATTATAAATATTATACCTGGGGTTGTGTGAATGAATTGATTGATCGATGATAACGGTTTAGTGATTAACGGAACAATGGCGGAATAAGGAGCCTACAAAATTGGAGAACCGTGTCAAGACCTGCCGCAAAATCGCTTTGATCCACTACAAATATAAACACATACCGCAAAGTGCAAAACAGTCCTCGTGGTCGAATTACTCGGATTTTATTCAAGTTTCATGCTTTATAGGGGTGGCCGGTCTCATAATAGAAGAGAGAGAGATAGCTACACAGATCTATATAACAATGTTCACAATTGATACTACGGACAAAATAATGACAAAATAATAATATAACATGCCCATGCAAGATATGCAAAAACTCGCAATTTAGCCTACATTATTCTACAACTATCTAAAATAATTCGACAGTCAATCTCTTCCTCCCTGCGATTGACCACGAAATAATAATTTTGGATTGTGGCGATCATAGATTGCAGAGCATGAAACCAACTTGCACGTTTTGCAATAAATATTTGATCAAGAAAAAACAAATATAATGATGAAATCTACGACAGTGCTGCTTAGGGACATATTTTAATGAAATGTAATTTTATCTCTTTCACTTTTGAACAATGCCGTTTGGATGTAAATTCCTTTTATGCTATGACGAAACGAAATGACCATTTGTATACAGCATTTTTTAAATTTTTCGTCGATTTCGACTGATAAGTCATTTATTATCTTTTTACATAATTTTTACTATATCTTTTGCTGATTTCATTGATTTTAATATCATTTTAATGGTACTTGCTTCAAACAATATTTACGAGGTGCAACAGATATTCCCCACAGAATTCCAAACTAGCCGATTTCTTTGCTGATATATTGTAATGTCAGCCGTTGTGAGTGCTAAGTAATCTGAGGTTTCTGTGACTTCATCAGAGCCATTGTCAGTTCGGCCGATTTTGCGATAAATAAAGGCAGAGATTTTCTTTCAAAAAGCAGTCCAAACCCAATGTTTGAAAGCTGAGTTCACTTGAACAAAAAGAAAAAGCCTCGATTACATCAGTAATATATCCTCCAGCATGAGTTGTTCATCTGAAGTTCTGACTAATTTTTTAGGTTTTTTACGTCATTTTTCTATGGTTTTGGGGTATTTTAAAGCACTTTAATAACATTTTATTAATCATCTTTGGCAATCAAAATCCGCCCCTTAATTATGATCATGTTGATCAAATCAAGCTTCAGTTGTGAATTCTCAAATTACTGCACACATAAGTACTCTAAAATTCTACTATTCGTTCTGATGTATCATGCTTCGCATTAGCGTTTCAGACAAGCAACGTGACCACATTATCGCGCATTGCGAACCATAAGAGGAGGATGAAAAGATGGGACCACATGGTGTCATGCATCTTGGAGCATACTGAATATTTGTAATAATTTAAAAACAATACACATTTTAAATTTAATAACTTAAGACAAGAATCCATTGAATTAATAATTATTTAACAACATAATTTCTATAATTAATTTAATTCGACATTAATGAAATTAATTCACTTAAACATATTCTGAAAATAGAGAGTACCTCGAGAAATGAGAGTTGGCCTTGGCACAGTCGGTACGTTCTATTATAAACTAAAAATTAACTTTAGTTTTAAACCATTCGTCTCAAGAAAATAAACTAACAGACTTATATTGTAGGAAATCTAATCACTTTACTATTATAAATATGAACGTTTTCTTAAAATCCTTATTGGTTGAGTTAGCAACAAAACTCTCAAGAAAAAGAACCAACAATTTTGCCAGATTGCGAGATTTTTAATATGCTCTAGTGCCTAATATGTTTGGCAAAGAATGTCTACCAGATGAAATTTGTTGCAAAATAAATGTAATTTACTTTGTTTTAGAACACCTTTTTCTACGAGCACCATTTGTCGGCATTACCAGAATAAACAAGGTAGAAGAGGTAAATATACATACATCGTCGGTTTATTTGAAAAGTAATATAGTATTGTTTTTATTTTTCTCTTTAAAGTACCTCAATGTTGGTTTTAAACATCTACAATCATGCAAAACCTCTTTCATTGCATTAGAGTGCTCTAAAACCCTAAAAGCGGCAGGTCGTGTTTCTTTAAAAGCACATCGGTCTGATTTTGTAATATAAACGTTGTTTAAAATTTGAATCCCCCTAATTTTGGCAAATGTTTAGTAGCTTTTAGTAACTTTTTAGAATAAGCCGAGGAATATAAACACATACATATTTTACAAACAAACGGGACAACAGCGCGCGAGAGGGTTGGCGGTCATTGATGCGGTTCGCAAACCACGAGGTTCTATGAGATAGCGATGATATCAAGCAATTACTTAGCATTACCCTCAGGAAGGTCCTGGAACACTTTAATATCAGTCTGAGTGGTCTTGGGAACTCGTCTCAGAATACTGAGAATGGCCGAGTCTCTGACAAACTTCGAGTTCAAGTAGACAGCGAACTTACCAATTGAGTTACTGGGCCTACAGGATTGAGATATCAAAATTCAGATGAAAGGAAGAGAGTTAAATAAGGAAGGATTAAGGCGTGGTTACTCAGGGCGTAAAAGCCGTTTGAAATACGAGAGAAAAGGAAGGTGGTGAAGACGTTGGGGATTATTAATGACAGATCATATTGCTTAACATAGCAGGAAGGTATCAGCGTTGTATTATGGTTAAACAGGAATTATTATGATACAATTTGAAAATGTAGACTTCTAGAAATTCAAGACTGCACTGTATTAGCGATTCTAGGAAATAGGATAACGCTTCGAATCGCACCTTCTCGCCAATTTTTCCTTCGAACGCTGTTTGATTATGTAAAAGGAAAACATTGGTCCAAATTGTTTTAGTAAGTCCATTGCAATGTAGTTGTACGCTAAAATCCAAGTTTTATGAGCGCATTTTCATTATTATCAAATATTGTACAAAAAATGCGAAATTTGCCAAAGAAATGTAACTTTTCTGGTGATTAACAACTGTTTAAAAGTATGTTAAAGGCTGAACATTTTAAATATATTACTTTTGTTTTTGCAACATAATGTAAATTAATAATATAAATAAATTTAAAATATAAATATCTATAAAAATATAAATTATATAACAAATATATATTACAAAATATTAATATTAACATAAATATTATTAATATAAATAAATTCAAAATATAAATAACCAATGCATTATGAATGAATACAAAAAATACGACTATCTACAATTCAATGATAATCTGTAATTATAGAAAGTGTGCCGGCCACATATAAAAATAAAAGTAACCCACTCCATCACGAGCAGAAATGAAATATCCCTCACGAAAAGAGTTCCAAATACTTGTCCACCCGCGCTGCCCGCACGGGGCGATGCCTAGAAGAGACGACAGTATACAGCGGCAGGGGAGACACAGGGAGGACGGATACCGCCAGATGAATGAGTGCGTTTCCGCACGCGTCATGTCCGGCGACGCAAATAATTTTTCACATTAAGCAGCAAAAAACAGGATGCCCTACTTCCCGGTGTAGCTGCGGTCTCGGTGGAGTTAGTGACGACAGAAGCAGCTGCTCCTGTGGTGGTAAAATAGAGAACGTGAGAACTGCCTCATAAGCCGTGAAGCGGATAGATTCCGAGTTCAAGGATTTATAGACGATGAAAGGAACCACATATACGCAGAATTTCATAACACTAAAGTTTTGCAAACCTAGAATGAGCTAATTCTATTCGAAACTTCTTTTCCCCGGATGTAGAGTACTGCATATGGGACTACGATGGAGATTAATGTGACTACTGATTCGAATAAATCTTTAAAGACAACTGTATGTCTTTAAAACAAACAATAATACTTCATAAAAAGGTATCTGAGAGAAACGGAAGCATAACGCTATTCAATCGACATCCAGATTTTGTCAACAAAGATAAGGATGCTATGTTAACATTCGCACTTGGAATTTGACGGACAGGTACTGATACACTATGTTGTTATTCTGCATGTCTGCCTGTTGGTTTGTCTCACTGTCTCTCGAACATTTATGGCTAGTGGCGGGCGGGCGGACGCGCGTGCGCGTGTATGTTTGTGTACGTAAGGAAATACGCTGTAGTCGCGATGATACATGCGGTGCTGGTCTTTACGGTCGTTGGTCATTATTATCATGCTATCATCAGTGCGTCGTAGAAGCCGTATATTAGTTAATTTATTACTTGGATTATCTGAAAAAGATTTGATGCAGCAAATTTACAGCAACGAAGAGACGGAGCAGTGAGCGAGTGTGAGGGGCGCGTGTAAACAGTGAATTATCCTGCACACGTACATACATTCACCATACTGAACAGGGAACCGTCTTAGACAAGCGGTAATGTTATGTAACTAATCTGAAAATTACGAACGTCTGCTATTATGGTTTGTGACAAATTGAAATTGCATTCTGCCCGAACTCTTGAGGTGAATTCCAGGTGTTGTTTATAAGAATCTGAAGTGAATTCGAGGTGTTGATTATAAGAATCAGATCTTGTCTGTTCAAAAGAGGCTGACGCACAAATTCTTACGAGTGATTGTTACGAGAGGTTGTTTGCTAACGGTCAATGATAGTAGAACTGTGTACACAGATTCACTGTTTCAGTGTTTCAATATTTTCATTCTGCTATACGATTTTGCTGCTTGAGTTAGGTTCTAAATCCTGGATGTGGGTGCTATTTATCCATTTCTTTTGAGAAATGCATGTCGAGGACCACAACGAGGGTGCATCCACCATCAAAAAAGTCAAAGAGAAACCGCAATCCCCAAAGTATTTGAGAAAACCACCAACCAAAGTTAGCCAACATCACACGAGTACCAATGAACAATTTAGGAAACCTGGAAATTGTTTGATTCCGTAATAACGCACATTCGACCGAGTCATTTCTAGAAAACACAAAGGGGGCTTATTTTGCGGTCAGTCAAGCACAGCTTAGGCAATGTTAACTTCATGTAGCTGTGTTTAAGTATGTTAAGTTTGCGATTAAGGTAGCGTTTAAGGTAGCAAGCTTACTAGAGCTCGCGGGCACTGCGCCCAGCGCAACTAACGCGAGATTTAAAATAAGGGTTATACACCTTTTTCAGAGGTCCGCCACTAGATACCTGACCCATGACAGTCATTGAGAGGTTATTTGGCAGTTATTTTCACAAATTTACCCCTTTCCTCTTTCTTTGCTTATTTCCTGTTTATTAAAGTTATCTTTTTCTGTTTGAAGCAAAGAAAATCCATTGAAATTAAGTAATGTCAAATCACAAATTCTCAACTGAGAGTAAAATTAAACATTTTTAATCGAAAATATCTTTATTTTGTAATAGGGTTTGCTTAAGAGTGATATACCAGCAGTGACATTCTAGGTTCAGGTTACCAAGCTTAACCCACCAAGATTCTGGCGGTTAAAAGCGCTGTCCGTCCGTAAGCTATAATTGTTAACTTGCAGAGACTTCTTAATTTATATCACTTGTTTATTTATGTATCACAGCATAATGGATATATTGCATGCAATTTCGCATTATATTTTCACGGACAAAAAGTTATTTTCGACTCTTCTACACGCCTGTGAAATTTGTAACATTTATTCTGACACATATGTGCATATGTTTGTCCTAAAAGGAATTCAACATATATAATAACATAAAATTTAATCGACACAAATTTTTAGAAAGGAAACGTCAAAATATGTTTCACTTCATTAGTTCCGAAATTACTGAAAATTGCTTGTTATACTGTCAACTGTTTCTTTAATTTTACCAATTTTCTTAACAATTAATAAACATGTTCCTTTCCTGTGGGATAAAGTATTCGAGATTACGTGCACATTTTATCCTACTAGTTTGATAGCGAACATTTCATCACGAACCCTCTTAAGAGGTACAGATTGTCCAAAAAACATTAGCAGGTTTCTACAGTGAATTATTTCGAACACTGTACATGTATTGAAATTGATTGTAAAACCATTCAAGTGAAGCACAATTCGACATTTTTGGAAATTACAATGCTACGTAATTCTAATAGTCAAATAAATGAAAATATTTTTGGAAAGCATTAGTTGCTAAAATTTTCTTTACCCTACATACCAGTATCAAACGTTACATTTGAAGACCATCTATATAATATAGCATACAGATGGCATACATTTGACTTCTCAAAGAGTAAAAGAGCGTGATTATTTTTATAGCGTTTTCTATTCACAATGACCTAGTTAACTCTATCTTTATTAGTATTGAAGAAAATAGCTCTAAAGTTTGAAAATGGTAACGTATGAACGATCCCATGCGCGCTACTGTTTAAACATTTTTCATGCTTCGATCTTTTCTTTCAGAAAAATAAAACTTCACTTAAACGTAAAAAGATTTACTTTAATACGATGTGAATATAATTTTTGTAAACATATTACTTAAGTATTTAAAAAATATTTTAATTTTAAAAATATAATTTTTCAAATTAGCCCGACACTTAAATGAATATTAAAATACTTATTTATTTCTACACTAATATTGTATATATTTGCGAAATTTCAAAATGTCACACAAATAAACAACATTTTAAAAATAGTTTGTCGACCAGATCACGTAAGCCGTTCGCCCCACAGGACTTCGATGCCCCGACGTCTTCAGGTAAACCAGCGTGAGACATGTTCCGTTATGAAACGCAGAGCCAAGCACACGGTATTCCATGGCAGAGTTCTTGCGAAACTTTCCTCTGCGGTTCATTTATAACAACTAGGGTCTCCATGAAACAGGGCGCAGGCTTGTGTCTCAGATATACGAAACAAGTGACACAGAAACACAAGTGTTGTTCTGTAAAGTTAGTGACCATGAATTGCCTTATAAAAATATCAATGCAAAATTACAGTTGCCGGTCCGGATGGCCGAAATCGTTATATCAATAGTGCCGTAGAGATCTCGGACCGAAGGATAACGGGTTTGAGTCCCGCCTTGGCATGGTTGTATTGTGTTCGTCCTTTCACCCCTATCATCATATCGCGTCAGCTTCATAATTACTATACCGTTACTCGCAATAGTAGTCGCTAACGGCCTAGAAGTTGATGAGACCTTAAATAAAAAAAAATACAGTTACGGAAGAAGTGTATGTATACGATGCTACAACCAGCATTCTCAAGAAGTTGAAATTTCATTAATATTTAAAACATCGATATTTCTACAAAAACTCATTGTTTTGAAAACGTCTACATATATGTGGCATCCCTAATATGTATTGAATTCATTAAGTTTTAAAAGTACTTTTTTGTCTTTTTAAATTTAGACTTAGATTTAGATTTTAGACCAAAAAGTTTGAAAACCAAATTCCATTGTATTCTCTGAAGCGTATCATGGCTGATTCAAATGAAAACCTTAAAAGTGCAGTACGTTTTTTTTTACTGTAACAATGAGAAACAACTCACGCATATCATTTTTCGAAACAGTCTACTTGACATTCAATACAAGTGTTCAAATCTTTGGTGGGTAGATTACATAGCTAGGTTGAATTCAGCTGCCGGATGTGAATTCTAAGCACCAATTGCTCTGGTATTTTCACACATTTTTTTACTTTCTACCTACGGAATAGAGAAAAAAATGTAATACTGCGAGAAAAATGGCGAATGTTTGGGAGAAACCTCATATTCCAGGGTCCTGGTAACGGAAAAGTGGATAAATTAAGTTACTAAACTTAGAAAAAAAATCCTCCATCGTGTAGTGTATCCCAAATCCAAATTTTGTGAGTCCTTGATACCGAAAAATCGTATGACGGCAAAACGACGGTCCATCCGTCCGTCCGTCCGTCCGTGAACATCGTTAGCGGCTAAACCCTTCAGCTGATTTTCTCTGGGATTGATATTCTCCAATCGACTTGGCTGTGGTGTCGCGGCCCCCTTGAATTTGATATCGATATTTTAATTTTTGAGGTACTTTACATGAACCTCCTAGGACAGTTTCTAAATTTTCAAAGTAATGGCTCCCTAATTTTTTATTAAATTTTATTGTTGAATAGTGTGAAGAACGTTTAAGAGAGTGCTGTGTTCGACAAGAATTCGGATTTTTCGAAAATTAGGAAAGTTCAAATTTTTTCATACTCTTCCTTCGACGAAAATATTAAAGATAGAGATTTTTTCCTTACTGAAATCTGTTCCTGACAGATTTTGAAATAAAATCATGTACAATTTTGCGTGCACACGCGCACGTGCACACGCATATAGGTCTAAATTTGAGAGAAATTACTGCAGTTGGAAGGGTTCCGAGAAAATAAAAACAAATCGGTGTAAATATATTAGACGCACATACATATTCGGGCTCTGAATTCCATCACATGCCTCTGCATGTAAGGAATTCAGTGACCCACTTGGATATTTGTGATTGTGACGTGAATTACTGGGTAATAAATGACACGAAGAATTTTCGATGATTACATATGTTACAAAACGAAGAGTTTCATACAGATTATTGGCGGCAGAGCCGTTTCTAATTTAACAATGGTGTTTTCCAACGTCGGCAAGTTGTGAAGAATTTAGACCATAGTTGTCTCGTGTTTTCCAAGCTCGAGAGGTGTCTCCAAAACTGCAGAACTGATGCAGGTACCATGCCAATTCCCTCAGCAGTGCACGGAAATCGCACGGAAATCGCTTCCCTTTCCAAAGACGGTGCCGACCAGGTCCGACGGTCCGACCAGGTCCGACGACATAAATAAAAACTGTCAACAACTGCAAATATTCTAACTATAAATATATCGATCTGTGTGAAAATTCCGCTCCCAATAAATCATGTTTTAAAAGGAAAAATATCTTCGTACAGGAAGTCAAATACGAATGTTTCTGACAATCGATCCTAGAGAATGAGGTTATGTAGATAAAATAAAACTCTAAAGATGTAGTAGATATAAAAATGTCTGCCCTAAATGTGTTTGATGCGGCTCTGAAAGGTTATTCATTATCTAGACGTTGCACATCCAGCGTGGGAGGATCACCGCCTCTTCCCGCGGTAAAAATGCACTACACATACGAGTCTCATATTTTCAGAATACATTTTCCACTGTTCTTCTTTTCAAAAATGGTTACATCAGCTTAACATTCGTATCGAGTTGGTCTGTAAATAGGTTGTATCCTGCTTTTTAAATATGTTAAACAATTATTTCAGGGTAATTAATTAATTGGAATTCTGAAAATTATTTCCTATTCGATTTAGTAATTTGATTTTGCCATGGTGAATATACCTTTGAAAATCGAAAGGTTTTTCTTCCTCAACTTTGATTGCGCACCCTTTATCGCTCGCGGATGCTCGATGTTATGACTTCTAGGCTGCCCGGGTGACGCCGCGTCGTTGGCAGAGAGGGCGCCTCTACCCGCGTCACGCAGCGTCATCCGGACAGCCTAGAAGTCATGAACTCGAGCCGTGGAAGCCTACGTGTGCTCGGCGTTACCTCGAAAGATGGATATAAAATATGAGGGAAATGTGTTTGGCGTTTTTTTTTTTTTTTTTTTTTTTTTGCATTAGAAGCACCTTAGGCATTAGGAAATGCTACGTCATAAATAGAGCTCTGACATTTGCTCTCATTTACGAGTGCATAACCCCACATTCATTTCCGGTGTTGTGCTCCTAGCGTTATTGCTGTAGATAATGTCTATGATTTGATGAGCACATCCATGGGCAAATATTATGACTGCAAAAGACAAAGGAATTCATTTGTCGTATTATTTTCTTCAAAAGACTACAAAATTAAAGACAAACAAATATATCATTAAACAACAAAATTTCATATCATAAAAAATCATATCATAAAGCAAAATTTCAAGAGCACTGAAGTATGTCACGCAACCAGCCGGTGGTAAGGTTGTGAATAAAGTATTGTTGTTTTTCCCTTGTGATTGTGTGAAAAGTGTGATAAGAGGAAAGTTGAACGCAAGCCATTGCTTATTTCATGTGGTTATTTGATCCGATGTCACGTCGCAAATATACGATGACATTTAATAAAGACATAAATGATGTGAAATAGAGCAACCTTGCACCAACATTGTATACGGAATTTTACTCAAATATACATATAGACTTCGCCGATCTGGCCGTAATCAACGGCTTACTAATTTTAAATCAATATTTTAATTTTCAACGGCACTTCTGATATGACGCCCATATCACATTTTGTAAATTTACTAAGAAATTGCAGTATTTTTCCCTTTAATTAGTCTGATCTAATTGGGGGACCGTGCTCATGGAAATATGGAAAAGGACAATATTAAATGAAACATCTAAACATCAAAATATGAACTATGAACTCTATGTATCTTCCTTAATGCAAACTACATCTGCACATTAAGTAATTTCATTCACGTTTATTCTTCTTCTTCAAAATATTAGTACTTCATGTCTTAAGTCAAATTATAATATTTTTTCAAAAATTACTTACAATATCTAACATGTTTTATAATTGCTCCATTTTTTCTTTAATCGTGTAAGGATCGAGTACAATATACAGACTTCTGTGGTAAAGTGCCACAACTTTACAAATTTCAAAAATTAAACATACGCATTTTATTCGAGTTCAGTGCACTTCGTTTGGTTTCTAAGAACCTCGTGAAGTAGTACCGCTTGTCTCCATTAGATTATTTACACATCATCCAGTTTTTCATGAACACATTTTCCTACAGTTATTAATAAGGGTGTTAACTATTATTCTCACCTATAACAATTTATTCTACTTCGCCATACGGCACGTACAGTTCATACAGTTCTTCGAAGAAAATAAATCTAACCAAATTAAATTAATGTGTTAAAACATTTATTAAAATGTTGATGATTCACAGAGAATTTATTCAGTTCAAACATGCATTATTATCTCTAAAAAACACGCGCTTGTGACCTTATTTCATTTAGAGTACTTAGTTCGAAGGTCAGCATCGCAAAGAAATACATCCGTTATTATTCTTATTTCAGAGATATGAATATTTAGTAAGGAAGGTGGATTAGATATAGACGGGGGGGAGGTAGTTTGAAAAAGGTAGAAGCTCAAGGCGTTAGGACAGTATTGGGTTAAATCGGCACGAAAATTCTTTATGTATGAATTCATGCTTTAGAAGACAATTCTCTTGCATGTATTATTTATTACAATTATGGGAAGGCGGTAATAACATTGCTCGCAATGCTCACATGAAAGACAAAAAATGCCGTATATAAAATAGCAGTCTGAAAAAAAATTGGAGAAGCAGGAAGAATAGTTAAACTTGAAGGTATTTTGTCAACCAATTTCGACACGAAATTCAAATATTAAAAAAGAAATATTTGAAATGGATTTTCGGCGTGATAGCGTTGAAGTACTACCTCAGATTTTTCCACCTAGAATGTGTCTTATAACATTTTATAACATATTTATTTTCAGATTTTTTAAACAATGTGGACGATAGTGAACAATTTAAAAGCATTTTTCAATTTAAAATTTGAAATTCAGTCAAAATGTGATTGCAAAAAATTATCACCAATATTTAGATAATTTATATTTAAATTATTGAAACGTTTTACCAGCACGATTTACAACGTTTGGCTGAGAAATGTTTATTTTGATGTAGAAAGTATTTATATTATCAAAATAAAAATATTGTGTCCCTCTTTTTATATTTATGTAATGTTTCTAATATAAATCAAATTACTCGGTTTTAGGTATATTAATCATTCATGTTTAAAATATAAATCAAATTACTAAGTTGTAGATTTATTAATCATTGCAAATCAGTGAATCATTGTCACTGTCTCCTTCAATGATTGAAATCACGTGTTCGTTTATAAAGTCCACCCAAACTTTCAGACGGCTTAACAATTTTCACTAAGTAACGAGCGAGTGACAAATAATAAATGATCGCAGCTATGCGGGAGCACCATCCCAGGGCGCTACTTCCGTTCGCACGAACACAATAATATCCTTTCACTTCCGATGTTCCCGAGGGGGAAACAGATGAGGGGCTCCTCCGGTGGACCGATGTTTGCGCGTTCTCCGCAGCATCAGTTTGCGTCACGAACCCACCACATGGGCCACAACCCGGGCACTTCGTTTGAAACGTGCGACCAGACATTGACCACCATGTAGCATGGAGAACAAGCAGTGTTGAGTAACATTTTGACAGCGGCATAAATTGACAAATTTCAACGGTCACCAACCAAAAAATCACACGATAAAGGTGTAATTGAAATAAAAGATGCAATATCTAAAAAAAAAGTATTATCTGTTTCTGGCTCTATGACTTGTAACTGAGATAATTTTGGCTTATAAAACTCCCGCTAATATTATGACGCAAATTGTTGCTAGAAAATCATTGACTGAAGTCGGATGAGCAAGAGCCCACCTCTCTCTTTCCACCGAGGAGATTCCAATTGAGTATGGTACATAATCGATTTAACACTTATGAGAATTCGAGTTCATATGTCGTGATTGAATCCATGTTTAAATATTGGTAAAACCTTTTTTTTCGTCCCCATTTTGGCGCGAATTTCGAGTTTTTAAACTGATAAAATTGATTTAATTTTTTTTACTATCGTCCACATTGTTTAAAAATCTGAAAAGAAATATATGTTATAAAATGTAATCAGACACATTCTTTGGGGGCTAACAAAATAAACCAAACCAACCATAACAAAACACCTTTAAAATTTAAATTTTAGTATATCTGTTTGCTGAAAGGATGACTTACTTTGTTACCACACATGCCTTGTTCATATTTATGAAGGGTTTAGGACAGTAATAAGAAGTTTCACACTTCGACCAAAATAGAGATACCTTCATTTACAAGAATACATGAGTACATGAGATATCAATATTTACGGGATATTTACATTTAAAAGCGGGAATTTTGATGTGCTGCCGTGGCTTATTTTGCTACAGCCCCAAGCTCTTCAAGTGTATTCACAAACACATAGCATGCCTCTACCTACTGAAGTGCTACTTTTAATTCAGTGTGGGAACATTGACGACCCCGCGCATGTGCATGGTCTCTCGCCCTCCACTTGCCGCTCAGAGCTTGTTGATACTACTAGGTCCTGCCGTGTACTCCCGTTCCGATCGCTGTCGTGAGCACCGATGCAGGTGATTAGTGCCCGCGACGGGGCCTAACAGTTCCACTTGGGCGCTACGCTAGCACTGGAGTGGACAGCGACCTTCGAGGGACACAGTCGTGAACTGTGCGGGAGGTTCATTGACTATTAGATTAAACGCACCAGTGAGGAAGCTTCTAGCACGCTAACGCGCAGAATAATAGACTGGGAGGCAAATTGACAATACGATATTCGGAAACGTACTCAGGGTGAGCCAATGCAGGTATACAAATTAAATATTATGATCTTAATATTGCCATAATTATTCATTATTCATTATTTTAGTGTTTCGACCTGTGAGGCCCGGGTCCATATAGAAAGTACTTTCTGTAATTTTCGAATTCGTTTATAGGCTGTATCTTCAAAATATTACTTGGGAACACACACACACAAAACAACACTTTTCGACACTCGAAGTGCTACTGATAAACTACAGAAATCAATCGGGCCCCAGTAATGACTCCGCTTTTTATGACCTACGTAAATTTAACAACGAAAGCCCTCTAAATTGGCTTTAAAAGGCGATTAAAATATGAAATAAGTTTAATTTGGCATAGATGCAAAAACAACTCTTCAAAGTATACTTTCCACAGATTCACTCAAATATCATAATTTTTCCTTGAAAAAGCGGTATGTTTTATGTGATATTTCGAAAGATGCATTTCAATTAACTCACTATACTCGCGAAAATGTTTGTTACACGATTACTCGCGTATTAGATTTTATCTAAAAACTGTTTATTTTCAATTTATTGTTTTATTATAACACAAATTCGTGCTCTAATATTCCCAGATACTCGTCATTGAGTTCTATAAATTGTATAGTTGTAATAATACATAAAGATGACACGCATGTTCATAATTTTTCTTTATAATAAACACTGTAATCAAAATCAAAGTCATGAAGTGAAGTACTACACATCGCAAATTTATCTGAGAAAGACAATCATAGAATACAATTAAGGCAATAAACATATAATTTCAACACATTGAAACATACAGGAACATTTATGAACTAAAATAAGCCTCATCAGAACTACATTCATTGAAAACAAATATTACTTTTTGTGTGTCCTTTTCAGAGGAGTTTGGAGTGAATATTACAGGAATGCTTCATGAATCTGTTTTGCTTCTTCGGACTTATAACGAATATTTTCTTTCTTGATTGCTCACTAACATAACATTTTACTCTAAAAAGAAAACAAAACTAACAGAAACTTCAGCGTAGGGATGGTAGACGACATTCTTGTTAAATCTATGAATATTACATTTGATATCGAGTATAATAAACACGATCAAGATGAGACACTAAGCTAATCCGATCTTCACGCAAACACACAAGACACAAACCAAAGTAAATAATTGGGAGGAGAGTGGATGCGATAATCGTATCGAAATATAATGCGAGTGCTCGCGCGTGAGAAAACATCTAAAACGACGCGCCGCAATTATCAGCACCTCCTCATATTGCTCCTCATATATCTCCCTTCGCAGAACTGATAGAAACGATGAACGGATGCAGAGTTGAAACTTGCAGGAATGTATTGCTCAATCGTTATCTCCGTGGGTTGAAAAATGTCAATGCTATTGAAAGAAATCCAGAAATTCTTAGATTTTTCTACCAGCGCGAGACACGGCGGGTTAAGGTAGTGGGCCAATAAATAAGAAATGAAAAAAAGCGGGATGAAAGTGAGTTGCTTTATGACCAAACATAACACCTCCAAAATAATATATCAACAAAGCCTAAATCTCTTTGATGATGAAATATACTTATTTATTATTAAAATAAATTATATTTATTTTAAAGCAAATTAGAGTGTGAGGAAAGTTATATTTAATGCCCACACGAAATACAAGGTACAATTTCGTCATTTTCTAAATGGAAATTGGGTAAGCGCACGAGAACACATTCGCATTTCAATACCCAAGGAAAATGTTTGCAAAGAAATTTGATATAGCTTCTGAGAAGGTGCCGATTTAGCTCACACTTCCGTCTCTTCTTTAATAAACTTCTAGCTTAAGTAACTCCGTATTGTCTGTGTATTGATTTATCACAATCATCTATTAGAGAAAAAAGGAATGAAATTTATAGTGTTAAATGGAAATAATTTTCATTATATCGAAGAATAACTACAAGTAAATAAATCAAACTTAAAAAATTCGAGATGCATTTCGAAACGCGAACTTCGCTTTCTTAACCACTCACAATTATTCATGCAAAATTTGGGTGACTACCCTTGAACAAATGTGACAACATTTCGACCAGCCGTACATAGCAACACGAAAGACTCTCTGCACGTATGAGATTACGAGGTAGTGTATACCCATTTTGGAGTTAAACAGTCGCAAGGTATATTTTAAAAGAATGTCACGTTCTTCGTAACAACGTTCTATAAGCGCTAAATATTTTCGAAAATATTTTCACAAATATTTGATGTTTCTATGTACAAGACTTATGACGTGTACTACATAAAAGTCACATGAGGTTCGATAAAGATAAGCATGAAAACAATTGTGTAAATGATTATTTATTTGTATGTGGCGCTCTAAGAGGCGAGTATTGAAAAATATCAGCTTCTCTATCGCCTATAAAGTGTGATATTAAAATTGTGATTGACAGCACTCTTAAAAACTTTTAAACACAATATCTCTTAATTGTTTCATTCTATACCACTCAGAATTTTCCATCATTTTATTTCTAATATTTTCTTTCTCAGATCCTTTCCCCTACAAGTTACTAACACCTTATTTCATTCAATGGAACTCGTATTAACCCATCTGCTTCATAAGAAATAAGGTATTTTAGAGGGTTGTTGCTTAATGGGAAAGATAATTTCTTTTACAAAAATAGTGTATTATTACCAGATATTGGATGTTTAAGAAAGTGTATATTTTATTCTAATCAGTAACATATATAAAGCCTTCAAAATAAGTGTACGAATTATGAAACATAAAACATTTTAACGACGTTTTATTTCGACTCATTTTATGTAAGCGCCATATACACTTGCTACCATTGTAAATGTATTTTAAAATGCCTCTAGTCCTTGTCTTGGTTAACACAAACGTTTATATCATTTTTAGTTTTAGAGTTTCCCATAATTACCTACGCGAAACGAACTTTCATTTTCTTGAGTAGAATCAACGTCACAAGCGTATGGGAGATACCTTCTTTATCTTGGGAGCATCAAAACTCGCTTTTCTCGCACCTCTTTGCATTAATAAAAAGGGAACGAAACGGTGGATCTTGGGTGAGCGCTGAGCTCAGATTCCGTAAACAACCCAAACACTCGCGTTTTACAGGGCAAGTCGATAACCCTGACTTCTCCAAACAATATTCTATCGTACCAGATGTTCTTCTAGGTAGGAAGGTAAGGTAAGGTAAGGAAGGCTTCGTTATTATTTATTAACAATTCAAAGAATTATATGATAAGGCACTGAAATTGAGCGAGCAGCCATAGTATCATATCAACGACCAATCGTTATTTGATTCTCAGAATCCACGGTTTCCTCGAGGATTGAAGTTGAGGCACAGCATAAATTGCGCAAGTGCCGTTGTTAAGACGTCAAAATGTTTTGTTTTATGTCTTTGGGGTGGGAGAGCTCAACTCTTTTTACTTGGCGACTTTCTGAAAACCGCCATCCTCGTTCTTTCAATAAAGAATTCTGAAATGATAACAAAATCGAGACTATCGGCACAAGAAAATATCATGTGTCTCTTCTTCTGGACTTAATTTTTACCCATTTCTCCAACTTCACGCGTGAAATTGCAGCTGTCTTCGCGTGGGATTGCAAGAGATCACAGAGTCAATATTAATGTCGCCAGGCCATGCCGTTTCGGTAATTTTCGGAGTGTTAATAAAAAAATATATTAGCGTCAATGAATACGAAATGTCCCCCGTTTTCATGAGAGATGTGATTTGCTACCCATCTGTCTCAGCCTTTGATTTCTAACAATGCGTGCTAATAGGGTCTTACATAGAAAAGCAGCTATCTTTCTCGGGAAAGCGACAAATAGAGAATCGAGTGGAGTGCTTGCTTCGGCTCGGCAGGGATGAGCTGTGCTCTGCTATCTAAATGATTACTCCCGCAAGTTTTCTCGATACACGGGCTCCCTAGTCCTCATCCAGCGCTGAATAGCAAGGCACGTTGACATAATTAAGCTTGACTCGGAAAGGCACGTACTCATTTACAATGCTGACAACAACCACCGCGTACTTTCAAAACAATCGTAGCATTTCTAGTGCCATGATTTGGCGAATTAAGTCCATGCCCACAGTTGGTACGCCCTTTTAAACCGTACCATAGCCACATCCTTCCTCTCCCAGCACCCCCCGCTATGGAATATCAAGAAAACTTGCGCGTATAGTACAAAGCAGTTTCGAAGCGTTTATTCTTTGGACCTCCGCTTTGTTTATTCTCAGCACTGCAGTTCCCGGACTTGAGGAAAATTAAATCCATTTTGGAGACGTGACGTTTGAAGTGTACACATTTAACTCTTAATTTAAACCAAAGAAATGTTATAATTGTATATATTTGAAATAAGGCGCCAAATTTGAATTATTTTCGGCGCCTGTGTTTAAAGCTCCTTTTACGTGCATTTTAATTTTAAATACAGAAACTTCGATGTACTGCGTTCGTACAATGTTATCACTTGTGATGTGAAAACGGGTAAATTAACCCTACAGTGGGACCGTTGGGTCAACCAGACCCAGTGTAAAATATATTTGAAGATATCTTGAAATGGAAACGCAGCACTTAAATGAATTTTCGCCTAATTTTCAAAATAACGATTTTCTTTAAAATTATAATCCCTATTATATTTCAGTGTTAGTCATTGTTAAATGAAAGGGAAATTCGGGTCGTACTCCTCATATACTTCTTTCTAGAATGATTAAAAGATTTGTAAGCACATTTCCGAACTGTGTGTGTTAGTGACAGCTTAATATATTGCTTGTGTGTTACATACATATGATTGAAATGGATGAAGAATAGGAAACTAAAACTGCGCGAATAAGATGGATGTTAGAGGAACTAATTGATCGATTCAACATGAAGATGCATAACGAGATTTCTGTTCATACTGTGAGCAAAATAGCGATAGTGAGGCAGAAGGTTAACAGTTGAAAAGTGAAAATTGATACCAATTACACCTCACACGTCTTAGGAAAAGACAATACAACTAAATGGAGAAAATCTGTAGGCAATATAAATATTCGCAAGCGTTATAACAATATTATTATTACACGTGTACCAGCGGTGCCGCAGTTCTCAATAAAAGCTCAAACGAAGATATGTTCTTAAATGATTTTGTCTGAAGATCGCTTGTAACGTGCTTTATTTCTTGTCTAGAATAAATATATTTTGGTAACAAAATAATAATAATTCATATCCATAAACAATACAACAATACACAAGAAATGTTTGAAAGGGCCCTTTCAGACCCGTTACTACTGATGAACCTTTCTTAGATGTTACCACTGTAAGGTTAAGAAAATTGGTATGAAGGGGCTGGTCGGTGGTAGGGGAGTGGGGTGAATATGCATATGTTAGAGCCGGGGCGAGATTTGTATACAATATATTGAATTCAGAGACCGTTCTCAGGGAAATCGGTCATTGAAAGGAGTGGTTGTTTAATAAGAGTAATTGAAAAGAATGATTCTTCAGAGTGGTTTCACTGAATACACATTTTATTACGAAATATAAATAAAATGCATAACTAGGTCACGTATACGGGGAAATTTACGGAATTCCGTAGCCTGCCTTTCCAAACACCGCCGGCATTTCGCACAAAAACACATCGAAACAAAATGCTAATTTTCATAGTTCTCCCTCCCGATCAAATAAAACGCGGTGAAACAGAAAACAATACCTAAACCCACGGCTTCTTTGCCCGACGCCTACCGCAGCTTATTTCGATTCGTTGCGCAAATTTTGCTTTGTGTCTACAAGACATCACACACGCCACGTTTTATATGAGCAACGTCGAACAATTTATTTGTATGGGCGCGTGGGTGGGAGGGTGGCCTCGTTTCGTATGGCGCGTAATATCAAAGCGCAGCTGCCCCCGGAGTTCCGTTGGCTCGGCGTAGGAAGCAGCGCTTTCCGCCACTCGCCGGCCACATGTGACCAGCCCGGCAGCGCCAGCACTCGCCCCGCGCCCTTCAATATCGCCGCGAACGAATCCATTGAACCGGAGCGCAGTCACGGTTCCGTTCCGTTTCGTTTCTTCGCCTCCTCGCGCACCTTGCCCGGTTTTAATTAAAAGAAAGCCCCGGCTCGCGGGAGGCACGGTAGCAGGAAACGAGAGGCACGGGATGAAGGAATGCTAAGAGGGAGGGAGGAATAAAAGGAAGAGGATCGCAAGGAGTAGAAGAAAGGTGAGATGAGAGCGGTGAGATAGAAAGGAGGGTGGGGACGGTAGGAAAGAGGGAGGAGTGGTGACGGGAGTTAAAAGAAGGAACCTAAAAGGAAAGAGGGGCAGGTAGAAGAAGAGAGCCGTTTAGAAAGAAAGCAGGGTGGGAAGATAGATGAATGGGAAGTAAGGAGGATGGAAAGAAAGGAGGATGTGTTTAAAAAAATGTATTTCGTCATTGTTTTTAAGAAAGTAAGGCGATTTTGTATTACATATTTCTTTTGTCGGTTAGGTTTCATCTAATGCTATGCTGATTCGAGATGTTATAACTTAAGAGAGTAATTTGCACGCTTCACAATAGGCTAAACGTCTGTAATTCTTTAAGGTGTCTCTTGAATCTTTCTCGTGTATTAGTGCAATTACATTTGTTAGCCATTGTTCTGACATCTCTTATGCTTTTCCTTCTTCCGTTTCTTCTGGAATCCTGTTATACATGTGTATTAGTGGTTTAATTAATTCACTTATTCCTAGTTGAATAATTTCTTTGACTGCTTATTTTTCTGGTGTTTTATCTGTCTTCGATATATATCTCGGTACCCGTACTTCATAGGCAAGTGTATAGGTTTCTGTTTCTTCTTTTTTAAATGGTGTTCCTTTTTTTGTACTTTAAGGAAGATAATTATCATTTTTATTATTCTATATAGAATATGTCTGTTGTTCCCTCTTTTTGGCAATAATATATACTGATATTTTGGGGCAAATTGTATGACAGTACTGAAATTAATACGAACAAACTTCTATTTTGTATCTAAGCTGTTTTGTAGTAGTTGTGGCAATGGACCGGCCGTAAAAGCAATCAAGCCGTCGAAATATTCCATGACGCCGGTTGTTCGCTGACTTTCTCCGATTAATATCGATTATATTCATAGGAAAATCGTTCAGTACATAAAATACTTCATTCAATGCTCAGGGGTGCTTCATTTTAAAACGTTTTCCATCACATGATCTGATTTGCAACTTTATTTAAAAAATTAGAAACAATCTCTAATACTCATAAATGACATTTATTTACGCGACCACATGGTACGTAACTCAATTACACCCATCAACATAGTTTTAATGCAAGCTTAGAAATTTCAAATTATATAAATAGCTTTATTAGAATCGACGTTACCTATTGGATATACAATTACCCCAGTGTTAATTCAAACATAATGCCCTCAATGCCTGAACAATCCGAAACAATCCGGTTATAAATCCTGAGCTCAACGTCTGTACCAATTTCGAGCAACACATTGAACAAATGAAAACTAGAACTGTCGTATACCCACTCATACAGTGGAAAGGACGGTTTATAGAACAATCCGTGAAAATACAATGTCAACAAGAGTAAATGAGGCGAAACAACCGATTTAGTTCTTCATGTTGTCGGTGGCATATTGTTTCGAACTTTCGCCTTTGTACGGTCCCCTTTCGCTTCTCGGGAGAACAGGGGCGACTGTGGGGGGCTGCAAGTTCGCCAACTTCACTTCATAGATTTCCTCGAAGCGAAATTCAGGTGACTTCGCGTACAGGTGGACATTGTGTTTTACTTTTGTGTTTCTAGCGAGAAAGTCAATATCGCGAGGAAAGCGGCGTTCAACACGAAACAATAAGGCTGTCCGTTCTAGAGACGATTGAATTTCATGTGAACAAATTCTCAAGCACTCAAGGTCTTCCAATCTGCCAGCGGAAGCTGTAACGTAAAATGTAACAGGTACCAAGATAAAATACTTGTAGGGAAAAATGATTTGAAGGCTCATAAATACAATATTATTATGACCCATTAACGTAAGTAAATAAGTACGGTAATAGCAAATTATCGTACAGTAATAAAAATGTACAAAATTATCGTACGTTATTTTATTCAACGTTTTAATCCGTATTACTTTAAGATTCATTTTTAAAGATATTTAATTGAGACTACAATGCATTGAGGAAACAGATGGTACTAAGGGAATTTATAATATAACTACGTACATAACATTTATGAACATATGTTTATACACAGAATCAAAATAACCAAATATCCCTTTTGCCTATTCGTGTCAAAAGGTAACACATATTTTCAATTGACATTACTATAATCAGAGTCGAATGAATTACACCTGACAACTTCTGTTTCATTAAAACTCCGCTAATAACTCAATCGAAGTTTTTTCGAACAAGTTTCAATCGAACAATTTTTTTAGTACCTATAATTTATCTAACTTGCTAATATGAAAGAATGCTTGATATTTCTATTATGTTCTACTATGTAAGAAATACTTATGCTGGTATTTCGGTATGTAAATATTTTTAAATTCCGTATATAAAGGCTTAAAAATCAGTGTTGTTAACTCGTAAGTTGCAATAAATATATTAACAAGCAATAACTATATACGTTTTTTAAACCAATTTAATAAATAGAAAACAATTAAAATAAATAAGATTTAATTTGGTTGATAAAAGTATTCCACTTTCATGCCTAAAGTGCCTAGGAGATACTCTGAAATACATTTTTCACGAACTCATAACAAATCCTAAGACGTTCTTCTTTAATAAACGTGTTGAAGAGAATGCAAATAATAATACGTGGTAACTGTAGCAATAGGCACATGAACATAATTTAGAGTATACCTCTACCTTCAATAAAAATTTTACAACTCAATCTCTTACAGCTAGTAAAATAAAGAATAATATACTATGAATATAAAAAATAATTTTTGAATATAAGTGTTCAGTGTTCCACATTTCCCTTTCCCGCGTATCAGGCTCGGATATGCGGGAAAGGGAAATGTGGGGAATCCCCGCCCAGACATTTTTCTGTAACTATTAATTTAACATGTCACGAAACTTTCAAGCAAAAAATATTTTCGGATAATCATTAAAAGGAAAAAAATAGTATCAGCATGAGCTAAGTGTAACCGGTGTCATTTTACAAAATCTATAATCACACATTCGACCAAGTAATTTTTAATTTTTCGGCCCAAAATTTGTCTCTCGATCCGCCCTCGTTAATATAGTTTATACTTCCAAATTTTTATAATGTTTCTTATTCTTATTCTAACATTATTCTAATAATTTACCCCTGGAAATGTTCTGCTATTGCTTACTTATACCATTATTGTAAGTTAATCTTTATTGTAATTCAATTATTCTAATAAAGTTGAACAATGGTGTGAGTTTGAAACCACTTGTGTAAGTCCATAAACATTAATTATACAGTTTTATTTTTATATATTGTAGGTTTTCTAAATGGTTCACATACCCTCTCACTAATATATTTTGCTCAGTTCAAAGCAAAAGGAACATGGCTTTATGTTTAGACAAAATCCTGTATGCCACATAATTTTAAAACATTTAAAAAATATCAAATTCTATTGATTGCAATGATAAATTATAAACCTAACAACATAAAACTTGAAACTATCAAAATATAAGTAACAAAAACTAACTTGAAACTCTCAAACCTTATCTAACTATTTTTTTACTCTTCTGTAAAATTTAGTTGTTATTAGTTAGGCCATTTTGCAGTTTCATAAGCGACACGTAGAATTAGAAAAATAATATATTTTCCCTTTGAATCCAGTTACTGCAAATGTTCTTAAATCAATTATTGAATGTAATTAAATTCATAAAATTAAGTGTAACATGATTATCACCATATTGAAAACCATTATTAGTCAATTGACCATTACTGAGTGATTACTGAAAAGAAATAGCACCTTGATTTGATTAGCTGTTTAACGGAAATGTTGAACATATTAATATAATTTAATCAAACAATGAACAAAAAATAATAATTTCTTATATTGAACAGGTTGAGCACACTGGCTCAGACAAAAAGGTTTATTTCTATCTATAATGTTTTACATCCATCTTTAAACAATTTAAAAGAGAGAGAGACTCTTGTTATGTTAATGAAGAGATTTTCATGGAATGAAGCAGAAAACATTTAGGTTCTCGGTTATCAACATGATATTGCTTATTGAACTTCATTAAATATATATCAACACAAATAATTTGGGTATTCCCTGTAACAGTTACAAATTAGTACATATACATTTTAAATTGTTTCTATAATATATGATATCAATGAAAATAAAATATTTTAATGTAAATTTTAAGGGTCTGAAAAATATTTTGATATATTGATGTCCGATTATAAATAAAGTAGCGCAGAATCATCTACTTTCATATCTCAATAAAATTAATGTATATGAATTGTTTTAATATGTTTTTGGCATTTCCTAATTTGCATTGACTTGCCTATAAATTTAGAGCCAAAATGAAAATTTAAAGTAAATTTGTTATAAATAATTTGCAAATATAGTATTTTGTTTTAATTCAATTACAAAAGAAATGATAATACAATATTTAAAAAACCTAAGGTAATACTTTTAAAGAACACAACTTTAAAGAAGTTTATTACAGGAACAAAGATTTTTATTCCACTGATAGGCGCATTAATGCATTGAATTAGACAGAATGTAATGGAAAATTTCATTTGAATTATTTCTATGAAACTGCAATATACTGCAAAACCACTTAGCCCAAGAGAGTTCTAAATGCTCAGTGGAGATAAAGGGGATAAAAATACATAATTCTGAGGCATCATTATTAATTCTGTTTTGGTGAATAATGAATACTAGCTTGACCGTACGATAACTCTCGCATGTTAATCCCTACCCTTTCCGTATTCATTTTCCTCTGCATTCCATTAAGAAGGGAAGTTGTTAAGGAACGTGTTTATTTGTTAAAAAATGTAAAAATGTATCTTTGTACTTACACAATATCAAAAATAAAAACAATGCAACCGGCGTTGGAAACAAGTTTGAATTAGGGTTTATTCTGTATTATAGAGATATGTTCTTCGAAATGTTCACATTTCCTTAAAAACATTTGAAGTTCCTTGACAGTTCGATTTTCACTTTCCTTAATTGTCACAAAAATATTAGAAAATATTTTTACTCTTGAGAGAGCCAAGTAAAGTTTTCCTTGCGAATATACAGATTCGCGCAAGTAGAACCCTCCTCGTTGTAATATTATTTACCTTTCCAGGATTTGTTATGAGAAATAAAGGGAGTTTTAGAGTGTCAGGGCATCAGCTTGCTGGAGTTCAAAAATTGAAAAATGATTTGTATACTAAAGTATACCGGATTATTTTCTGCGTTCGAACGTACCTCAAGAAAAGCAATTCCGAACCAAAAAACAACGAAACAAATATTTTCACCTTTGAGTAATAAATGGCATTATTGTTACCATTAGAAACTTTCTGTATGCTTAGACTTCAGTTCGGTACGTGGGAATGTTGCTCAAACGATATTTACGTATTGAATATCTTAGCGAACCGACACCTTAAGTTTAATATCAAACGTTGTTTTATTTACAATATGAATTTACAGCTAGATATTGACGTACAGACTTACAGATACCGCCAACATTTTAATTGTATGGACTGTGATCTTTGGCAGTTGTCAAGTGACTTGCGTAATTCGTTCTATAATTTTAAAATTGGTTCCATTTGTAAATTTATTCACGTAATATTGTAGATTAGCGCGTATTGATTTTTTACTATTTCTTTCAAGCTATTTTACTTTAGTTAATTTAATTAGTTTATTCATTGTGTTATGCCATTGTACAAGTTTTCCCTTACTATCTCCGCGTACCCGTTCGAGAACTCTCCCATGTTAAACTCCATAGTCCTCCCTATTCTTCCTCCATTCTACGAGAGAAAGTTGTTAACGAAACGTATTTATATGTTTAAAAATGTATAAAGGTAACTTCGATTGTACTAACACAATATCAAATAAAAATATAAAAAAGAAAAAAATTGAATTGATGGAGACAAGAAATTTTCACTAAAGAATTATTCAGTATTATTGAGAGATTTCTTGGAACAATTCACAACACTCCCTTAAAAATGTTTGAAGTAACTATTAAATATTCTTTGACAGTTCGCTTTTCGTGATAGTCATAAAAATATTAAAAAAGCTTTTTACTCTTTAGAAAGCTACGTGACTTGAAACACGCTAACTTCAAAATTTCACATAATCACTGCTGTTAATAAAAATACTAGTACAGGTAAAAAACAAACCAAACCTAAAAAAAGTCTTCTCCCTTCACCGTACACCCACATCCCTCCACAATTTGATACACAGCTCTTGTAAACCTCGGCAAAACGTTAAATAAACGTTTCCACTACACTCATAAGAAACCATCTTCATCGGTAGCAAGCAACTATTAATAGTACTTCTAGTTGTTGCTGAGAAAGTGAATCTTGAATTAATAATTATGCAAATAAACTTCATAAGTCTGCGCAAACCACAATTTATAAAGAAAGCATAAATAGTAAAATACAGGGAAATTTGAACCTTCAAAACGTGACGTTACAAAAATGGCCTCTATCACCAACGGTTTAAACCTAAGTCTGCTTGTTGCATTTGACTTTAATATTTACATGCGATTTTGTAAACAAATCCTTCATATTTTTAAAGTCAAAGTGCAATTCGTCACGTCTCCGTGAAATCCTGTTTTCTTAGAGACCTCATTTATAAAGATCGATTGCCTTTGTGAGCCGCAAAAGGTATGTATATTACTGAAATATTATAGACGATTCTTTTAAATGGAAATGTTTGAGACGCGATTGGCATATTTTACACTGCACAAACAATTATAAGTATTTTTGTGCCTCGTGATTTTTTTGTTTGAAAGGAACAAATGTATTTAAAATATTCGTTACTTTGACAAATGTGAAATTTTAAATCATTATTTTATATCATCCAATCGATCTGGCTGATGCCGTGACCCCATGAATTTGAAAGCGATATTTTAATTTTGGGGGGTACTTAACATTAAGCTACTGGGATATTTTCAAAATTTTCAAAAAGGTAGGTCCACATTATTGAATTAAATATTGTTGTCGAATAGCGCACAGGACGCTTATGATAATGATACAGGTCACATTTTGTAGTCATTTTTTCTGCATCTTCCTATAACTAAAACTTTGAAGATATTTTTTTCTTAATGGAATGTGTTCATGGAAATCGTCTTCATACAAGGACGAGTTGAATTTTTTTTTCAAAAATATATTTTGCGTGAAACAGACAATTTTGAAATTTTAAATAACTATTTTCTCGAATACAGTTCCAAGTTTCGTCTCGAAATCTTTTTCATCTATGTAGTAAAGAACGATAAATTTTCCAGCGGTTCTTTTCAAGCGTCGTCAGTCTGTGAAAGTAATTTGAAATGTGTTTGGAGGCAGTTGGATACTGCGAGAACACCTTCTCATTATTGAACTTAATAAAAATTAACTTAATAAATTTATTAATATTAGAAATTGTAGAACATTTGATTCGGAAACTTATATCTATATATTGTAAAACTGTAGGGTTGTGGCTACCACCTGGCAATCAGCCAATTGTAGCCAAATAAATATTATTATTATTATTATTATTATTATTATTATTATTATTATTATTATACTATGTTGCAAATATAAATGCATATTACGTAAGCGTTACAAATATTGCGAGGTAGTATGTGGTTTCTCATTAGTTCGATGAGTGTAATATCGCATGATTCATTTGGAATATTGATTGCTTTGTGTGTTTTATTAAGGCCCTGAGACTATTCTAATTTCTACCCATCAATAATTTATATCTACGAGAAAAACTCCAAATGGATCAAAATAATATGAAACACAATTTTAAAAGGAATTTGTATTAATGAAGGTTCTTTCAAACAGTCCGCAAACCTTAATCGAAATTAGCCCGACTACACTTCACTTGAGTTGTGAAGTGCACTGAAGTAGGTATGCCTTTCTTTTTTCCCGATCATCTATAAAAACGTGTTCTTGGTGTCTCCTACGATATGAATTTCTTCTTTATTTCCTCTTCTGCGAACATATTTGTAAAATCCCAACCAATTACTTCACTCGTCGTCCAGAATATTCTTTAAAAAATTCTCCTACGCAATTTCCTTCTTCCGCTCTAATTCTTTTAAATAATTACGAAAATGTATCCTAAGTTTTTCTCTACGATCTCTACTAATAAAAGTCTTCCTCTTCATAAGTCAAATTTTCACATTGTAATATTCTGTATCTGAGTATTTGCACGGCAGACGCGTTTGCAATGCATTACCTATAATACTTTTAAACCCGTTCCGAATTTCCTCCATGCCCCGTCTATTCCCAGAAAACGATCGTACTGTTTGTTCTCTCAGGTACTGGTGAAGCTCATCTGTATTTGCCTTCTTCAACTGCCATATTATTGTTCCGTTTCGAGTTCTTTCCTGTGAGATATTTATGGGTAAGTCAAGTAATACCGTTTTGTGGTCACTTATACCCACAATGTCGCAAAATTCTTGCGGCCTAATAAGAATATCTAGACATCTAGAAGT
This sequence comes from Gryllus bimaculatus, assembly GCA_017312745.1. Classification (NCBI taxonomy): domain Eukaryota; kingdom Metazoa; phylum Arthropoda; class Insecta; order Orthoptera; family Gryllidae; genus Gryllus; species Gryllus bimaculatus. The sequence continues at coordinate 202,538 of BOPP01000303.1, read as the reverse complement.
GCTTCCTGCCGCGTCGGTCTATCTAATATCTGCGCAAATTCCCCTTTCCTGACAAGTCTGTTTACTAACTGTTGTACTTTCGCTTCGTTTATTTAAATCACCAGCAATAACTATAGAATGTCTATCGACATTTTCTATTTTCTCAGAAATGTTCGCAGAAAAATCGCTTAGTTTTCATTGGGTGGCCTATAGCAAGCAATAATTTCTAACACGCTCCCCGAATCACTAATTTCTATCCCCATTATTTCAAATTTTTTACTGACCCGATTTCTCCCTTTATCTATAGCATTCTTAACACAAACGTCCGTAGTATTTCTATCCCTCCTAAAGGAAAACCTTCAGAGTTAGAAATCTCTTCCATTGGTCCAGATGCAGTTCCTATTATTGCATAGGATCATAAGCATCGCCTAAATTCCGAATTCGATCGTCGTCATCGTCGTAAACACCGCCACCGGCCCCCCCCCCGCCGCCGCCGCCGCGATTTGAGAATTTCATTATTAGACGGGGACATAGATGAAAGAGAGAAAAGATAAGGCGACTTTATTTCCTTAACGGTAATGTTAAAAGGTCTCTACGTTAAAAAGCTATGTTCAACGAACATTAAAAAAATGCCAAAATACAACGTACAAAAAATATATACATAGATATGCATAAGCTGATCATTACGTAATGATATCGTAGTTTCGTATGCATTCATTAAGAGATGAAAGGCCTTTAGTTATGCATGTTCAATTTATATGAGAAATTATTCTTGCGTCTTTGTAAAAAGTGAAGCGAATATGCGAGCAGTTACAAATAATGCGAAAAAGTATATGCTGTTTAACATCACTGGTTATAGAGAGAAACCAGTTTTAAAAAGAGAAATAGTGATGACGCTCGGCACAATTTTAGCCGATTGCAGGGAAGAGAGTTAAATTGTGCGAAGCAAAGTTCTTTGATTCGAGATTTCATGCTTTAATCTTATCTGAATTAAAAGTATTTTGAATAAAAATGTACGGAGCTATGGCCATTTGAAAAGTGTCCATTTCTATTATCTTTATTCATCTAATCAATCTATCATTTCTAATCTTTAATCTCTAAACTAATCTTTAAAGTCTGCTAATCTTGATTTTAGTGTTTACTTTTTGCCTATTTTCATATGCGCATGGTAGGGCTTCCGACCACTCTCTATAAGCTTCCCTGCAGGGCACATGGCCTGACGCTACGGTTGCGACAAGTGAATTCGACGCTCATCATACAGTTGCAGCCCGTGTTCATCACGATACGTATTCGGGATATTGCCCACATGGGTATAAAAAGTAGAAGAAACCATTGTTGAATACACAATTAAACAGTGTATTGAATATGGCAGGACTTAATTCGACTAATTATACACTTGTGCGCAAATTCTCGAATACTTATAGTGACCGTTAATAACATGGAATCATATTGAAAAGTTTTAAACAAAACATGAAATATTTATTGAAAAGTGAAAATAAAAAAGACGATTTGTAATAGAAAGCTACACCTTTATATTCGCTCGCCCCGGGAATCGAACCCGGGAGCGCTTGACAAAGTGAGAGCCCTGTCTATGAGTCACCGGAGGGGATTGGATTAACTTAAGTCATTTTAAGCAACTTTCACAAATAAGAATTTGCCTTGAATATATTATAGGCAATTATGATTCACTACATCGTTTCTTTAAAAGGACAATGAGATGTCCTATGGTGAAATTTGGTTTCCTTGTAAAGTAAGATATGGTTCTGATATCCTTGTCATGTTTCAAAGTTTCACTTCTACAAGAGATTCAAATACATATTTCATGTTTGGGGCTGGGATGTGAAGCTGGGGATTCCGATGATTTCTGTATTTACCAACAGTACTTTCTCATTTCTATTTGACGTCACATTCGCAATGGTAGTGATATATTACACCAGGTACAATGAGAGAACTTACTTCATCCTCTTCAGTGAACATTTCAATCTTTTTTTAATCATTTGGTCACTCGAGATTTTCTCCTGAAATTACACCATTATTAAAATAAACTTGTATTTAATGCGTGCAGCACAAAAATTTGGGGACTACTCACGGGGGAAATTTCGAGTTTCATCGCACACTGCTGTAGATAGATGAGAAACTAAAAAAACCTCTGTCATCTCCCAGAAGACGCAGAAGGAAAATGAAGTAGAAAGACGTAAGATGATTTGAGGGAACATAAAGTGCGCCCGAGGTATTAAAATGCACAGGTCTCTAAACAATTAATGGAATTTGTTAGTACTAGCAAGTTATTGCACTGTCGCCGTTTAGTGGCAAGTTGTTAGAATTTTATTTAATACTTAACTAGTTGGTAGAGTAGGGTAAAATTAGATACACGGGTCTGTTTTCACTTTTTAATTTTTTATTCTGCTTTATGATGTTAGGCAAACTTTTGACTAATTTTAAAACCACATAAGATTCAGACAAGAAATTGAAAAAAGATGGTTGTCTTAACCCCAGGTTCACTGGGTCGTCCCCTAAGGGACGAAAAGGAATTAATGTACAAGTCCTTTGACAATACGAATACTGAGAAAAGTTGCATGCAATAAATACTACAACCATACTACAGTTAATTGAGTGAAAGGAATTGATGAGATTATTTGAACACTAGCGTACCTTCAAGCCCCCTCCCCGAAAATGAAAATCAATAGAAAAAATAGTCTACTCAAATGCAGTCTTATCTTTCAAGATTAGATTAATTGGTTTTATAATACCGTATAATAAGGGAGAAATACAATTTTCCAACACAATATTTGGCAGCATGATTTAGAATAGTCTTAAGAATAATGGGTATAAAATGGATATACGTTACTTCTGAAATAAACTCGTTGATTCTCGTCAGTATAATGATTTGCCTTTATGTTGAATAATTTGTGCTTCGAGTTGAATATGACTTATAGCAAAGGGGCTTGCAGGAATGAAAGTAAAGTTGCTGGAATGCATATCAGAATGAGTAGAAAGGAGACGATCCAAAATATAAATTATTCTCTCGTCAGCTCCAAATTGTAGAAGTCTTTGCTCTGCCATGAATAATCAATACTCAATCAAGTTCACACTTTTGTAAGAATTTCAATTGTTTGCTATTTGAGATTATCGACTCGTCAATAATAATTATATCCCTAAGCGATTAAATCGCACTTTGATGAAATTCGGTATATCCTTGGGGCTTAAGAATTGGATACTTTTAGTGACTTAAATGTAGTACTTCAAACAGTGACTGAGAAGGAAAATGGAATTACCTCATTCACTTATAATCTTCCTGTCAGATTCAATGACAAAGACTAATGAAAAGGTCTTCAGTCGCTTTCGGATTTTTTACTTGAAAGAATTGAGGAAGAGTGCAGATAAATTCATCTCATTAAACGATGTTCATCTGATAATTTTTCTAATGACTTTCCGACAGCCTTAATACATTTTTTAAATTGAACAAAGTAAATGTCAATATTTTAGATCGTTACAAGCTACCAATTCCGATATAAATTATAACACTGCGAATGTGCGGAATTTCACGAAAGTAATATTGATCTTCCCACAATTGATGCGCTGAAACAAAATGTCCCATTGAAGTCATAGGAAACATATGTTCTACAAACAAAAAAATTATTTATTATTAGTAATATTTTTATTGGATTTCGTAAAAAAAGTTAACAAATACTACAGGCAAGACTATGAAACCACCCAGAAACGTAAGATATTTGCGGGAAATAATGAGTACCCACAGAACGAAATACACATCTATCATGCGATGATGTCATTTATCATTCATTTTGTTTCCGCAATTACTAATGATAAGTGACTGATTTACAAATCTTAAACCTTAGTCGTTAAGGTTTCATGGGAATTACTTCTCTTGCAACCCGGAAACTCGATAAAATGCATACTAGATGCTCGTGACACGTTCATTCAGTATGAAGGAAACACTCGTTATTGATGTAATATTCAAACGCCCCAATTGCGATAGTCATTACTAATATTCTAATTTTGATCATTTCTTCCTGTTTTCTTTCTTCATTGACTCTTCCTCGCCTCAACTCCCCACTTTCACCCCCACTTGTATCGTTCATTCCTCATCGGCCTCTTCCACTCTTACTCTTCTCTGTTTCTATCTCACTGCGTTGAATCCTGCAACAGCGTGGCAGTGCAGGGGCGATTCGCAACGATTGCCTATCCAACGTCCTCGCCCCGGCGCCCCCACGCTGAAAAGCGCCACCTGAGTCTCTGCCCAACTTTTTCACTTTGTCGCAGTCTACTTACGTTTTGTAGTGAATGTATTGTAATGTAACGGTGGGTTTTCGTCGAATCTCGGATTGTGGAGCGACAACGTTAACGATAAAGTGTATAACTCCTGTTCCTATACGTAATAAATTACTTCCCCGAACATGCTGTGTTATCAGAATCCTAGTTGTGGTTCCTGTTGTGCACTCCACACCTGCATTCTGTGAGTCCTTGATACAGAATGATAGGTTGCGGCAAAATGTCGGCCCGTTTCCAGCAACGCGCATAGTATAACCTCATCATTGTTTCAGCAATCACACGAACAAAACATATCTTTGTGTATTTCCATGTTTCATTCTGCCTAGACTTCTTTCCGTATTGATGGAAATATCTTGAGCTAATAGAATTAAATTTTTGAAACTGATAGACTCTTTGGTAGTTTTTTCAGAGACATTCTATCAAATTGACCCCAAAACCAAGGACAAATAGCTACAATGAATAATGGTCATTACTTTAATATACAAATCGTGGTTTACCGATGTTTTTCTTCGTTCCTCTGCAACTTCAAAAGGTATACTCAAAACCTTGTTATACACCTTTAACATAATCGACTTACTCAAGATTATATTATATGCCAAAATAATTCTCCCTTATTGAAGTTTCCTTCATATTGTATCTCATGACCTCCGACGAACTACAAGTCCTGTACCAATTTTGTCGCACTGTAATCCCATGCAATTAGAACCCAACCTTCGCAGTCGTGAAACAAACGTAGCTGCTTTGTGGCGTGCAGTGTCCATCCCCTCACCTCATTATTTTTGTTTCTGCTCATTGGTAGAATCTGTTCCTCCATTCAGTGCTTCGTCTTTAGAGCTGGGTTCCTGAATGGGGTAGCCCACTTGGCGTTCCCTAGCTCAGCGCTATCATGCGAGCTTCCTTGTAAAGTCGGCTCGACGCGAGAGGGGAGGAAGCGTTCGGATTAATCGGCTGTAGTCTAGTGAATGGCAGGTGGTACGCAACCGACTGCAGGGGGGCCTGGCGAGCAGTCTTCCCCAAATCCTTGCATTTGTGCCTCCTTGCACTGGAGTATTTCTTGTCTCAACGAATCTTCACTTCGACTCCTACAAATTGTTCCGTACACATGTTGAAACTACAGAATTTTTTCCAAATTAGCAGAACGTTACAATACGATATTTATTGTTTTAACCAATACTAATTCAAGGCGCAACAATCCAGAAATATGTACTTTCGTTTCACTTATGATTCAATTAACAGTGTAAGTATTATTCTGATATTACAACACTTCCGCATTGCAAAAACATAAGTATTAATAGCAGGATTCAAAAATACAAGATTTAAAAAAAATTGAAATGTGTAGTTCGGAAGTTCGATTCGTTATCGTTCACTGGCACAGCTGCCACTCACAACTCGACTCTCCCAAAACGCACGCTGCCTTGCTCTCTAGGCGCCCCTCATACATACCCAGAAGGTACAGGAATCTATGTCACCCCAACTGCGGTGGCGACGCACGCTAGCGGGGGACAGGGGAAACTGCCCATCGGATGGGACCAAGCTAGAATATGCTAGAATTAGCTAGAATATGCTACAGAGAGTGGCTGGTCCTATGGTTTAACCGATCTTGGTAGACGCTAGCAGTGGCGCCATGGTTTTGCAGTAAAAAAAATGAGAGATGCCTGATGGTGGCGTGTGGAACTGTTGTACTGAATCGCCGTGTTCTTTGTATCAGATCTTGTTTCTATATTGTAGTATTTTCTTTTATCTGCATTTAAATTATATTAGTGGCTAGAATAATAATCTTCACAATACTTTCGGTATATTCGGCATGTAACTGTAAAAAAGAAATCATCAGACGACAAATATATCATTTTTCAAGTTTGCCACCGCATTTGGGCCGCTTCTTATTTCAATAACATTCACTATCAGGTGTCATGCTAACTACAATAATATTTCGACAGCTTCCATTCTTAGGATAACAACCAATGCAGAAAGCAACGTGTTTTTAAAGTTTCTCAATTCGTTTTCTTTACACATTGTGATTTCGTTTTGGAATGATTGTTTTTTGGTCGTGCTACACAGAGTAAGAGGATTTATATTACGCGCCACCCGCCCTTAACTAAACGTCAAACCGAATACTAGAGTACACTGTCTCTCCAGAGGGAACTGCTTTGATCGCAAAGAACATGAGTTCAATTTTCTGTAAAGATGGCGGAACTTCAGCCAACCTACGTAGTATATTCTTGCTCGTGAGATGAGACTCACCTGACAGCGGCCGCTAAGCCATGGTCGCAACTGAGTAGCGCCACCTGTCCACGCTGTCTAGCACTGCCTATCCTGTTCTCACGCAATTCTGGTGGACGTTTCAAAGGTCGTGTTTCAGCGCGACACGCATTAATCTGTGAATTCTTAAATATCAAATGCAGAAACTAAAACTACCATGCATTATCGAATTAGAGCGGAAAATCCCGTAGCAACTGAATTTGAATACTGGATATTCGAGGAATACTCTACTTGAAATGTATTCTGAGTTAAGCTCAGCAATCAGAAAAATACATTTATTTATAGGTCCCTGTTACTGAAATCTGGAATAATATCTCACACGTGTTTAGGGGAGTACGCCTCTTATAGTTAACGTGGAAGTTCTTGGAATGTCTCATTAAATTAATAAAACAAATAAAGTTCACGTATTGTAAAAAAAGCACGATATAATCAGAACGCCACTCATAATGACAGACCAAGAAATTCTAACAGTGAAATAGACCAAACATGTTGCATACACAATACATGAAAATTAATGACGGTCGAAACACTAGTTTTATATATTTTCTGAACCATAATTAAAAGTTTGCTCGATTAATTTATTGACCAGGACATCTCGTTTCAGGCCCATATGTAATCGATATATTTATAGTAGCTGTATAGCATTGTGGTTTTGTCTATGAAACGATAATGCTTCAAATAATTATATTGAAAACAATGTTTCAACTAAATTTCCTCATACAATACGATTCGCCAACATGAATTGTGTTGAAATTGAAAATATACCTGTACATTGAATAGAAAAAAATTACTCGATATGACAAGATCAAAACAAATCAGAACCTTTCTACAAAACAACTGAAGTGAAAATCACATCTTCTTGTAGTGGTGGCGCGGTTGTTGGTGTGAGAGACCATGTTTCACCTCCAGTCCTCATTTATTTATCTGCGTGTATTTCTCGTGAGTCACCGTTAAGTGGCGTATTTTTCGTTCCACATACTGCGCGAAACATGCGTGTAATCCATTTTCGCGTTTGATCGTGCGTCCTCAGTTTATTTTCATATGACACGGCTCTCGCACTTGGCATACATTTTGCGTGTCGCCAAGGTAAAAATAATTCACGGAGTGCCCCGGCGCCCGCCCAAAGAGTTTCGAACGAGTCGGAGGTGATTCATGGATTGAAAACTGGGAATAAATCCAGAGATAGCAGAGACGAACGCCCAATTATAAAAAAACTGGCTGGGATATATTTACCTCATAGTGGTGCCTTCATTATAATCCTACAAAATGTGATGTCTCATTCACATGAAAATATTTCTCTAATGTAAAAGGGTTTTAATCCATTCTCAATTTAAGTCTCTTTAAGAGTTGATTGGAAATATTTTTGTACTAAAATTAGAGTATGGTATTTATAGAACAATGAAATACATTTCAAGCTAATGAAATTACCAACGGCGTATTTAGAAGTATTAACTCTGAGAAGATAACACAAACGTGTCAATAATTCCAAGATACTTCAACGTACCAGCATATACTCAGACACTGTCATTCAATCGGGAGCTTCAATGCTAAAAATTTAAGTCATAACAAAGATTCTGACCTTGTAGTGCCACGACAGTTAAATCGGAGTACAGTAGGACTTAACAGAAAGGTTACTATTGCATTCTTAATACAAGAAATCTTCGGATTTGGATCGAGTGTTTATGATCAAGAGGCCCTTGCAAACGAGATGAAGTTTCGTCGGATTAAAATAAATGTAACGGCAGCACACGCGCCTCTTTCTGTAGCGTCAGTGCACGCACCTCACCTCACTGCCCCTTCCGCTTGCAGTTCCCTGTATTCAATTTCCCCTTATAATTTCGATCAAAGGAGTGTACCAGAAAGAGATGGATATAATTATCAATAATAAGATATATTTTTAAATAATGGATTACTGTATTTAGTGGATTGTATGCAAATTAACAACACTGAAAAAAATTAATAGGCTGAAAAATTATTTTCATTGTATTTGGTATATTTTACATACATGACAACTTTCTTTTATTGTCTGGTTTACAAACTGTTAGTAAATGCAGCAAAGACATATTTTTTTGCATATTTGGCACTAATATATTTTTGAAGTAGTCTAAAGTACTGAACGAAACCTGTTGCACAAGTGAACGCAGGTGGTCCCTTAGGCCCGTGCAAAATTTTGGAAGGTCTCACCGCTAGAAACGATAAGAATATTCACCTTTTCGGATGAGGTATGAATCATACCTGTGCTAACGACAAGGCATCTGGAAGTAGTGGCCAGGTGTGGCCAAACTGCAATTACAATATGGGAGCAAAGATTCCCCGGTTATCTCTGACCAACTGCGTGCACTTGCAGGTTAAAGGTAACAGGGTATTGGACACATCTATATATATATAAAAGAAAGTCGTGTTAGTTACTCCACTTATAACTCACGAACGGCTGAACCGATTTAGCTGAAACTAAAATTGAGCAGGGAGTTAGTTTAAGATCCAGGAGAATGACATAAGGTATCCAGCCTTTTTATCCTTACTACGCGAGACATTCTCCACATAACGAATCGAACTCCGAACACACATTCATTCTAATATTTTTTGAAATCTTTATTTTGTTAATCCATGATAATTAAATACTTATTTTTTCCAATGCGGAAGTGTTTGTAGAATCATCCAAATAATTACTATCACTGTAATTGGAATCATATAAGTGAAACGAAGATCATATTTCTGGATTGTTGCGCCTTAATAGTACTCGGTTAAAACAATAATATCGCTATTGAACGTTCTGCTGAATTTGGTAATAAACACTAGTTTCAGACATGGTGTAACGAACATTGTAAGCCGAGCGAAGTGCAAGAATTCGTTGAGACAAGAAAATCCCAGTTGCAAGGAGCAGAAAATGCCAAGGATTTGGGGAAGACTGCTTCGCCAGACCCCTGCAGCGTTCAGGTCCACCTGCCATTCCACTAGACATACAGAACTCCCATTAAATCCGAACGATTCCACTCTACCATCTCCCCTAGTCTATGCCTACATTTATCAGCAAGGAACTCGCATTGATAGCGCAGCTAGGGAACGCCAAGTGCTACCCCATTCAGGAACCCGCTCTCTAAAAGACTAAAGCAATTCTGAAAATCTAATGAAACAAATTCTACC